>CM061921.1:240381646-240876773 GCA_031002005.1 Vandiemenella viatica
TTTGCTAGATTTGTTTGTTGAAAGCTTTTACATGGTTTCCCCAAATCACTCCAGGAAAATGCCGGACGCTTCCATCGAAAGGCTGTGGCCGAATTACTTCCCGTTCTTTTTCCCAATCCCATCCCGCCTCTAACGACCTTGACGTCGACGAGGCGTAAAGCTATAAGTAAAAAAAAAAAAAAAAAGTTGAGAGTTGTCACCACTCAGGATGGTTGATGCCACATGTTTTAAAGTGACCGCATGCTAAGATGCAGTACAAGGGTTGAATTATTGCTACATCCCACTCCATTATGAAACCACACAGGCATTTTTTTACCGGTAACTAGCTAAAAAGTTTAATTTTTTCTATATTTATTTCCAAGGGATGGTTTTTAAATCGAAGGAGATAGGGATTTAGCACATACTGCATAGTGAACTCTGAAGAGGTAGCTGTTGAAATGGATTGCATAGTATTCAACTCTGAATTTGAAACGACTGCTTCATAAAAAGTGTATCAAAAGAAAACATGCATAAGGAACAGACTTCATTCTTTATTAATCTACTGTAGACCTTGTTGACGAAAAGCCGGTATGTCTAAAACAATTATCGACATTTAGACCAATGAAGAAGATAAGTATCCACTTACAGACATTTCAGTTTACATATTTATCAGTTCGCACCACATAGGGAGCGTCCATAAACTACGAGGCTCGGTGGGGGGTGTGGGGAGGGGTTGGCTGGTATGCTACGCTGGGCTACGTGGAGGGGGAGGGGTTTCCGAGCAAGACCACGTAGCCTTTTATTCACATTATTGGTCATAGTTAAAATGAGGCACAGAAAACAAAACAGCATGTAAATACTTGTTTTACGTGGTTTATGGAAGTTCCCATAGTAAGCGAAACTGCTAGTCGAAGAATCCCGTTATGTCTGACGTTTAACCTGATTATTTGGAAACACCCTGTATACAAAGCAAGCACCGATATTATCTTTGAAGTTATGTAAAAATGGCCTAAAATCCATATGTAGTATCGCTGATTCTTTAAACATCTCAGTGGTAGTTTCGTATCTAGGGAGCTCAGAACAGAATCGAGTATGCTTTGGTGCTGTATCTCTGTTATTACTGCCTGCGTAATAACGAGATATGTAACACACTACCATGAAACAGGATAAGCGCAACAATAACCAACCGACGGAATTCACTGGCCTTGCAAAGACGATCTTGAAATATGTTTTTCGGCAGATTAAAGTTGGGATAAGCCAGTGACTTGTTGACGCGCTGTATCGTAGGCTGGCGCTTACTGTAGTTACGTGAAACAAGATAAGTACAAGAATTTTTTTCTCGAGAGGATAAAGTTATCACAATGCTCTGTAAGTTCACGCGTTGCACCACAGTGTTTCCCACCCTCTGTATCTTCATGCACTCACTTGTTCATCAGGATAATAACGATGGAGAAGGTAGTGCCCACTACGCGGAACCATGAAACAGAATAAGGACTAAAGATACCTGCAAAAATAATTTAATTCTAGAAGCTAAATCAAATTCTATCAGTTCGAAATTCTAGACTGATATGAATGGTAGAAAAAAATCGCCCGAGCGAAATTCCCACCGGAATGTGCTTGAAAGGGCCTACGTATATAGAGAATCAACCATTTCACTCGTGCACATACCAGGGTTTTATTTCTATTCCCTCCACAGATATTGTTTGAACTATATCAGTTGAGAATACATTAAGAAACTTGTATACCTACTATTATTATTACTATTACTATTACAATTACTCCGCGATTCACTAAAAGTGTTTGGCGGAGGGTGCATTGCACCTATCAGGAAAGGTAATGGTTTGGAAGGGATATACGGGATATGGCAGGTGGCGTCCATGGGCTATTGTGAGGAACCATCTCAGCATTCGCCTGGAGCGATCTAGGGAAACCTTGGAAAACTCAGATCAGGATGATCGTGAATTGTGAGAGAAATTGTAAATAAACATACATTCAAAAACTTTTTTTCCTGTGTGACACAGAAGCTAACGAGAGAACGAATATATCGTAAAACAGGCTAAAATTGTCGTCTAGTATCTCAAGGCGACTGGTATTAGAATATTTTTTTCGTATTTCATGTTCTACCATTTTATAACAAAACAGTACGAAAAAATTGCATCCTGAATTAAGGCATAGCTTATTTTGTGAACTGTTAATGAATTAATTTTCTTTTAGCAGGGATTATTGCCTCCGTTATAATGTTTAAGAATGTTTTATTTCTGTTGTTCTATGTGAAGATTCTTCTTGCGGGACAAACGAACAAAACCTATTTAATTTTTCTAATTGAGAATAAATCTCTGAACAAAACTGCATATCTTTCATATCATAATTATTTTATTTTCTATAAAATAAATAATCGTGGAAAACAACCCTTTCTAATTGTTGTTGTTGTTGTTGTGGCTTTAGGGCGCGTCGACAGTGAGGTCATTAGCGCCCTCCTTTCTAATTGTTCCAAAATGGACTTACTACTTGAATTCATGCAAAGTCACTTTCGCCATATGTGTGTTTTTTATTATTATTATTATTTTACTGCTTTACGCCTTGTTGACGGCAAAGGTCATTAGAGGGGGGATGGGACTGGGGACAAGATATGGGAACGAATTCGGTGATGGCCTTTTTGGCGGAACCATCCTGACATTCGCCTGGAGTGATTTGAGGAAACCATGGAAAACCCAAATCTGGATGCCGCGCCCTCCCGAATGCGAGGCCAGAACGTTAACCGTTCACCCACCTCGTCGGTGATATGTGTTTCGAAAGAATAGAAAAGGTATATGACAGTGGGTGGTGGAAGAGCTATACTACAATGTGGTGAGCCCCCCTTCCCCCCCCCCGGTTCCGCCACAAAAAATACCTGCCAGCCGAAATTTAAAGGTTTGAAGTCACTCTGTCAATTTTCTTTATTGGTATAAAACAGTGTAATTATGGTGCGTTGTGCCGACTGAGCCGCGCTGCCGTGCGCATGCGCAGGCAGCCCGGAGCCGGCGGCCGGCAGCCGGCAGCCGCCCCCGCAGTCCGCCCCCGCGCCTGCCGGGAGCCACGCGGCCGCAGGTGCGTATGTATACACACCACACACACTACTATTCAAACCTCCACGCTGTCGTCAAAATAATATGCTGTAAGCTCTGCCAAATAATTATTATTTCGCGAGGCGTTATTAATCTGGTGACACAGTTCTGAGCTGCCGTACATATCGCCTTTGTGGAGTCGTACCTTTAGCAGGAGCGCCGTGGATAATTTTTTAATTCGTACCACTCCTCGCATCCGCCGAGCAGAAGTAAAGAGGGGCTTTGGCACTACGGGTAACAATCTGGAATTTTGAATACTGAGATCCGAATCGTGGATTCCCGCGCTGAAAAGTTGTAGCATATAAATGTGAAACCAATCTTTGTACAGTACTTGTACTTGGGTGATACTGTTTTTACTGTTCCCCATTTTAAATCTATTGCAGTAAAGTGATGTTGCCACGTTCTAACATTCCTGCGAGCCCTTCTGAAATGAATAGCAGAAAGAGATAAGATTTGTATAGAAATCTGCAACGGTATCGTTTGACACCATTCCAATTGCATAACTTTGTTATAACTGTTACAGTATATAGTTTTCTTGAGACAGGAGACCAGAGAATACTTCACAGACGCGATTCTCACCATTTGACTTCCTACTCATCATATACGCACAATAATTCTGGTTTGTAATAAACATATCGTTTGATGATCTATTACAAAGAGGAAAACTTGACGCTGTGACCATTTTGCGGTGGATATATATTATTTTCTTCCTGTTTTAGATAACAGCACGCTACACGTCTTCCTGTGGGGCAAACCCCATTGTAGATTGCTTCGATGTAAAACTGTCATTTTAATTTCCAGTTTTAAGTAGCCAAGTCGTGATGGATTCACCAGGAGCTGTAACTCTGATTAAGCTGCGCGCCATAACCTGCTTATGATTGCCATCGCTTCTTCCAACGATAGCTCACACTTAAATGTCTTTCAGCTGTCAAAACAGAGATAACACGTTGATATTACCAGCTTGTGATTATTTATTCTTAATAACCCGTTCGCTTTGACGGATAAACAAGATGATGAGAAAACTAAGAACTTCAAACAAGTAGATCACATGGCCATTATTTTCATTATCTTGAATTTAATTAGATTGAAAAATGTTGTAATTATTATTGTTATTATTAAATTTATTATTACTATTCAAACTTACATTGGTACCAAATAAGGGTTGAAAAAGAATTTGGGTATTGTCTGTAGACTGTGTGATGTGAATTATCATTTTAGGATGGAGCTTAGGACTTGCTATGTTTTCAAATAGATTAACCGGCTTAGTTTCATCTATCAAGCAAACAAGATGAGAACAGATCTCATACAACTCACCGTTATGTTCGGAGCAGAGGTATACAGCTTATTGTTATTGCGATTGTCTTTATCGGAGAAGGGAAAATGGACAACTGTAGGCGTCTGAAAACTCAGATACTGTTCATCTTAATACTGCGCCTTATGAAAACGAATCATATTAGTGTTAACGTTCTTTCCATAATAAAAATAACCGTTTTCATTATATCCAGTGATACTACAATGGACTTTGTCGATCTTATAGGTTTTTATTTTTAACTGAGATTGAGTTTATGTTACAGTGGCAACTTTCCTGCAAACCTGTACTTCTTCACATTTTATCACTGCTCTCGTAGTAGATTGCTCATAACTTCCCTGGACACCTTACGAGTATTTCATTGATTCAGCCCCATTCACTACCGTCTGAAAGCAAGTGGTTCTCTCTTCCGTTCCATATATACTCAACATCCAACCAGACCACATCAACAATGAAAGCCTTATACAACACCGGAACTCTCTTCACCTGTCGCCTGTCTTCCAGCTACTCTCAATTCAGCTCGCTTATCACATCTGTCACTGTGTTCTAAGCTAATTTCGGAAACGAATCAATCTGCCGGTCTTTATATCCATTTCAACTCCTGTATGTGTAATTTTGGTGGTGAACTATTCCACGGTACTCAAGCAAGATTGTTCCACATCAAAACAACAATCAAAATCGTAATCCAGGTTTGTGTTATAACTCCCAGTGGTAATTCCAGTTGCCCATGGCTGGAAGCGTGCAGTTTGGTGTTTGATTAATCAAAACTTTGAAGCGATTTACATTGGGTTTACGTGCTGTGTATGCATTCGGGAGGACGCGGGTTCGAATCCCCGTCTTCCTGTCCAGGTTTGGGTTTTCCCCAATCACTCCAGGCGAATGCCGGGATGGTACCTTCAAAAGGCCATGGTAAAATTCATTCCCGCTACTTGCCTCCAGTCCTTTTCTGCCTGTAATGACCTCGACGTCGACGAGGCGTAAAGCCATTAGCAAAAAAAGAAAAATATGCGCCAGTTTAAAAAAAATGGCGTTTAGGGAATTTGATGTAAAATGGTCATTATACCCAATATTGCGTAACATGGTGGCAAGGTATTTGGTTGTGTTTGCAGGCGTCGACTAATCGTAGGCCACTGGGTTCATTTGCTGAAAGTCTCATTAACGGACGCTAGGGTGCACAATTAATGCATTGTGCCAGGCAGATATTATACCACACTGTTTGTCTCATTTCACTTCTCAGTAAACAATTAAAACGAGATAATCTCCAATATCTCTTCCAGCTGAGCCATTCCGGAGTGCAGGCATCCGTGGGGCGCTGATAAGAAGGAGGCACAAATTTGTGTTCCCGTTGAAGCGAGCAGAGTAAGGACTGTATTCAGCCGGGACCGGCATAATTAGCAGTGGAGACACGCGACACCAAGTCACGCACGTATCGACCTACGCCATGGATTATTCGCATGTTGGAATTTTAAGACTCTAGTTTGCTTACTGCGACCCATAGGGAGGATCAAAAGAACTTTTAAATAAGTTAAATCTATTCTAATGATTGTTTTATACTAGATGATTGTTTTCTACTAAAGAGTCTAAAACTTAATTTTAGCTCAATACTTTCTGCATTTCAGTGTTTGTAATTTTCTAAAAATCCTGTAAAACGAGGTAATTAGGATTTAGTGATAATAGGGGTCCCGGTAATTAGTTTCCATATATATGACGGGAAATTATCTTCTATGATATTTTAGGGACCTTTCACATCACAGGGTCTCTAAAATTGTATAACAAGTTCTTTATTTGCTTTTGCCTCTCCAAGAATTCGTCGGCATACAAAACCGCCAATGTATCTTGGTTTTTAATTTATTATATTCACCCCTCGAACCTGGAAAACACGAAAATATTATTAATACAAATATGACATCACGTCTTTTCTCACAGATGTGTGTTACACAGGTTATTAATATTGATAAGTTATAAATAAAACATAAATGGGACTCCAAATGGTCCATGATATTTGCTCTAGAAATTATTTCAATGAATATTTTACGCGGATTAAGTTTACAGGTCTTTTGTTGCGCAACTAACAGGAGGAAATAAATCTATGTCAATGCTTGTTTCGTCATCCACAGTTCCGCTAACCTGATTATTTGGCTCTGAGACATGGTCGTCTACACCATTTTCTTTTGTTCATAGAGTTGAATCGTAATTTACTAACATCCATGCTGTACTGATGGAAGGAAGTAAGAAATACCAACTTTCTGCAAACAACATAGGTTGATAATTAGTCTCTGCTGTGCTATTTTATTAATGAAAGGCAAATTTGAAAGGGGAAATTAACATATTTTCGCGTTGGTGATGGTGGCGTATGATTTCACCAAACCAAATAACAAAGTCCCAACTTACCTGTAATTATCTTCAGGGTGTTTTGAAATCATCCTGTATTAGATAAGACTATTATTAGACATATGGACACTTGGTTGCTTTCTTGCTCCTAATTGAATAGCAACTATACAACGTACTTCTGTTGGATTGCCCACCTATTATTATTAACTGCGGTGTAGCTTATGTCCGGCTGGAAATTTCCGTAGAAAACTACTTTTGAATCTGGCAAATGTTTACTTTAAATTCTTTCACTGTTTGAGGAGAATTGTTCAACTCCTACCTCGGTGACTTATTGGAATACGTGACTCTCTTATCTATAAAAGGAAACTTTCCCACTCTGTTACGCCAGAAATCAAGCGTTTCTTTATCGTCATGGTCATCTCCTCTCTCGCACATGATATTCCTAGCTCTTCACCATAAATCCAGCCAAGACTTATTGCCGTTTAATGCCCTATACACAGCCGATGATTCTCTTCACCCATCATGCTCGGTCATGCGATCTCAAAGGACGGGGTTTCGATTTTTCCTTTTGGCTTAACGCTTCATTGACGTTGAGGTCATTGTAGTGGAGAATATCTATGGACTAGGAACAGGAAGGATTTCGACCATGGCCTTTTGTAGGAACCATCCTTGCATTCGCCTGGAGTGACTTCGGGAAACCGTGGAAAATCGAAATCTGGATGACCGGACGGGGATTCAAACCTGCGTCCTCCCGAATGCTTTACCACTCCCCATCACGCTCAGTACTAGGGTTAAATCCTCGTCCATTCATCCAGGTTTTGGTTCTCCATGGTTTCTCACACTCCAAGCGAATGCCGGAAGGGTTCTTTCAAAAGGTAGTGGTCGCATTCCTTTTCGACTTTAAAGATCTCGATTTTGACGAGGCGTAAATCCATAAGAAAAAAATCTTCTCATATACCTACTGTATTCCATCAACTTCCAACTCATCTCTTTTATCTTATCAGTTACTGATGTGTTCTGTGGTAATAGCCAAATTCCATGCTAAATCACGTTATTGCCCTCCCTAGTTACTACTTCCTAAGTTATTTTATCACAATATGATATCCCAATGCGGTTTACACTTAATGCTTTCGACAAAAAATCCTGATCTTTATTTTTCTAAGTGTAACAAATAATGTGACACCTATTGGTATTTACTATCATTCCATGTTGACCTTCGTAATTTTGTCCTGCCCATATCGCGCTGTACTTCTCGACTGTATTAATTAAACGAAATTCGAAAAAAAACCTTTATCAGCCCTATCGTGCTTTATTTTTCATTACACTGCATTATCATCAGTTGGCGGGCAGCTGCTCTGAACTTTTAATGCAAATTACCGAATAATAAACCATTCCAATAACTGCAAACAATTCCATGAACACTCAATTAATAACACTGGTATCAAATGAACGTTACACTAATATTCTCCTGGATTTTGGAGCGCGTTATCAAATAGTCGTATTAAAGCGCTGTTCGTTTTGTAGGCAATTTGAATGGGCTAGGTGTCCCGTGACGAAATTCTGCAATTCATACAAATGCAAAAGATATGAAATTATTTTTGATGCTGAATTATCCTTGCGAATAAAATACAAAGAAGCACTGATATTTAGTAGTGAATTGGAACTGCATAATCAGACGCAGAGACATTTCTTTGCAAAAACGTGTTGTTGTCGAAATTTTTATGTTTCTAAATTTGTTGGACGTGTTTTGCGTAATAATTTAAATACATAATGTATTGCGTAAAATCTTCTCGAGCTTTCCACCGGGATAGCGCATCAGTAAAAATACAAAGCGTCGTTTCGGAGTCTGCCTCTGGTAACCAAAGGCCTTATAAGCGGGGACTCTTCAGAAATCCAACACTTCACCGGAAGATGGAGCCAGAGGCAGGCTCCGAAAAGTCGATTTGTATTTTTACTGACGCGCTATCCCGGTTGAGAGCCCGAGAAGATTTTAAGCAACTGACTCACCAGAAAGTCTAGTTTCTTTCACGTAATGTATTATTGAAATATTGGATCATGTAGCAATACCGTTATCTAGTGACAAAACTTTGAATTATAAACATAATTAACAATTCGTCAGAAGCGGATAATTTGCTATTTAAATTGGTAACTCATTTATCGATTTTGGTTACATTTGAAGGGAGAAAAAGGGTTTGTTACGAATATTCACTTTATAGAAATAGCTAGATGGCCCGTATGAAAATGTCGGGAATGGTATACGAAGGATAGCTAGGTTGGCGGTTTGTATGAGGATAAAAGAAGAACTGGCTTATTCGCAGCAATTGTTTATATGTAAACTGAAAGAGGTACACTTACAATGTCATACAAAACAATTAGAAAACACTTTTGGATGCGTTAGACATACTCGTGGTAATTTACAACACAAAAGAAAATATAATACGTATGTAAATGATATTACAAAATATTTACATTAAAATTTAAAGAACAAAATATTTATATTGCAAAACCTCTTTGTACACAATATTTTATGTGAAAATAAACATTTACAACGTCTTAAGAAACAAAGAGAAATGATTATATGTTTTGCTAATTGAAACAAAAATATCCGACAAGCTCCTTATTCTGGAAGACACACACAGTTTAATAATATCTCTGTGATACTTTGTGCTGCTATCTAGAGGTATGCGATCATTTCTTATCGACGCCAGTGAGCAGTTTGACTCTGACATATCGCTTATCTGTGAACTTGATTGTTCATAATTTTTCCATATGCGGGTTGAATTTCGAAAGATTCTTTTCTTAATTAATGATATTACCAAGGCGGAGAACTTTAAAACTATACCTCATTAATAGATTTTGGTTAAGTACGAATGGATGAGGTTGGATCGTCACAAAAAAGACACATTTTAGGAATAATATACATATGATATATAACATACCGTAGTAAAGCCTTCAGAAAAATGTTATTTTAATGCCTTTGATAACATCCAGTGAAACTCCAGAGATGACAATTAATTCCCGTTGGCCTAGATTTCACGTGACTTCTGTAGGCGAGGTAAAGATGTCACAGCGGCTTTGGAGGCTCAGTGCATTGCGAACCGGGCAACATTATCTTGCTGAGATACGGCGCTAGAAGACCAACCGCAGGTACACGAGATCTAGAACATAATACAGATACATTACAGTGATACATCTCACTTCAGAATAAGCCCAGTGAATTTTCTCCAATTGCTTTGACAATAGCAACTGCATTTCTAGAGAAAATGCTGACTTTTGTTGTTTGTAATAACGAATTAGTTTTTAAACAATCTTCCAAATGTTACGGTCGTTTTCTGACTGAAGATCTAATGCTCGGCGAGACAGCCAGAATCCAGGTTAATAGTTAATTATAAAAACAGATTGTGTTAAACAATTAATCATTTAGAAGAACCTCTTTATTTTTAAATTACATAAAGCATAGAAACAAATAAATGATTAAATAAAAATAACTTCTAGTTTTTGCGCTGTCAGTGCTTTTATTGCAGAAAATCTGGCATAGGAGGGAAATTTAAGAAGAGCGCCATTTCGTCAATATTCGTTCCCTTTGGTCTTGAAATCTGCATCTATTCAACATACGGTTTTCCTAGTTACCAGAGATAATTAAAACTTTTTTGGGGCGGGAGAAAGTTCTTTGTGGGTGGGTGTTTGCTGGTGTCTTTGAGGTGCCAACTTGGGAACCTTCTCTCCCTTACGTGCTGGGCATGTTAAATGTCGCCATCCATATTTCATGTGCTCCACGCATCCCCAAAGATAAATGAAACACTCCTTCGCGTGCTGATCGAATACCCTCATGTTATCCATATAAAATACATCGGTTATGATCAACTGGCTACCGCAAATACTGGCAAATAAGACAGCCAATACTTCTAAACTGTTGCCGGACTTGTTATCATATTTTCACATAACATACAAATAACTGATTTGTTGGCTAGACTGCCTAATACGACCTTACCCCTAGAAGGCTATTTCAAGTGAAAACACGCTACCTTCTTGCCACGGGAAGGTTCGGGGTTTCTCGCTTATAGATTCTTCTCAACCTCTATACAAAGTTTTAAATGGCCACATGTAGACTATTTATAAAAGATTTTGTTGTTTTCGCAGCCATCATACTATACTAATACTTATTCTTCTTCCCGACATTTCGACGAGCCTAACAACCTCAACAAGGATGGTGGTTATGGTCTTAGCCAGGCTTGGAAATGTGTGTTAGATAAATAATTAACTCTGTGCCCACAGATATTAAATCGTAAAAAGAATATCTCTGGGTAATCGATATTGTCGAACAATCGACAGTACAAATACGCAAACAACCAGCACGCCAGTCTCCAGCAGATCACAGTCTGTAGCAGAATAGGTAGACGGCCCCTGATGAAGACCTAAGCCATGGTTGAATAGTCGGGAAGAAGAAGAAGTAGGAGTATTCAAGGCAGCATTAATACCGTAAGCAAATTATATTATATTAGTATAACATGTATTTAAATGTAAGCTACGGGTAACAAAGAAACGTTTCTCATAATAAAATTAATAAATATCCTTGTGAACATGAAAATTGTTCAGCTTTACATCAGTGTTATGTCTAGTTGCAGCAATTTTAAGATCGGTATATCGTCGTTACAGGCTTCTATCACAAAAGGAAGACACTTATCGTGTCGTTCAATTAGACTGGAACTGTTTGAACATGGTTAATAGCCTTTTAGGAAACTTATAATAATAATGAGATTGCAAGCGAGTAAGAAAGGATTGCCACGTAGAATCGCCGCATTGTCTCTCCTACCTGTAAGGGTTAACGAGGGTGATGTGGAAAGTTCTCGGCTTCGACAGTAGATAGCTATGCTATGGTCAAACAACGAAACACAAAATTTTATGACAGTCTGCATTGAAAACAAGTGTAAATTACCTAGGACAAACTGTATAGGCACTTACATGTCACAAGTCATGAGATATCCCAACAATATTGAATAAGCTCAGAAAATTGCGGCAACTCGACGTAGCAGAGACTTAAATAGCATAGTCGGCGGCAGACCGCAAGAGATTTGCGGCCATGTTGCATCGTTGTGATAGGTGCTAGACCTCTTGCACTAACGACTCTATTGTATCCAAAATTTGCGCCACTTGTTTCCTGTATATGTGGCCAAATCATGTGCTGGACTTTACCAGAATACTCCTCAAACCGTATCGGCCCGGTGACAATGCGCGCATCCGACCTTGAACTGCCCATCGTTATTGCGGTTCGTGAAGATCATACAAATCTGCAAATGTTCATTAATCAGGTGGGCATAGCAATATCATGCCTTGATTCGGTTCATTTTGACCAGACGACCCATTATATGCCAGGTATATATATATACGTATGGAACCACCACCAAATTGCACAATGATTTGCTATCTAGTTGGCTCCAAGGCCTCATTGAGGTTTGCGGCACACTCAAATCGGTTCATCGGTAGGGTTGCCAACCATCCGGTTTTCGGCCGGACACTCCGGTTCGCTACATGCGACCGGATGTAAAATGTCCGGTTATTAAGAAATTTTCAAAATTATGGAAATAAACAAGGTCGTCTGGCTCATTATTCCCCTCCCGCTGAATGTGTTCGGAAGTTGACAACAGTTGGTCGCATATCTGAGTGTCGTGAAGCGATTTGTCTCAGTTACCTACCCGGCACGTTACATATACATAATGAGTGAAAGTAGGAAACGTTATTGTTGCTTCAGGGAGGAATGGCTCTCAAATGACGAATTTAAAACGTGACTACGTGAAGAAAACGATTCAGCCTCATATTGTCTAGTGTGTAAAATTAATTTTACTGTAAAATTTGACGGTATAAAAGCCGTGAAAAGTCATGTGAGTACAGAAGAATATGTGGGGGGAAAAAAATCAACATCTAAAGCTGCAGTTTTAACCATTTTTTTTTTTTTTTTAAAAAGTGGCCTTGCTTAAGAAGACACTGTTTCTTCTGCAGAGGTTATTTTTGACATACCATGGAGTTAAGCTTCACTATAGTTATTTACGTCAAGAGTGTGGTAATAAATTACTTTAACGATTACTACCAGATTCCAATGTAGCACAGAGAGTACGTTGCGGCCACACAAAATGTGAGTCAACTGTGGAGAACGTATTAGCACCACACTCTTCATCTCTAATAATAGAGGAAATTGAAAATGCACCTTTTTCGATTGCCTGCGACGCATCTAATAAAGGTAACTATAAATTATATCCCGCAGCAATTCGTTTATTTAGGTATTCGAACTGCTCTCATAGGCTTCTATGAAGATCATAATGAAACATCTGCTGCTATTGCAAATAATCTAAGAAAATGCGTTGAAGATGTTGGTTTGGACTTAAATAATTTAATTGCTTATGGTGCTGATGATTGCTGGCTAAATTTTGGGAAAAATAAATCAGTTTTTGTAAATTTAGAAGATTCCCTTAAACAGAAACACTGTTTGTTGCACATTCTGCATAAAAGGTAAAGCATGGATTGAAAATGTTATCGCATGATGTCGAATCTGTAGTGATAAAAATTTCCAACGAATTTTCAAGTAGTGCAAAAAAAAATTGCGTATCTGAAAGATATTTTTATAATTTGAGATACTGAATGCATCATCCTTTTGCAGCACATTCGAACAAAAGTTTGCACTTTACTGCCGGCAATTCATAGACTTCAACATAAATGGACTGGATTGAAAAATATTTTATGGAGCAGGGAAAATCTGAAATTTATCCTGTAATATGGACATTTTTATATGCAGAAGAATCTGAAAATACAACTTTCACTCTTCCAGAGGCGTCCTTGTATTATATGCACAACGTTATGCGTTTACTGAGTATAACCATTAAACTGATGGAGTGTGATGACATAAATGTAACAAAAATTTATAGCATATTTTGGAAACTGAAAGCAGAGTTAACCGAAAGGGTTAAAAAGAATTTTTTTCTATTTCAACTCTCTCAAAACATTGGTAAACTCTTGCCGATAAACAAAAATCGAAAAGGAAGCTTGAGAGGTGTATAACAGGTTTTTAGCATATCTTAATAAATGGTTCGACTTTGGGGAAAATTCATTTTATAAAATATGGAAGAATCATTATAATTTGAAAATCTAACTAGGATCACAAACATATGAACTTTGAATTTGATGGCAACGAGCTATTTTCGGAAATTTCCAATTTAAACGACGTTATTCCATCTTTGAAACAGAAACAGCTAAAGAAGTTGAACAACCGAGTACAACAGTTCTTTAATCCGGATTATGAGCTAACATTTGGACAACTTTTTCTCTCAAGTTGTAGCACCCAATTTATTAAAAATAGTTCAACACGTATATGCTGTTCTAGTTTCAAACGCATTTGTGTAACTAGTTTTCAGTGTTATGAAAACTATATGGTCTGATGAAAGTAACCCATTAAATGTGGCAATTATCAAGTCTGAACTTTTTGTACATTTCAATTATGGGATGACTTGCACTCAATTTTGTGATTTCATGATAACTTATTCAGGAAAAAAACATTTGAAAATTGTAAGTTCTGAAAATAAGTATTCCTTTAAAAAAACTTTGTAAGAATAATAGTTATTTTATTGAATTATTATTTATATTAAATTTTTGTGATTGTTATTCCAAACAATATTTTTTCTTATTTTTTAGTTCGCAATTGTTATAACAACAATTAGTTACAGAAATAAAAAACGAATTGCTCTGTAAATTTTACTTTTTCTAATATACATACCGCCTCCCATCCCCCCGTGGGCATTTTTCCGGCCGTGGAAGTCTGAAAATTTCGCAACCCTATTCATCGGTGTGTACCAACTGGAAATATAATTCACCGAACCAAGCTACTTCTAAGGTCTGATCTGGAAGAGCCGCTGACACCATTGCTGTGACGTCACTAAGGCACTTGAGCGGGTCTTCTACTGCCTGCCATAAGCAATCAACACAAAATGTCACTGCACGTTCTGCATTGATAAATCTCTATGGCGTCCCTTACTGAATGTGACAGTCGATTCACAAAGTGTCGTTGGTTTTTCGCACGAACGCATCTAATGATCCGTCGCTCGTCCCCACCTTTGATAAGACATGGCCGGCCACTGTTCTGTCCACTGTGGGTGAAGTGTCTATCTGACAGCAACGAGTATCACCTGCCTACTTATTTTCTTCCGAAGCGATGCATGCACCCACCACCAGTGCATTTGCATCCTGGTACCGTATGACTTGGCATGTCCGTCTACATTTATCACTACATTAAAGAATATTCGGCCTCGTCGCTGTCCATTCATAGAGACCGAAGAGTGATTGATGACTGGTAACACTTCGGGAGGACGCGGATACTGATGACTGTCCGGTGATCTAGATTTCGGTTTTCAATGATTTCTGGAAATCATTACAGGCAAATTCCATGATAGTTACGTCAAAATACCATGACCGAATACCTTTCCGCTCGTTTCATTTAGTCCCCTCCCGCTTCTGATCACCTCTACGATAACGAGGTGTAAAACCGAAAAAAATAAAATTTAATAGGATCCTGAAAGTAAGCATATTTAGGATTCATTACAGCTGCTTTTGTCTGATGTAATATACATATTGAGTGATATATGATAATATTTGCAGAGTCTTGTTTCAAACTTATTTAATTCTTAGCAGTCTCTCAGTTGACAGAATTTGCAAATTCATTCAGTTTGGAGGAATCTCAAATTTTAAATTTTTTCAATAGTGTAAAATGTGCTACAGCTGTTTTATAATCAATGCTTATATTTTATAGGTTATCAGCATAACTGCAGTGTAATCTTACAAAACATAGTTGGATGGCGCTTTGTCAACTGGACAATAGTACAATGAATACATGATAAAAAAATGTTTCAAAGTTCTGAATATATTTGAGAGGGCATTGAGAGGATGTGTTAGGGAACTGGGCAACCAAACCTTTCAGATCATTCCTTGATAATGATGGGATGGTACGGAACCACTGTCATAGGTACGAAATGCAGGAATTTGATTGGGTGTAAAGGGGGACGGCTATATTTCTGTGAGAAACTTATCGTACAACACACACGATAACTGATATGTTATCGGAACTGGCTATGTAGTATCTGTAACGAGATTGATGTGTATTTATAAAGATAAACGTTCGTCATGGAGCGAAGAATTATGATACGTTAGATGGGAAAATCGTAGCCAAAAATGGGCACTTGACTATGGGCATAAGGGAGTGGCAAAGTTTCCATTTGTACGTAACAGAATCAGTAACTGAAATTAACTTTCTGAAACAGGGAAACAATTTAAGGTAACAATGCCGATGCTTCGTAAGTAGATGCGTGGGTAAATTGTCACTGAGGCACAATAATAATATTAACTGACAATTTCTTACAATCTGCTTTCAGTAATTACACCTTCGTCAGAAATACGGAAAGTAAAAATATTATTTGTTGAATGGAGCATAGAAATTGGATTTTTCTTCGAAAATAATTTCAGGTAGTAGAGAAAAAGGATAACTAGAAGAAATGCTAAATACTAAAAACGAAACAGTTTTACGTGGTATACAAAGTAAGTCATATAGTAATTGAAAGGATTTACCTAAATAAAACTGGCAGTGACAAGCAGAATAAATCATAAACAGCTAAAAACAATACATGCAATTTAGCTCCTACAGCTATAAAATAATTGAAGATAACAATATTGTAAGTTTACTTACTGTACAATTTAAATAAAAAAATACTTAAGAGACTAACCTTACGACGGTAACCATGCAAGAAGTGTGTCACAACTACTGTAAAGGTAAACGCGAGAGTTATAAACACGGAAATGAATTGACAGAAGAAACTGAAATCAAAATCAAATGGACTGGGTCTGGTGGGTCAGAGGGTAACGTCTGATAGTTGTATTCGGCTTCAATTGGTTTCGATCCCCGGTATGGCCAGCCTTGCTTAGATTTTTCGTAGTTTTCAGAAATCACTGCTGTAAAATTTCTGGATGGCTCCTTCAAAAGGCCATGGCCAAGTATCTTGAAAAATGAAAACTGGGAAAGGTTGTGAAGATCTTTGTATATCAGCTTGAACTATAATTATAATAATACTATAACCAGAAAAAGTCTGTGCCTTTACGATATTTTTGAAAAAAGTGTGGAACACTGTCAATGACCTACAGAAAAGGAATTTAAAATTTGTGTCTGTCTGCTTGTATTAACTTGATTTAGACAAAAACTACTGTTCAGATTTTGATGGGGTTTAATGTACAGCCCTTAGTACAGGAAGTAAAATATGATATGATTTATTTTAACATTAAAGCGGAAAGCTGAGAAATTTAAGATGAAAGTGCCCATAAATCAGTATCCATTATTTGTTGAACGCAATTCACACGAAAACTACTGGCAGGATTTTGATAATGTTTCGCATAATAAACAGGCCTTGTGTCTGGGATAAATCAGGGTATGTTTCGTATTGATATGAAGTGTGAAAGCTGAGAAATTGAAGATAAAATTATATACAAATTAGTAGCCATTTTTCGTTGGATGTGATTCCAGGAAAAACTACTGGTAGAATTTTTATGAGTTCCCAAACAATGGTCCCAAGAATGGAGTAAGATATGATTCATTTTTATATCAGGTCAAAAAGCTGAGAAAGTTAGTATAAATTTGAAAGTAATTTACCTGTTGCAGTCGAAATGTTTTACCCAGTAGTGTTGATAAGGGTGCTGAGACGGCGCACACTGGACAGGGGAGTTACAACGGCGCAGGGCACGAGTCGAGGCCGCCACGTACCGGCATCTTGACTATTTTTTACGCGGTTTTCCGCAGCCATTAATGCAAATGCCGCGCCCATCCCCAATCTCAGCCTCATAAGCTACACATTTCACAAATAAAAAATACACTTATCTCACACAGAACATAATTACACATTTCACAAAAAGATGGCAACACCTCACTTCCTCCTTTAAT
This sequence comes from Vandiemenella viatica, assembly GCA_031002005.1. Classification (NCBI taxonomy): domain Eukaryota; kingdom Metazoa; phylum Arthropoda; class Insecta; order Orthoptera; family Morabidae; genus Vandiemenella; species Vandiemenella viatica. The sequence continues at coordinate 240,399,333 of CM061921.1, forward strand.
ACGTGGTACGACATGACAGTATAAAATGCAAGGCCTGTGGCCTTAAAATCAAAGTTCCAAATTCGACCATGCCAATGATGAGCAAAACTCATCAAAGGCAGCAAACCCCCAATGTCGTGTAGTGGTGGTGAAGAGGAGGAGTTGAAACGTCTGTCGTGATTGCAGCGCCCGATCCCCATCGTTTTATTCGGAGGGATAAAATTGCAGCTTCTTTTTTTTTCTCTCACTGATGTATTAACTACGACATAATTGGTTTAACAGTCCACGTGAAGGAAGTTGCTAGTTTATCAGTCCACGTAAAGGAAGTTGCTAGTTTAACAGTCCACGTGAAGGAAGTTGCTAGTTTAACAGTCCACGTGAAGGAAGTTGCTAGTTTAACAGTACACGTGAAGGAAGTTGCTAGTTTAACAGTCCACGTGAAGGAAGTTGCTAGTTTATCAGTCCACGTAAAGGAAGTTGCTAGTTTAACAGTCCACGTGAAGGAAGTTGCTAGTTTAACAGTACACGTGAAGGAAGTTACTAGTTTATCAGTCCACGTGAAGGAAGTTGCTAGTTTATCAGTCCACGTGAAGGAAGTTGCTAGTTTAACAGTACACGTGAAGGAAGTTGCTAGTTTATCAGTCCACATGAAGGAAGTTGCTAGTTTAACAGTACACGTGCCGGCCTCGGTAGCGTAGGGGCTAGAGTGCTAGCTCCGCGTACCGAAGGTCGCCGGTTCGAGTCCGGCCGGGGGCATGGGTGTTTAGTGTTGTGTCTGTGAATGTCTTGTCCATGTTGTAGTCTCCTTGTGTCAATACTTGATAGCAACAAATCACACTGAGCTTGCTGTATGGCCCAGTAGCCGCATGCCATAAAAAAATAAAAATAAATAAATAACAGTACAGGTGAAGGAAGTTGCTAGTTTATCAGTCCACGTGAAGGAAGTTGCTAGTTTAACAGTCCACATGAAGGAAGTTACTAGTTTATCAGTCCACGTGAAGGAAGTTGCTAGTTTAACAGTACACGTGAAGGAAGTTGCTAGTGTAACAGTCCACGTGAAGGAAATTGCTATTTTGAATGAAATCAGTATTTGGCTATATATCGACAGCTCTTAAATCTTCTTTTATGCATCGAATCAAATTTAATCAAATTTAGTAGCACATTAACTAATGGGCGTTATATCTTCGATTTCTAACATTTCCCAACATTATTTCTTTTCCTCCTTGTTTCAGTATTTTATTTAGCTACCAACGTTCACCCCCTTACATTGAATGATGCCGGATATGCTATCCTACGAGCCATTGTCAAAACCAATTGAGAAGAAGTTTATAGCGTGAAAAAAAATTCGTCTAACAGTCTGAGAAAATGCTTGTGTAATAAATCTGATTTGGCGCCAGGATACGTTGCAGAGTTTTATGTCTGTATCAGGATTCGGGAGTCGTGATTTACAGTCGTTTACTTTTGTTTGTGTCTCACTGCCGACGGAATACTACATCAGAGGAGAACCAATAACAATTTATCACGTCGCAGATCCGAATGAATCATAGTTTCCTGTTACAAAGCCATTTAATGTAAATCGTTACCGAGCATTTTGGGTGAGCAGCAAGTCCGGCTTGTTAGGGCGAAAGGGTTTGATTCCCAACTCGACCATCCAGTTTTCAGTTTTTAATGATTCATTGAAATCAGTGGGGTATTTATTTTCCTCACGTTGCTACCCCGCCTGTAATGACATCGGTGTGTATTAGCTACGTACCGGGTGTTTAAAAAATGACCGGTATGTTTGAAAAATCAATAAAAACTAAACGGGCAACGATAGAAATACGCCGTTTGTTGCAATATGCTTGGGACAGCAGTAAATTTTCAGGCAGACAAACTTTCGAAATTAGTTACAATTTTCAACAGCAGATGGCGCTGCAGGCGATTTGAAAGATATAGAAGTAAACGCAGTCTGTGAGTTCGCCATTCTGTAAGTCGTCTTTCTGCTGTAAGCGTGTGCTGTTCACAGATTGCAAGTTTACTGTAAAAAACGGTGGAAAATATCGTACTTTAGATTTTTCCAGACTGCAGCGCCATCTGTTGTTGAAAATTATAACTAATTTCGAAGGTTTGTCTGTCTGAAAATTTACTGTTGTCCCAACAACCGGTGTATTTCTATCGCTGCCCGTTTAGTTTATATTGATTTTTAAAATATACCGGTCATTTTTGAAACACCCTGAATCACCGGTCTTTAATAAATAAAAGGAAATCTTTCAGTTACCAAAGGATTTATTTCATTTCATCGTGAATGAACAGATAGAAGTTAGATAGAAAGCGCAGTAAGGATAAAAGTAAGCCTTGATGTAGACATCAGAGTTAACAAATTTCTGTTTACATTGTTTGAAGGTATACTAATCTATCTTCACCGACGATGATTTCTTTCGTGGGGAAAGAGGCGAGAATAGAATTAAAACAAAAAAGAAATGATAAGGACCACGACGAGTGTAACTAGGTGCTTCTTAAACAACTTTTCGTTTTTAAACAATGTATAATTTTTGTCAGTTTGTGCCCTGATTAACAGATAATACAATCCCTTTGTATAAAGTCTGGGTATCATGCTTCATGGCTAAAAGTTGAACAAAACATCACAGACTATCGTACAACAGTCTAAACAATAGTGTAAATGAGAGGATCATGTCAGTTAAGCAGCTAAAAGCTTATGTGTGTGTTTATATGTAAATTGGTGCCTTCTAGAGAACGATGATCTAAATTATTTGGTCGTATCTGACGCTTGGTGATGATGAAATCAACCTGCTTTTTGTATCTGATTCTTGGCGACTCTAAGTGGCATCTTTCATCAAAATTCATCATTTTGTACTTGCTCTTTTAGTTATTCTACACCTAGGACTTTGTCTGCTTTAATAGTGTGAAGTCATCTTGTTTCATTGTCCATTCGAAGCAAAGTTGCTTTTTTTCGAAGTGTTTGATTGTACTTCCATGCTCATATGTATCCAAACGAACTGAATCGCTCTTTGGCTACATTTCCTTCTGGATCCTATTCAACCCTTTACACACATCTACGAAGACAGCACTATACGATGTAGGAGTATGGTCATGCGAGTATCGAAAACTGAGAAACATCAAACTCCCAAAAAATGAAAAACATTTCAGCTTTTTCGTTTCATAAACCGTAATAGGGATTACATATCGGCAACTAAAGTGTTATACAAAAATCGAACGTATTTCTGTTTATTTTGTTAAGACATTTGATAGTTATTATGTCTTCATATATAACACAAAAGTTATGTTCAAACAAAATGCTTATTTTAAACAAGTGCTGGGACCCAACAAAATGCCTCTGTGACATTTGTGCTCAGCAACAAAAAATAACTAGTAATTTATGATAAAATTCAATATTTATTCTATATTACAATTAGTGTAAAACAAAAGAGATTTTGTCAAGGAGCTATCAAATATATAGTAGGTAACACATTATTAAATACAATTATAATTATAATTATTTTGGCAGTAAGCTCATAAATTTGCTTTTCGGAAAGAACTCATTTTTTAGTTCTGCTCTTTAATCTATTTTTTCAACATACAAAACGTGGAGCAATTGCAATAGAATAATAAAATTACCATGTTTGCTGACAAGAGACAGCGTCAAGCAGTATGCGTTGGTAATAATTTAAAGACAGCTTCTGGATATATTTTATAGTTACCATTTAGAATGAAATTTAAGTTGCAAATGAAACTTATTTTTATTATACTGCGGTTTCTTCGGTTTGAGGCACAATTTTATTAATGAATATGGCGTAACGATACAAATAGCTCTTCTGTGCACAGCTGCAGATGACAAAGGTGGAAGATTTATCATCAATGGGATACGCAGTTATGGCTGTTTAAAAATAAACAAGAAACTAAATCAAATTAATGTGACTGGCGTGCGATAACGATATTTTCTAGCTTGTGGTGTCGGCAAACAAATGAGAGCTGAAACGTTAATTGGCTGTTCTTCCGGAAAAAAAAAATCTGTCTTTAATGAGGAACATGAAATTAGAACCTTTCGTATTTAGTAATATGCTGCTCCTGTTAGTGGGCACGAGTGACGTAACAGCCTCAATTGTGCTTTATTCGTGGCATGGACTTGTTTTTGCAGGTAAACCTCTTACCCTATTTCTATCACGTTGACCTCTAACGCCGGTAGTCCGTAAAAAATATTATCGGCAGTAAAAGGCGAAATTGTTATCCGAAGCACAAAACAACTACCTTAATAAAGGAGAATAGAAATTTCAGTTGGATCGTTATGGCTTTGGCTTGATGTTGAGACAATATCTGTGGTGGATTTTTTTCCCTATAACCTGGTTTTGAAGAGTCGCCATACTAAACACGAGTGGGCATAATAGCTACATAGGTCCAAGCGTGCCGGTTTTTAGACGTTTTCCCGAATTCACCTAGGCGAATGGTGAGACAGTGTCTATTCTGCACCTCGCAAACCAAGCTGGGTTGGTGAGTGGTAACTTTCTATTAGGAAGGACAGGGGTTCAATTTTCGACCCGGCCATCCAAATTTCTATTTAATATGTTTTCCCGAAATCGGTGCAGGCAAACACCTAGATGATTTCTTCGGAAGGCCAGAAACCATTTCCTTTAAAATCGTTGACCATAATCTTTTTACAGTTGTAATAAATCGTTATTGGCAAGATGTGAAATCCCATGAAAAAAATAAATCCTTCTCTAAAACTTCCCAGTTCTTAAACGGATTAATTTAATCCTTCCCCTGGTTTGGATCGTCATTAATTTGCTCAACGTAGCCCACCAGTCAGGCCGTGCAGTTTTTATGCGGTTTCCAGCAATCACCTAGGACAGGGATGGCGAACCAGTGGCACGCGAGCCGATGATGGCACGCGGCCATATAATTTGGGCACGGCATTAATTAAGTAGCTACCTAATCGATATAAGTAATTTATTTTATTTTCTACATAATTTAAGAACATAGTAAGAAAGTTCATCGTGAAAGAAACTACCGGTGCCGGAACGACCACAGATTGCGCAAATAGTTGGATTTTGAGCGAATTTTCTGACCGAACGTATTGAGTGAGCAAACGCAGGCGGCGCGGCGGCGGGAAAGACGTTAAACTAACTTACTCACGTGTTTGTTTTTGCTGACGACGTTGACTGTTTTCACCAGTTACGCATAGTTCTTCGGTAACACAGCTGCTTGTTTAAGTTTGAGTTATATTTACAACTATTCAGCATGGATAGTTTGGCAAAAAAAGTGCAATATAAGTTTAATAGAGAAGTTCAACGTTGGTTAACTGAGAAATATGTCATGATTATTAAACGTGATAAAGCGGTGTGTTTTATGTTCTGGAACAGTGGTATGTAAAGCATTATCTGTAAAACGGCACTATGAAACAAATCACAAATCTCTTTGTTAAACAAAACAATTATTGATTTAGATGTCATTCGTGCTTTTGAGGTCAAACTGCAAGTTTTCTGTAAAGATATTATTTCCAATAATTTCAAGTATTTCCCAAATTTGAAAAAAAATCACTAGAAATTTTAATGTACACGAAAAACCAGACCAATTAAAACTCACTGAAAAGTAATCTTCAATAATTAATTCTTCAATAGAAGAATTTTCATCTAAATTTCCTTAGTTCAAAGAATTATTGCAAACACTAAAGTATATTTTGTATCCTGATGTGACTAATAAATTGAACTTGTCTAAATTTTATTCGTTGGAAATTCAAGAATTGAAAATGCATCTGTACGAGTTGCAGTGTAGTTCAATATTGACTCAAAAATTCATTGAAATGAGGAAGTAGTTAGAATTAAACAAATTAGCAAGACTAGACGACCCGTGCGAAAATTTCACGAATAAAATGCGATGAATAGTGAGGTTGAATATAATGTCACCAAGTTCAGTCATTACTCTTCATACTCCTACTTCATTTATCGATTTTGGTTAGAAATCCAGGGAGATAAATGGCACGAAACACAAAAAACGTATTTTAGAAATATTGACATTTTTGCGCTTTATGGGTCGAATTACGAAAAATTCCTTTCTTAGAATATAATGTTACCACGGCGGAAACCATAGTTTTAAATACGATATGTCATTTCTCTATATCGATTAGATATCAAGGGAAATATAAGGCTCGTGACACAAAAATACGTTGCAGAACAATTTATATTTTTTCCCTTTAATAGTTGAATACCAAAACACTTCTTTCTTAAAATATGATGTCAGCAAAGCTGAGACATTATTCCTCACAATCGTATTTGATTTATCGATTTTGGATAGATATCCAGGGAGATAAGTGGCTCGAGACACAAAAAACGCATTTTAGAAAAATTGACTTTTTTGTCTTTTATGGGTCGAATTACGAAAAATTTATTTCTTAAAATATAATGTTACCACGGCGGAGACCTTGTTCTTTAATATGATACCACATTTATCTATATTGGTTAGATATCAAGGGAGATAAATCGCTCGTGACACAAAAATCGGTTATAGAAAAATTTATACTTTTTTCCTTTAAGGGTTGAATTCCAAAAACATTCTTTCTTAAAATATGATTTCACAAAGTTGATACATTACTCCTTATAATTCTACTTCATGGTTAGATATCCTGGGAGATAAATGGCTCGAGATACAAAAACGCATTTTAGAAAAATTGACATTTTTGCCCTTTAAGGGTCGAATTACGAAAAATTCCTTTCTTAAAATATAATGTTACCACGGCGCAGACCTTATTCTTTAATATGATACCTCATTTATCTGTATCGGTTTGATATTAAGGGAGATATATCGCTCGTGACACAAAAATGCGTTATAGAAAAATTTATACTTTTTCTCATTAAGGGTAGAATTCCAAAAACATTCTTTCTTAAAATATGATGTCACAGAACTGAGAAAATACTCCTCATAATCCTACTTCATTTATCGATTTTGGTTAGATATCCAGGGAGATAAATGGCTCGAAACACAAAAAACGTATTTTAGAAATATTGACATTTTTGCGCTTTATGGGTCGAATTACGAAAAAATCCTTTGTTAAAATATAATGTTACCACGGCGGAGACCTTATTCATTAATATGATACCTCATTTATCTATATCGGTTAGATATCAAGGGAGATAAATCGCCCGTGACACAAAAATCGGTAATAGAAAAATTTATACTTTTTTCCTTTAAGGGTTAAATTCCAAAAACATTCTTTCTTAAAATATGATTTCCCAAAGCTGAGACATTACTCCTCATAATCCTACCTCATTAATCGATTTTGGTTAGATATCCAGGGAGATAAATGGCTGGAGATACAAAAAACGCATTTTAGAAAAAGTGACATTTTTGCCCTATAAGGGTCGAATTACGAAAAATTCCTGTGTTAAAATATAATGTTACCACGGCGGAGACCTTATTCATTAATATGATACCTCATTTATCTATATCGGTTAGATATCAAGGGAGATAAATCGCCCGTGACACAAAAATCGGTAATAGAAAAATTTATACTTTTTTCCTTTAAGGGTTGAATTCCAAAAACATTCTTTCTTAAAATATGATTTCCCAAAGCTGAGACATTACTTCTCATAATCCTACCTCATTTATCGATTTTGGTTAGATATCCAGGGAGATAAATGGCTGGAGATACAAAAAACGCATTTTAGAAAAAGTGACATTTTTGCCCTATAAGGGTCGAATTACGAAAAATTCCTTTCTTAAAATATAATGTTACCATGGCGGAGACCTTATTCTTTAATATGATACCTCATTTATCTATATCGTTTAGATATTAAGGGAGATAAATCGCTTGTGACACAAAAACGCATTGCAAAAATATTGATACTTTTGCCCTTTAAGGGTTGAATTCCGAAAACTTTCTGGCTTAATATATGACGCCACTAAAGCGGAGATCATAATCTTTAAAACGATACTTCAAAAAACGGTTTCAGATAGGTATCCAGGGAGATAACTGACTCGTAACACAGAAATCAGCATTTTAGTAAAATACATTTGTGCCCTTTAAGGGTCGAATCCCGAATACTTTCTTGCTTAAAATACGATTTAACCAAAGTGGAGACCATAAGCTTTAAAATGACACCTCATTCATTGATTTCGGTTAAGTATGAAGGAAGATATAGGCTTGTGACAAAAAAATACCTTATAGAAATAATATATATGATTAGCGAGCAATATGAGTAAAGATGTTAAAATGGAAACTTGTAATTCAATTCCAGACACATTTAAGAAGCTGGCTTTTGCTATCTTAACAATATTTCATCTACTTATGCCTATGGTTCATTATTTTCAGAAATGAATAACATTAAGGAATCACTTCAAAACCGTTTTTTCAGATGACTCCACTTCAGCTTGCATTCTGCTAAAAGTAATAAAGTATGAACCTCTAGTTGTGGCCAAAAGTATTGGCGGGCGGCTCAAACACGTGCTCTTAATATTTAAATTCACCTGTTATCTCGTACTAGGCAACACAGGACACTCAGTGTTACCATTTTCCAGTATTAAGAGAGATAGCGCTACGCGAGAATTTTCCGAAGTGCGGCAGCAGCGCGATTGCACTCACCCGCCAATTTCCCTGGCCACAGTTATAATAAAAGTTATTTGGCATCCAATTTGCAATCACAGAAGACGCACAAGTTTCATCTACTTAAATAAGCACGAATCTTTTGATGTCATTATTCCTTGGTATAAAAATGTATATTTCATGTTGCAAATATAAAGTTTTAAGGTGATAGTATTTAGTTTTATTTCTTTTCCCATTAATCATTACGTCATGTTTGTTTGATGGCACGTTACGGCTTCAGTCAACATTTCTTTAGAAAAAAATGCACGTATATCAATAAAGGTTCGCCATCCCTGACCTAGGAGAATGCTGGAATGATCGACAATCTCTCCCTCATAAACTCCACATTTGTCTGCCAAAATATACAATTATACAGAACATAAGTAATACTTTTCATGTACAAAATATAAACTCACCATACAGAAAAAAGTTACACATTTCGATAACAAAATATAGGCTACACTTATTATATAGAACATTGCTTACACGTTTCGTAAACAAAATTTACACTCATCGTAAAGAACATAAGTAACACCTTTCATAAAAAAAAATGTACACTCGTCATCAGATCATAGGTTACACGTTTCTTAAACAAAATTTACACTCATCATACAGAACATGGGTTACACGTTTCGTAAACAAAGTGTGCAGTCATCATTGTAAACAAAATATACACTTACCATTCAGAAAATAGGTTACATGTTTCGTAAATGAAATATACACTCATTATACACAAAACAGGTTATGCGTTTCATTAACAGATAGTGATACTTAATTTCCTCCTAGGATATTGTGGATGACGCAGACAATCAAGACTGTACAGTCCAGCCCTAGGAATTACGGCATACAGCCGAAGAAAAAAAAACACTGGTAGCTTTTTTACCAAGAATTCCTTAGTAACGATTACAATACGACGTGCAATTACAGCTTCCTCTAAGTAAACTGCGCCTTAGTGAAAATCAGCATGCGGCGGTGTTGGAGAACAACAATTAAATTGATAAATTCTTTTACGCCTTGTCGACGGCTAAGGTTATTAGAGGTGGGATGGGACTGGGGACAAGGAACGGGAAGGAATTCAGCCATGGCCTTTTTTAAAGAAGCATCCCGGCATTCGCCTGGCGTGATTTGGGTAAACCATGGTAAATCCAAATCTGGATGCCCGGACGGGGATTCGAACCCTGGTCCTCTCGAATGCGAGGCCAGAACGTTAACCGTTCACCCACCACGCTCGGTAGCTAAATTGAGCAGTTTTGCAGAAGTGTTTGGTGAACACACAAAACAAAAGTAAATACGGATAGCGGAGGCCCGATGTATTGTGGACGTTTGCCTGCACCGTGTGTTAGGGGAGGCCAGGCCCAAGAGACCCCAGCTGAAACATTCACGCTGCCTCCTTTACTCTACTGTTGCCTTAAGCAGCATTTCCAGGAACATAAAATCCAGGTTCCTGGATTTACTATGAGTAGTTCACTATGGTGAAGAAACACAACACTTATGAACGTTTAAAGTAGCATTCTTTGTTCATCAGCGTGGCAGAATAGCGTTGGGTTATATCAACTACTTTCTCGTACATACTTACCAAATCGGAGGTACGTCTCCTATTCTATAGTTGCCGGAATGTTTGTTGAGAAAATAGCGGTCTCTCACAATAGTTTATGACGACTTTTGGTAATTATGGGTTTCAGTAGTATGAAATTACCTTCACTATTCAGGAATATTCTTGCAAATTTTACGGCATACATAAATTCATTAAGGCTCTTTTATATGGTAGCTATGCTGAGATTTTCTGGAAACGAAAGGCAATTAATGAAATAATTGCATCAGAGCACAGTTTGTATTTTAGCAATCACTACCTTACCCTTTTTTGTTTTTTAAAAGCAAAACTACACGTCCACCGTATTACAATTCTAGGTTATATGTCAGAAGAATGTACTACATGAATTATGTACTACATCAAATAGATTTGTGGTACAATGATTGGAAACAATTGTTTATATAATGCTTGGAGCAAACACAGTCAAGTGCATGAGCTATTTCTTTTGTAAATTCATAAACAATTTGAAAATTTGTAACTTCTTAAGAAATCACTGATAACTATCAAATTTAGCTTGATTGCCAGTAGAAATGTGGGTTCTACAAATATTCGGCAGTATTTTTGGTTGTTCTTGCGCTCTCAACGTTATCCAAATGGTAATGTTTGCTCACACGGAATACGTTTCTGAAGCAGTTTAAATACCTGAACTCTTATTGTTGGTGGTTAATTCAATTTATATATTTTTTGTTGTGATGAATAATATCGTTAATGTGCCAGAGATGCAATTCGACGTCCTTATAGAAGCAATTACTTCTACCCATTGTGGTTATGTGCTTCCATATTTAGTGATTATTGGACAATGACGAGCATTTTTCGGGGATTGCTACATTCGATCAGCCAATCAAATATTAATCGACCGAAATGACTCATTAATTTATGATAAAGGACATAATGAATTTACAAATATCTGAATTAAACAGAACTAACATTTTAAAATGTTATGTTGTCATGTATACTATTATAAATCAATAAGTTAGCTGCATCAGTCTCAAGCATCACGCAAAAACTACTAGATTGGGTTTTCACTATTTGAAAGTTTAAAACCTGCGGTGTATCTTATGAGTGTGCATGATTCGCGAACGGAACAAGGAAAGATAACGATTTCGGTAAACAGATAGGCGTCATAAATCACATTGCATTTCAGATGAACACTCCTTTACGAGAAATCAAACAAAGTTAAACACATACTCTTTGGGTTCTGTTAATTTTGTTTTTTGTCTACATGTCTTTGATACTTTTTTCCGTGTCCGAAAAAACTTTGGTTATTTTCTGACACACAACATTAGAATATACTGAAAAAGTTAATCAAGCCACTACATCAAAGATAAACGTTCGAATAAGCGTAATGAACCTGAGGAGATTAATTTGCGTGAAGGTTACTAAGATACTACATTACAAAGATTTATTCGTTGATATTAGTAGAGAAACAAAAGACAAACGCATTACTATGCGCAACAAGGTCAGACAGAGCAATGTGATTGTGGGTCCGGTCAACGGAGGCAACTGCAAGCGTACTTAAACCCCCTCATGGATACTACCCACCACACAGCTACATGACCACCGCAGGAAGTAGACTCTTCCGAACTACCCGCCATTACAGCGGGGACGGTGAGCAAGGCGCGTTTCGTCACCAATTAAGGGTGCCCACGGGGAGACACGAGGAGTCAGCGCCCGCTACGACCAGGCCGAAGACCCTTCCAAAACCTGGCCGAATAGCTTAAGCATCTCTGCTCATCCCACGTGCACTTGACCCCACCCTCCCCCGCAAGAGCAAGGCAGAAGCCGAAGCCACCGAGCAACAGCACGGGATTGCCCTCGGCCACGCCTCCGGTCAGTGAGAACGAAGCCTCGGGCAAACAACCTAATACCGCTCTCATTTACTCGTCACTTGACCAGTCACGAAATTTGGAAATAGAATCGCCTTCAAAAATACCACCCACAATCAGTTTGGTGGTCCTCGACCAGCAACTGCTGACTGAAAACAGACTATCCTTACTTTTAAGTCTGCTTTGCGTTTTACCATTGCCTCGTGGATCACAGGAGGCCACCTACTTTACTCTGTGGTCAGCACTGGTAACGTCATGCCACCATTGTCTGGGTTTCCTTCCACGTTGAGATGGCATTCATGCCACGTTCAGGGTTCCACTCACTTCTTAAGTGAAGCAACCGTGATCCTAATTACAGGCTGTGCTTACCTTCCTTAGAGCTGGTTCATTGATTTGAATGGACGTTGGGGTGAGATGGTTTTCAGGTATTCAGTCAATTTAAGTATTACTGAAATCAATTACTATGAAAATTAAGAGTAATATTAAAAATCTGTACTGTGCTAAGTTGAAATTATTTACGTGGTTTTAAGTAGAGCAAAGGTAACTGTATCATTACAAGATGTGCGAGAAAATTCTCTCAATCTATGAGGTTTCAAAAACTTCTTCCAGCAGTTCTGCCATCGTTGGAAATATTTAAGAATACTTCTTTCGAAATTGAGGCATCCAGTGTTACATTTTCATCTTGTGGAATATCATAAAACAACTAGTAGCCGTATACAGATTCTAGAGAGATCATAAATCAGAGTAATATTGTTTCTAACCAATCAGAGGAAAAGAATAGACATGATACGTCAGGTTGTGGCAAATGAAAATCTGACCATACATTAGCCACGCACACACACTTGCAGGATGACTTCCAACGATTAATTGTCTTCGAGCGGACGGGAAAATACAAATACCTTCTAAAGATCCGCTACGATAAACATAAACTCTGCTTTATTGTTTCCGTCTGAAAAACTATATCTCACTGAGAAAATACCTTCTGGCATCAAATTTTGTTGTAGTATTGTATCAACCACGGAATATTTTTAGAGTTAGCAGAGTAATTATATGATTAAAAAGTACCATTATTCCGAATCCGATAGTACCTTTACTGACATCCACGTGACGTACAACAACGGAAGACATGGAGTGAATTTTCATAATTTCAAGTTGAGGTATGGGATTTCAGTAAATAAAAATTGTAGAATACAGGAGGGTTTTAACTCTTATACAGTTAGTTTTTGAGTAATCTGTAGACATAAAACTTGTAGGCGAGCAGATGGATTAGTAACCGTATTACCTGCTGTATAGGATACTACCGCGAACTGCGTAAATGACCACATCTAACTTGGAGAATGAGGAATGGCAGAATAAAGGGGAAGCAAAATGGATGCAGACACTTTTATTAAATCATAAACTATGTGAACTGTTACGTCTGCTTTCCGCCCTTATGAAACAACCAATCAGAAGCGAGGAAGGCTTCTTTTTTATTTTACTTACGGTTTTACGCCTCGTCGACGTCATGGTCATTAGTGGCGGAAAAGGACTGGGGGCAATGTGGGCTAGGAATGGGGGCTAGGAATGGGAAGGAATTCGGCCATGGCCATTTTAAGGAACCATCACTGCATTCGTCTAGAGTGATCCGGGGAAACCATGGAAAACCCAAATCTAAATGGCCTTACGGGGGTTCGAACCCTCATCTTCCCGAATGCGTAGCCAGAGCGTTACTGCTAGGGATTGAAATCCTGCAATGCGGAATCCTGCACAAAATTAAGTGGATCCGCAATCCGTAAAACAGGGTGAAAACGCGAATCAAAAGTAATACATCTGCGATTGTTTCTGAGGAGGAAGTGGAATTAATACAAAAAGAAAGTTGAAAGTATCGAAAACTATTTTAAAAAAGGAAACATCTGTGGAATGAATGGTTTCCAGAATGCTCTGAAAAAATGTTTTTGCCATAAATTGCTTTTGTACTTCATCAGACTATAGATGTCTGTTTCTTAAAAGTCCTAATTCTGCTAATACTATAAGAACTATGGTCACAAATTTTTTAGATACCATAAAAGGTGAAATTATTGCTCATTGGAAATGATTTCGTTGAGTTCTGATTAGTGGGCATCCGAAAAAATCACCAATATTTAAACGTGTGAGTAACGTTATGCAAAGAAAAACATTTTAATCTTGACCTGCTTAGAATACGCGGTTCGTGCAGTTTATTCAAAGAGCTGCCTTCAAGCTTTGGTCTCGATCTCTAAACCAATGTTATTTGTTTAAGATCTGACGGCTTTTCACACAGCTCACAATTGGCAGTTGACGTATTGTACAGAAAAAAAAACCTACCGAAAGAGAAATCGAACGCACAGAAACAACTATGGTTCGGTGGTAGACGACGTAGAGCTGGACGGGACAATCGAAGCTTAAAGCGTGACATTGGATCATCCACATACTGAAGTGGTTCCTAGATATAATGAGCTCAAAAATGTGAGGAAATTTTTTAAGCTTTTCAAAAAGTCTTTTATTTATGACCATTTCAATCAAACAAACGAGCGAGGTGGCAGGAATGACTATATACGTAATTCTTTCCAAATAAGGTAATAGTTTACTGATTTTTAGCTAGATGGATTATTTTTCAAAATAACGTGGTTTGCTGTAAGGTATGTAATGTGATCTGAATACTTAACTATATTTGATTATTTACTTAATAACAAGAATTAGATTTTTTTTAAAAAAGTGCAATGTATATTTAAGGTAGGCTAGAAATTTTTAAATTATCGTTATTTTGATAGTTAAAATATTGTTAACTGTTGAATTTTATTTTTTTCCATTAAAGCTGATTTATTAATTCAATAAATAGACGTTTATTGTTTAATTCGATAACACTTTAAAAACTGTGCTGGATCCTACGGCACTGACCAATCCTGCAATCCAATCCGCAAATGCGGGATTAAAAACACTGCGGGATTGCAATCCTTAGTTGCCACTTATACACCATGATCGGTTATTGGCCCTTTACACTTTATATATCCGTTTCTATCGATCTTGCCGAGCGTGGTGTGTGAGTGGTTAACGCTCTGGCCTTGCATTCGGGAGAATCCCTGTCCTGGCATCCAGATTTGGGCTTTCCATGGTTTCCCAAAATCACTCCAGGCAAATTCCATGATGCTTCCTGCAAAAGGTCATGGCCGATTTCCTTCCCATTCCTTGTTCCCCATCCTTTCCCACCTCTAATGACCTCGACATCGACGAGGCGTAAAGTCAGCCTTCTATCGATCTTGAGCATTTACGAACAGTGTCCGGTGATTGAGACCTTTACGTTCTAGTCAAAATAATTTTCTCAGTGACATTTGAAGGTTTTTAACAATAACACGAAATTTCTGTCAAACGTCGTCTGATTTGAAGAAATATCATTTGTTTGATAGTTTTGCGCTAGTGTAGTTGGCAGCTCTGTTTTTCTTCGCCGTCCTGCTTGTGTGTCAACTTTGCCTGTGCAGACCGTGCGGTCGGATCAATTCCAGCGTCCACTCCAATATATGGTACGACACCTCATGCCTTCGAAGGAAGACGAATGTGTGCTTATCGCTTCTCGCTTCTCGCAGTTTCTTCTTCGTTACTTCACTTCTTCCCTTTCACAGAAAAACAGCTTTTAGGAAAATAAGCATTTTATTATTTTTATTTTAAGGTTAATGTATGTGTTGAAGTTAAAATATGCTACTTACATATTATTGCATATAGCAGACTGTTACGTAGAGATCTTTGTAGTTGACACTGGGAGTATGTGGACAGGAACTTTAACCTCTGACAGTGCACGTGTTATATTAGGATGCCATGGAGGAAATGTCAGTTTCCTTGGAGCTGAAAGGGAAGGCCGCTGTAGGAAAAAAGATTATATAAACGTTTATCTTATCTTTGCAAGTTTTCTGAGAAAGTCTCTTTACTGTGTATTTGATGTGAGAATACTGTACCATTACTTTTAATTAAAAATATAAAATTTTTCCTCTGTTAACTAGAATTAATTTATATGCTACTTTGCTCCTTTTTTAGATTATTTTAACAGCCTTCTGTCTTTATGCCCATTCAGCCAGCTTCTAATACTTACATTTATTTTACATGCACTTCTGCTTTAACTTTTTAAATTATGTCGTCAAGCCTTATTATAAAACTATGATATAAAATATTAAAATCTATTTCAATTGTAGTTTTCATAACAATTCTTTCTTACTCATCAGAATTCATGACATTGGTTGCTTTCTATATACAATAAAACATTACAGTATGATACAAATAAGAGTTAAAATACAAGTTTTATATAGAAATAAGTTTTTAAAACAAACATAGTTAAAAGGTAGTATCCACTTGTCTTACGTAACGGCGTATCACCCCGTACTCATCGTGTCTTCCGTTCTCAGAGGAGTAACTTCTGACGCTGGTAGTGGAATTTTAAGCTTATTGAGACCATCGTGCAGATTTTTTTGGGCTGTATGATAGTATGAAATAACTGATGTTGGCTATCTCCTCGTCTGCAGGGTAGAACGGATTGGATTACACCTTTTTTGTAGCAGCCGTATCCGTATGTCATACGTATTATGGAGGTTTTTTGTCTTCTACCTAAGTCTGAAGCTTCAAACCAGAATTTGGAGGGGATGTGATGTTGAATTATGAGAAATACTTTCCTCTGTGGGTTTGAGTTAAAGACCATGAATCTGACCATATGCTAAAGAACTCTTTCCTAATGATTGTCATAAAATCTGCGTGCCGTATATATTGCCGGTCTCCATCCAAAGTACTTTCCTTGGCAAGTTGGTCGACCGTTTCGTTATACTGGATAGACGCATATCCCTTAATCCATAATACATGAACTT
Source organism: Vandiemenella viatica (assembly GCA_031002005.1). Classification (NCBI taxonomy): domain Eukaryota; kingdom Metazoa; phylum Arthropoda; class Insecta; order Orthoptera; family Morabidae; genus Vandiemenella; species Vandiemenella viatica. Next base: position 240,416,139 of record CM061921.1, read on the forward strand.
CTTTCCCCACTGAAATAGCTGAGTACGTTAAGTTTAATACATCGAATAAGATTTTGTTAATTCATTTGAGTCGTTTTAAGTTATCCAATTTTTGAGCGACACTTTTCGAGTCCGATAATGCCAGAATGTTATTGAAGCGGTTATATCCGTATTTTATGGCCTCCCTGATTGTAAGAGCGTCTGCGATATATGCTGTGGTCTCTGGAGGCAAACTCACTTTTTGCGACTCTTGGCAGTGGGGACAAAAAAGGCGTAACCGACTCCATTTGTAGTCTTAAAGCCGTCAGTGTAGATTTCAACATTGTCCGGTCATGTTAAAATCACACATATCTTCGTCTTGCTGTTTACCTTGCCACTTCTGGTAATCCAAATGGGTAAATAACATATATTTGGCTTATGTCTTAAGAGATCATATTGGAATGAAAAGAAGTGTACCGTCGTATCTTGAATTACTAACGGGATCATGTTTTATATTAACGTAGCTGAGAGCCAACATGGTCGGTATGTGGGCTCGTGGGGGGGGGGGGGGGGGGGGACCTCTCCTTTCCATCGCTGTTGTGTATTCAACAGTCTTCTAAATCACAAAAAGGTTGGGCTCATCTCTACTATGGCTTCCCGCATGTATAGTTCGACTCGCAGCCCCATCACATATGATGGGCGTTAAAGTCTCTATTATACTAGGCAACGCTCCTCTACTTGCTGTAGAATTGCGCGCCATTCACCAATACTGATTTTTGTTTTAGGGGGAACGTACACCGAAACAATGGATAAATTCAGCTTGGAAACGTTCAATGTGCTTGTGATCGATATGTATTGCTGCAAAAGAAATAACTGCTTCTATTAGGATAGCTACTCCGTCTTTTCCATCCTCCCTCTCTTTACGTTCTACATTGTACCCATTGAAGGAGTGGGGTGGTTCTGGTTTGAGCCAAGTTTATGATGTTGCCATAGTGATCCCTATATTATTCACACATAATTCTTCCTCCAATAATTCCCTATTTGCTCGAACTGATCGAATGTTCAGTTGAAAGATCTTAATTTCGGCCATCTTGTTGGAAGATGTTTGCAAGCATTCCTAATATTGCTGTTGGATTGAACGAATCATCTGTTGACAATATGACATCTATAATCAGGAGCATAGATTAAATATCTTTTCTAACAAAATTCCATTACGAATATGGGGCATCACTGGAGGATCACTGGTCCGTTGTATTGTTGGAGGCTATATGTGGCATGAGTTTTATAGCCTATCCCAGGGATGGGTGCTGGTTTTCAGTGATTCCATTTGACCAACGGAAACAGAGGGTACATGATGATTAGTGACGATTGGAGACAAAGGAACATTGTATGTATATAAATGCTGCCTTACATTCAAGTCTGGGTTTTCTTTGGTGAACTGAGAATTTTATAGGACTTGTTACCTTTAGTCCAAGCGTACCTATTTGAGTGGTTATGCTCAGTATTTCGCTCAGGAAAGTTAGCCGATTCGGGTGGCATGTAAACTACAGGCTGTTTAAGGAATACGAGACCCTGGAGGTTCAACAGTGATTGTTGCATAACTGCGTAACATCGAATGCGCTTGAGCGGAAAATGTGGACTGTGCTCTACTGAGTTTATCTGCCCGTCGCCTCTGATGCTCGATGCAGTTCTTATCGGCGGATAGACGGACCTCTCTGCAAAATAGGCAGCACGGTTCTCCTTGGATTAATGTCATGATGATCTGAACACTTGCAACATCTTTGTTGACTGCGGCATTGAGCTCTGACACGACTAAATGGAAAAATATTGGTAACGCTGAATTAGTGGTGGAATATATGACTCAACTTTGCATCGCATACTAAACAAATATACAAATTCTGGAGGAAGCTGTGATTTAAACGTAAGAAAACATACTGGCAGATCTCTGACTTTTTTTGTTGTTGTTGTGTGAAACGTTTTGACCTGGTCACTTTATATTGGGTTTGGATAGATTCTAAAATTTCCTTTATGCTTAAATTATTATCCTAATTTCTTGTTTTGTTTTCATTTACGATGGTATGTATTCTTCCAAACCAATTTCTTTGAATGATTCTAATGCGACAAGCTGATTTGCTACCTCTCCCAATTTGCATTCTATTTAAACCCAGTGCCATAGGATACCACCTGCCTAGTTACTTCCACTGTTGAGTTTGACAGCTGGTCGACTGCACCGTGTCGATTCTGATAGTTTCGATGTATTCTAGAATGCTGTGACCTTCTTGCCTCGCTTTCTGTAAGTCACGGATGCGTCTGAGACTGTGGCAGGCATCTCACACAGCGTGGTTGGATTGTAGATATTAGCGGCTTGTGAAATGTAATTGACAGAGCCTGCTTGGAGTGCTGTGCCGTATCATAATACTGCGGTACTTCCATCGCTTTGTGACTAAGCTAAGGCTAAGATCCAATACAGCAATGCTTTATCCTTTCGTTGACTTGAAGTCTGACAAGTGTGTATACCGAAACGCTGCCAAACTTGATATGGAAAACCGATGTCTTATGGAAGCCTCACTGCGAACTGCCCATGCTGCTGGATATAATCAACAACGTCCATTATGTGGGCTGCAGTTCATTCTACGTTATTATATATCAGTGTTAACAAGAGTGATGGAGAACTACAAGTCACTAGAGCGTGTTAGATGTGTTATATTATGCCGTTTCTGTAAACATCCAACAATTTGTGCACCAACTTGTTATTGACAGATATAAAGTATTAGACTAGAGTGTTAGCTCCGCGTGCCGAAGGTCGCCGGTTCGAGTCCGGCCGCGGGCATGGGTGTTTAACTGTTGTGTCTGTGAATGTCATGTCCGTCCTGTGGTGTGTCTAATTATCTGGAAAAATTCATCAGGCTGGCTGTGTAGCCTAAGATGCCGAAAGCCAATTAAAAAAAAAAAAGTATTAGACCGTCAGGAATACCATCACAAGGAACTGTAACAAATTATGTGTATGTACGTGTCTTCTAAATAAAAGAAATTAGTATTAAATTATGACTATTCAGCAAGCAGTATTAGACTGCTTTCATCTTTATACAACCTGTTGCCGTAGTTTTATGGTATAGAGTAGTAAAGTTTGCTAATCAACGTTCTTTGACGTGAAAACGTTTATTCGCTCATTAATTATGTTGATAGCCGGTCGAACTTTCTTGTGTTACAAAAGACCGTCAGATTTGAATCGTTAATAACTACGAGACTAATAATGCGTTAATAATGGTAGTACATGTATGTGGGAGTTCGCCGTGCAGCATTTGTTTTGTCTGTGACTTCATGGGGCTAGGGTGAGTGTGTTTGCGATTGTTTCGAATTAGCGATGTGTAAAGTTATAAATTAGGGTGGAAACGCCTTCGGCTAGGACGTTATTTCAAATGTCATTGTAAAGAGCGCTACTAGGAGTCAAAGTGAGATAGTAAAATTATTCGTCAGAATATAAGTAAAGATCGTTATTAAAATGAAAATTACAAAAAATTTAACTTGTCTTATGTGAGTCGTAAATAAGCTCGCAAATTAGAAGAAAGCTTGCGTCAAAAGGAAACAAAGAAACCTAAGCACTGCAGCGCCAAACAAATGAGTGAGCTACGACAGCGTCGAAAATAAAATAAATTGAAGTTTGCATGTGTTACTTTGGCTACTACAGACCTCTGATTCATGTTATAAACTTGTAATTTATCTATTCTGTAACTGTTATACTACTCTGTATTATCATTTTACTAAAGAGACTGATAAATAAATTATGCATTAATACAAAACATCTGCTATGATTTATAACGACGTTTTCGCGAAAAATCTACGGTGCGGCTCGAACTGCGCCTTAGGGGACGTGAAGACGTACTCAAGCAAAGTAGACGGCGTCCTCATCCAGTTATCAATGGAATATTTGATAGTAATTTCTAAACTGTTTTCACTACTAACACATATTAAACTGATTTTATCTCAGAAGCTACGCTAAGTAGAAGCTAAGATTATATATATTTTGTACTGATAATGACATATACTTTGAACTCAAGAAGTATTTTAATTTCCTCCTGAGACAACGTACAAATGAAATAACAGGACACGTGTAACACTAATCTGAAAACCCATGTGTCCGAGATAGCACACGAAGAAATTTTTGAAGTTTATAGTAACTTTTCACAGCGTGTCAATTTTTTTCATGATATCGGTAGGATTAAAATCTTCGATATTTGAATTATTCAGTTAGATAATAGAGTAACAAGGTGATTTTACAACACCGCACAATATTAAGTTGTGGTTATGAAAATTAGCAGTGCTGTGCTGTGTTCGCACGGCGGCTGAAATATCAATACGGCGGACGGGCGGTAACCCGGAGACGATCAAGCGATTACCGAAGCAAAGTCCAAGATGAGCTGCGCAGAGTCAAAGGAAGAAACCGAACGTAGACCGAGACGCGCACTGATCCGAGTCCAATATGCGATGTACAGAGTCCAAAAGAGTAACCGAACGTAAACCGAGATGCGCTATGGTCAGAGTCCAATATGTGATGCACCGAGAGACGGAAGCGAACTGAGTAGAAGCGAACACAGCACTGTCTTGATTGGGACCGCGCGGCTGTATTTATACTAGGCGAGTCGCTTCTGATTGGCTGCGGCGGAAACACTGCTATGTGGTGGCGCTAGTTGGCCTGGTGCTAGCGCCGTCTATCGGTTGTCCACCTCCATCTCTTCTTCCGGGCATGTGACGGTGTCGGGCCGGGATACAAGAGAAACCAGTAATCACACCATGCATATTGCACCATGCATATTACACCATGCATATTGATATAATCACGATTTAATAACTGTATAACTTGTGTAAAGTTTATACGACAGCTACCGATGTAAGATTACGTCTATGCGTCCTACGATGGTCATCGAATACACGGTATGTCTCCTCCTGCACCTGTTATATCTGAAAATTGTAGCCGGTATTTATTTCAGTTCCTCCTACTTAGTACATTATCACTATACAAACACCATATCACTAACTAGAATACACCACAACTCTCCTACATCAGCTCAAAAATCCTGACCAATTCCTCCCTAATTTCTGCCCATAGACTGCGATGTACCCTTCCCTGTAGAAATCATTACATTTAATAACACTTTAAGGAAATAATATTTGTTTGACCAATAGCTACCGTCTTGCTATTTTCCCCAATCATTTGTTGTTTTACTAGCTAAATCCTCTAGTTATGGTTTGTACTCGCCGCTTGTTAATTCAAAGATTACACGTAGGTATTAATTATATTTTAGTAGGTATTTTAGTTATTAATTTAATTAATCATAATTTTCTAAAGCTGTGACAAAAGTATCGTACAGCCTTGTTATGATATAAGGGGTCTGCATGATAGTCTTAATCTAGCCATGCTAAATAAATCTAGAAATAAAAAAAAAAAAAAACGATAAAACACGTGGTGGGTGAGTGGCAACGTTCTGAACACGCATTCGGAAAACGCAGGCCATTCAGCTTTCGGTTTTCCATGGTTTCCCGAAATCACTCCAGGTGAATCTACATCTTCATATATACTCTGCAATTCACAAAATTGTGGATGGCAGAGGATGCTCAGCACCAAATCTAATCTCTTTGTTGTGCATTCCAATCCCTAATGGTACGAGGGAAAAAAGAATTCATATAAGAATCATTGCGGCACCTTATTTCTCTAATCTTATCTTCCCTGTCATTCCGGCTCAAATAGGTTGGTGGACGAAGTATTTCACTACACTCGTGAGTGAAAGTGGGAGTACACATGTTTACCAATAAATTTAAACGAAACGTGCGACGTCTATCTACCAGAGACTCCCAGCCTAGTCTACAAATAAGTTCTGTGACGCTTTCATAATGACTGTAGCAAGCGGTCACAAATCCAGCGGCTCTTCTCTGTACTTTCTCTATACTTTCGGTCAACCCCTTACGAAACGGATCCCAAATGGCACAACAATAGTCCAAATGTGGACGCACAAGAGATTTGTACGCTATCTCTTTTGTTTGTTTATTACAATTTTTCAAGATTCGACCTATGAATCGCAGCCAATAATTAGCTCTACCTACTAACGAATTAATGTGTAAGTCCCATTTCATGTTCCTTTGTACTGTTACTCCCAAATATTTCATAGAATCAACCATATCAATAACTGAACTGAATTGTTTAACTCGTATGGTTCCTTTAAAATGCCACTTCCGAATTCCTTCCCTTTTTCTTGCCACCAGTCCCTAGTCGCCTCTAATGATTTCGACGTCGACGAGGCATTAAGTCACAAGAAGAAAAAGATAAAACACATTCTCAGAGTTTTCGCCTTGGTGCTAAACACAGACCACGTTATTCTTCTCTACATACTGTTAGTATTCGAACAACTCATTTTGTGATTTAAGTCACTCTCGTCGCGGGGAAGGGCGAGTCGTGTTAGACTTGGCTTTCCATGCTTTGCAGTGTCTCGATCAAACACGCCGCATTTCATTATATAACACAGTAGTAAAATATAACTGTTGTACATCACTCAGTCCAAGTATAGTATGCTACTTTAACACAAACAGATGGCCATTCTGATGATACATTAAAAGATGATTCCTACAGGCGAGACTTTCAAAGCTCTCAGTTTAGTCTTGAGCATGCTCAATACATCACTGTTTTCGTTCACTTCCATATTTAGTCCATCAAAGTATAGAGTGTATCTAGTTTTATGCCGAGGCTTCACTTTTTGCCATTTATGGTATTAAAAACGATTTATAAGGGCGGCGAGTTTCACCATTTGTTTGTGAACTGTGTAAGTTTTGTTCAATAACATGAGTTATTCTATATATGAAACGTTTATATTGGAGATGGGAAGTGAGGTGCATCCAAAAATTTGCTTAGGTGATACGGAGCATGGTGGTGAGTGGTTACGCTCTGACATCGCATTCTGGAGGACGCCAGTTCAAATCCCCATCCGGGCATCCAGATTTGGGTTTTCCATGGTTTCCCCAAATAACTCAAGGTGAATGCTGGGATGCTTCCTTCAAAAGGCCATTGCCGAATTCCTTCGTGTTCCTTGTTCTCGGTCCTTTCCCGAATACGACGATGCGTAAATCCATAAGCAGCAGTAATCAGCAGCCTTGATGATTACAGAAGACAGTAAAAATTTTGCAATAGTTTCTACCACCCCACCCTTTTCACCCAGCGTAGGGGCTGGTGAGCTGGCATAATTTTAGACGTTTTTAATCAAGACCTGTGTTTGTTTGTGTTGTCATTATGAAGAAGATTCTTCAGATTTTATTTCTAAAGAAATATAAAAGGATCTGGAATCAGACTGCACGAAGCGCAGGCAATGCCAGCATTTGAACTCCAGTATGGCGTGTGCATTATTCATTTGCGACGGTTAGTCACCATTCAGAGCCAGAACTTTGACAATTTTATATCAAAACGTCAATTCAGCGTCTAGTCTCAATTTACACTACAGCAAGCGCTGTGGGATATGGGAATCTGATAGAAACTAGCAAGCCGGGGTGGACTTCAAAAGGAAACGACAACTCATCTCCATCCACTCGATGACCACTGTATGACTTATTGGAAGATTCTCTCCAAATAGGATTCAAGGATGGGGGAGCGACCAAACATGCCTGGCAGATAGAGATTTCGATCTCACCAACACTCGATCTCACCAACACTCGATCATCGTGGCTTAGGGAGCGTGAATAAACCACGTAGCTCCATTTCGGCCTCCTGTGAAACCCCCCCCCCCCCACGTAGCCCTACGTGGCTTTTGCTTGTACCCTCCCCCCCCCCCCCACGTAGCACATGGCTTTTTGCCTTTTGATTCCAGAAGACATTTTGTACTGTTTTCTCTTGTCAGACAGATTTCGATCTCACCAACACTCGATCATCGTGGCTTAGGGAGCGTGAATAAACCACGTAGCTCCATTTCGGCCTCCTGTGACCCCCCCCCCCCCACGTAGCACATGGCTTTTTGCCTTTTGATTCCAGAAGACATTTTGTACTGTTTTCTCTTGTCAGACGATTGTAAATTACATACGGAGATAATTAACTGAAGGAAATAAATATTCACATGCTGTTGTGATTTCTGTTCCTCATTTTGACTGTGAAAAATGTTATGAAAGGAAAGCTACGTGGCCTGGCTCGGAACCCCCCCTCCTCCCACGTAGCCCAGCGTAACCTTCCAGCCAACCCCACCTCCCCCACCGGACGGAGCCACGTAGTTTGTGCACGCTCCCTTACGGGAAGCAGCCTCAGAGGCATGATTTATCGCAGATTTCAGCAACGCCTGATTACTAAAGATCGGTAACATTCACTGTTGTAGCTAAAAATTCTCGACCTTAGTAAACTGAAGCCATTAAATTCCATCGCTTAAACAATTTACTTCAACCTTCATCTCACTACACTGAACAACAGATAATTAGCTCATCTTCATCACTTTTAACGTATTTATTTTCTAGTTCTTGAGTATCAGGAAGTTTCCTATAATGACTGTAATCAATGAAAGGAAGGCTTTATCGGTGTATCAACTGTATGAAATGTTGTCTGGCTTCCCACGGGGGGAGTGCGTCAATTTAATGTGACGTTTCGAATTCGCTCTCTGCCTTCATCTTCCGGCGAAGTGTCGGGCTCCCCGGAGTGACCACCCTTATATAGCTCGCGCTGGCCAACGGTGACGTCATCCATACGAATTTACACTCCGGGACCATGGTGTTAGGCATAAGAACATTTCACACAATTGTAATCAAGGTTTTAGCAGTAAGCTTGTGTGTAATAAACTTTCTGGTGTGTGGAACACTTCTTTGCTTTAGTTTGCCTTGAATTCCCGAAATTATTCATATCTCAAAGCTGATTCTGATTTTCGGTCATGTGTTAATATTGACCCACTGTCTTGTAAAGTTTTGACCACTTGAAGACACGACACTCATTCAAACTCTCCGGTTTTTACTAAAATTAGGATGATTAATGTACGAGTATTAACTGCAACAGAGTAGATACAGAATACAGAGAATATGTTGGTTGGACATTCACTACCGAACCTTTTTGAAAGAGCAACTATTATAATCAGAATAAAAATATGACACTTATGAATTAATTATTGGAGGAACTAACTAACTGAAAAAAATTTCAGTTCAGTAATCAAAATTATGTTTGCTGATTGCCACTACGTGAAGAGAAGAATTAATTTCACCTGATATTTTTCATACTTTGCTTGTAATATTTAATCAAAATAGCTTTTCAGAAATCTGTTGATTTTCGACTGCATGGAGGCTCAGGGACGAGCGGTGTAGGTTGAGGTAACACAATGCGCTTCGGGAATGTAGTCCTGGCCGGGGAAATGGTTTGTTACGTGGACGGCGATCGATATAGGTATAAACATGAAGCAGGTCCCCAAGAGACACGTAGCGCTCTCCTGACTGTGTCACCCACCACAGCACCTCACTGGTCACATCAAAATATTTACATTTTACAATTTCCGTAGGTTAAGAATCATAATGAATTTTCTAAATGCTATATCGTAGAAATTTGTAATTGAGCGCTGTTTTGGATTTGACTACCGCAGTACGGTTATAAAGTAAAATTAGAAATAATCATTAAGGTCAAAATGATTAAAGGGGTTTAAAGTTGGGTTGAAGGTATTAAAAAAAAAAATATATCATTTTTATTGGTTTCAAACGAAGCTGGCAATCATCCGACTTCCGAAATGTTCGGATGTTTTTATTTTGACGATGGTGGTCTGGTGGCTCAATGTTTAAGACGTCTGACTGGAGATCGAAAGGACCCCGGTTCGAATCCCTGTTTGGGTGGAGATTTCATAAGTCCTTAACCCGACCGTCACCACTGGCACAGCTTGTTGTGTAATGTGAAGTACGCGAGAAAACTTCCATGATTCGGATTCCAGTCTTCTTTTCCTGGAAGGTAAGGAGTACAGGAATTGGACACCCTACCTCCAATACCATCGTTGGTATAACTCCTTCGGGAAGGTCCAACCAACTTCCGGCCTGAATACCAAGCATAGTTTAGCTTTAATTTAACGATATGTATGAGTTTTTGGAGAAAAATCGTAAAAATCAATTCACTTTCTTATTCGCGATAATAATAATACCTTAGTTCTTTCATAACTTAGTGATAGTTAGTATTCACCATTACAAAGAAACTACAGAGATTGTTCGGGAGGTTATTGTGCTTCGACAGAATTTAAATGAGTAATTTTAGCAAATCTGATTTTTAAATAGATAATTTTTCTACTGTAAATCATATAAATTATTCCGAAATTTTTTTTGCGAATCAAATAATATATATGTTACGAAAATACAATATTTTCTTTTTAAAAATTCGTTACAAAATAATTTATCAGTTGAATGGAATTCAGTACAAAATCAGTGTACAGAATACTCAGCGTGTAAGACGAACTGCAAGTTAACTGATTTTTGTGACTGAAACTCTTTTCATGGTTAAGTGAAGCGGTGAGGAGTAATTCTGTATTGTTTATACCCATTTCACTGCTCAGCGTCACCTCACCACCACGTTCCTATTTCTCCCAGTAGACCTCTGTGTCCATGTATGCGATTGGTAAATTTCCCCTCCGTAAGTAGGGGTAAGGGCAATGGAGTGGGGATAGGACAGACTGATCTTGAATCGTCTCTATTAACTGAATGGGCTATAAGAAATTTTGACCCTATACTAAAGCCATCTATCGGTCCTTGTCTATAATTTTTGGGTAATGTGTCTTTAAACCATATTGATGGCATCCAAATAGCAACATGACTTCCACCGATTTAATGAAGCGACATTACTGAATGAGATAGTGACACACAAGGACAATACACGGAAAAAGATAAGTACGAAAAAGTGGAAATAAATTTGAGAGTTAAAAAGGTGACGTCAATATCCATGGTGAAAAAGCGTTGTGCGTGAAAGTATCGTTGATCATAACCTAACTTTGTCGTTTCCTTTCGCGTCCCTTGGTCGTTCAATAATACGATAGATTATAAAAATATTGTAGATATTTCTATAAATAATTGTATGAATGTTTCTACTGTAACTAAATTTAGAACTGCAATATTACATAATTTTTAGAGTCAGATAAATGTTTTTATTAAATATATCCCACTAGCAATAGTGAATACATGCCGTTTCGACATAAACAGAAGGCCGAGCAGTACTCAGAAAAGGTTTCTCTTCCAACGTAGAGTACAATGCAATACATCGTTTAATTTCTTATTACAAAGGGATCATTTGATAGTTTATGTAACACAGCTACTTACGTTTCCGTCTTGAGACTTATATTACATACAATTTACCGAATCACACAACGAAGATAAAGAAGGAATTGATCTCGTAAGTATACGTCAGGCAACAAGATGGCGCAAAACAATGTATGAAAATTTGTTGAGAGCAACATATTAAAACAGAAAATGCTGACATTTTTCAACTATGCCTCGCTCTGCATTCGGACACTCGTACCTCCGTGTAGGCACTGGAATTAAAAATTAACAAATTATAATTTGCAGTCTTACCAATGTATTATTATATTTGTTATAAGAAATTAAATTTAGCGTTGAAGGCATATTTCTTGTTATGGAATTAAGTTCTTCGCTGTGGATGATTTAATAACGTTACGTATAATGAAGTAGAGAGATAAAATCTGAGATTCCAGCCTGGCAACATGGTTAGTCAAATATCTTGTTAGTTCTGAGCTAAATACAAATTAAATTAGCAGCTCAATAATACTGCATGCATAATGAGACAAGATGATACCAGGCAATAGCTAAAGAAGAGGTTTAATTGTTGCTGTGTTTTCAGTGTTTCTTTATCCGAGGAAAGGTTGCGATACGGAAGAAACGTTGTTAATTCCTTTCCTCTCGTATTTGTTGTATTATTTCCAATCAGCTATATTTCCAAAATGACCTAAGAAGTATATATTGCTGCCTTTAATATGATACATTATATTTTATTACAGGTAAACCAGGGGAGACAGAACTTTCATTTAAAATCTATTTCTGAGAATCATACTGCATGGTCACTGCATATGAACATTATTTCTCAGGTTCAAGCGGACCAACGAAATGTCTGGTGATTCTATTTATTTCAATTAGTACTTTGATATATTTAATTCTTTCCTTGTATTTGTTGTCTGGAAGAAATTCCAATTATTGAAATGAAACGAATTTTCTCTATACTTTATGCAGCCTATAGAAACATGTGACTGAGGTTATTGCATCTTTCTTAGCTGTTGTTTTTACTTGATGCATATCTAGACATCTGTCTCTGATCATGTTTTTAATAATTAATTTCTTGCGACATTATATGCCGGTTTCACGTGGAGTCCACAAATATTCTGAATTCATATTTAGTTCAAGTCTGTAGCAGTTTTTATAAGGGATTCACCAGAAATGAATTTGATTGCCACAACTTTTGTTGAGAAGTAAATCTGGTGTATTGGTAAAGAATAGACATGCCGATAACAGGCAAACTCAAACGAGCCCCATTCCACGAAATAGGATATTTTCATTTCCCTTTGAAAGATTCTTTATTAGGGATTGAGTGTGGTGAGCGGTAACGCTGGGTATTGCTTTCGGGAGGATACAGGTTCGAATCCCCATCCGACCATCGAGATTTTCCTGTTTTCCCGAAGCCACAAAGCCACACCTGGCGAATACCGGGATGGTTCCTTCAAAACACCAAGACCGACATCATTCCAGTTCCTTGTCCCCAATCCTTTCCCTCTTCTAATGACCTCGACGACGATGAGGCGAAACGCCCGAATAAAAACTTTACTACGGAATAAAGCCAAGATCGGCAACAGTTTTGATACAGAGGGATCGACTTTGGAATACGGAAAGGAAAAATAAACCAGGGCCGGATTAAGACAGCGCGGGGCCCGTAGCAAAAGTGAACAAGAGGCCCTTGATTTTTGCCGTCCGGGGGAAAATTGTAGAGCAAAAAAAAGTCTCCCATCTAGCCTAGGTGCGGGACCCCCCTAGGAGGCGCGAGGCCTCCTGGAAGGCGCGAGGCCCGTAGCATTTGCTACCTCCTGCTACGTGGTTAATCCGGTACTGCCTGTGGAATGTGTACTGAGGCGGAGCTTGAAGACTACTACATTCGCCTAGGTTAAAATAAAAAACAGCTGTCAGAGAGCCTGATACAATTACAGAAATTTATTTCTAAGTCTTTCAATTTGTGAAGGTGCTAATGACCAGCTGCATAGCTGATAGATTTAACAACCAACCACCGAGGACGGGGATTAAGCGGTTTCGTTTGGATTAGCGTTCATGAGGATGCGTGTTCGATTCTCGTGTCGTTCTTGTTGATTTCTTCATCCCGTTACTTCCCAAAATCACTCAATGTGCATTCAGGGACGGTTCATTTATAAAGACCAAGGCCAATTTCAAGTAAATTAAAAGATGAACGCCCAACAGTCCAAGATAACATTGGGTTTAAATGCTGAAAGTAAAGATCGTCGCCAAACATGATGTTAACAATGATACATTTGGTTTGACGAAGATAGAAGATAACGCTCGGGCCTGGCATTCGGGAGGACGCGAGTTCATATCCCCGTTCGACAAACCACATTTCGGTTTTTATCTTATACGAATGGAATAACACAACAATATACGAGGGTGACCCAGAAACTAATGTACCACTTTTTTTTTTCTCAGCCCCCATCAATGGTACGAATGCGAAACTTTAGATATGAAGTCTTCAGAGAGCGCGCGCAAAGTTTTAGTTTCTTCCGACAGATAGCGTACTTGCAGCAATGATTCCACATAGTGTCTGTGAGTGATGTACGTTATAAACAGCGTGTCGTCATTAAATTTCTCACTGCGGAGCAAGAAACGGTTGGAAACATTCACAAACGTTTATGGAGCATCAGCAGTCGACAGAAGGACGGTTAGTCGCTGGACACAGAGGGTGAGGCCATCTGAATGCGGTTCTGCAGAACTTCAAGATTTTCAGCGGTCGCAAAGGCCACCCATGGCTGTAACACCTGACAAGTGACAAGATGCAGCGTGCTGATGTGCTCATTCGCGACGACCGACGCATAAAGACTCGGCAGCTGGCGCGGGAGCTATCAATCAGCAAAGGAAGTGTGGGTGTAATCGTCGGTGCTCTTGATTAAGCAAACGATGGGATATGCGCCGTCTTACGGAGGAAAGCAAAACTCTAAGAAAAAAACATTTCTTCTGAGTTGCTGCAACGTTTTGAAGCTGAGAGGGAAGCCTTCTTGTCCCGGATTGTGACAGGTGATGAATCCTGGGTTCACCATTTTGAGCCCGAAACAAAACGACAATCGATTGAATGGCGCCATCCTGATTCTCCACAGAAGAAAAAAATTCAAAGCAACTGCTTCACTATATTTTGGGACTGTGATGGTGTCATACTCATTGATATGATGCCGAGAGGCACCACCATTAATTCTGAGGCATAAGTAAAGACATTGACCAAAATCAAGAAGGGCTTCCAGCGACTTTGACGCCATAATAACAAAGGTGATTGTTTGCTTCAACATGATAACACATGCCCTCACACAAGTTTGAGGATGTTGGAACACATCACCAAACAGGGTTGGACAGTGTTACCTCATCCACCCTATAGGCCTGACCCAGATCCCTCAGACTTTCACTTGTTTGGGCCATTGAATAATGCCATTCGTGTGGGAGATTTTGAGGATGACGAAGAGGTTATTCGCACAGTGTAGAAATGGCTTCGTGAACAGAACAAGGAGTGGTACCGCCAGGGCATACACGCTCTTGTGTCTCGCTGGAGGAAGGTCATAGAACTGGAAGCAGATTACGTGGAAAATAGGGAGTGTAGTAGAAACACCATTCTTTCTTGTTTATAAGTTTCATTGAGTTCAATAAATAATTGTTGAAGAAATAAAATGTGGTGCATTAGTTTCTGGGCCACCCTCGTACTATCACAAACAAACGCGATACACAGAAAAATGACAAATCCACTCCCCTCCCTTCACTTGGATCGTTATTAAAAACCACAGAGACGTCGACAGGCTCCATATTTTCTTTTTGCGCCTCGGAGATATTGAGGTCATTAGAACCGGGATAGGTTTTGGGGAGAGGGGGAGGACGAGGAACGGGTAGGAATTCAGCCATGGCATCTTAAAAGAACCATCCCGGCATTCGCCTTGAGTGATATTGGTGAAATATGGGAAACCGAACTCTGGATGGCAGCATTCATAATTTCAGTCCGCACTATTTTTAATAACTCTAAAAACTGTTAGTCACGAAAATCGGAATTACAATTTGATAACTCTCTGTTTAATCATTAAAAAAAAATCCTTGTAGAAAGACAGAGCTTAAATTTCCGTGTATAAAATTGGGGTAGATAATTCAAGAAGTCAAAAACAATTGTATGAATAAACTGAGAATTCATATCTATATGTGACTTTTTGAACAGATTGGATCACTATTATTCGAACTGCCGTTTTACAAGAATTTGTTAGTGATACAGCTATTTACCACATCGAAAACCGTGTAAATGATCATCAAAACTTGAGAATGGAATGTTCTCGTATATGGAAGAAACAAAGCGCTGGAAAACTGCTTCTGGATACGACGTGAAATTATGGTATAGTTTTAAAATCAGAGCTGACGTTCAGAAGAACATACGAAGAAAACTGAGATAACAAGTTAGTGAGATAAAGTAAAGAGTTCATATTATAATCCGCAACTATAATAATAATAATGCGTGTGGCATTATTGGCCGGGATATCTCGGAAAGCTTCGGCAGCTGATTGACAGTGTTTCGATTTGCCGTTCATGCGCGTATGTGGCTACCATAACCTATCCCGGTAATCCTACTGAGTAAAGGGGACCTACAGTTTAAGGTGGAATCCAGACTACGGAATCGTGCTGTGCCAAAGGTGAAGGTCGATGTAGGGGCCTTTGAAAATCTCCGCCAATTCGAACCGTGGACCTTTCGATCTCCAATCAGACAGCTTAACCACTGAGCCATCAGACCGTTTTGTCTGTATTCAACCTGTTACTTGTGTCGGGGAAGGAATCTGGTGGTGTGTGCAGTTCACTACAGGATTTGACTTCTGAAAAGCGAACCAGTGCAATTCTATAACAGCAATTTTGTTTCCTGTTTAATTACGGTGTATTATAAGCTACGAGTTTATTTGATTGTTTGGTAACGGAAACGACAAGAAAGGATTCGAACCGTGAACCTTTCGCTCTCCAATCAGAGGGTTTAAACCCTGAGCCATCAGACCGTTTTGTAAACTGTATTCAACCTGTTACTTGTGTCGAGGAACGAATCTGCTGGTGTGTCCAGATCACTTCGGTATTTGACTTCTTTTTTTTTAAATTTAATTTAATTGCAATGGAGCACAGGCTCCGGTGGCAATTTCCCTACACACACATCTTCCCCCTATCCTGCACCTACCTAGATTTGCCCTCTACAAATTTTATCTTTAAATTCTTCCAAAGTTTTTGGTAAATTATTGATCATTTCTCTTGGTAACTCATTCCAATCCCTGACACCCTTACCTAAAAAGAGAATCTTCCCACAACCTTGTGCCTGAAATCGAGTGCCAGCTTGTGGTCATGGTCATCTTTTCCCTTCCATGCACTACTTTTCATACCTATTGCAATATCTTTCCATGCCTCATCGCCAGTATATGCCCTGTACACTCCCATGACCCTCCTCATCCTCCTCCTGTCTTGCAATGAATCCCATTCCAGCTCCTTTATCATATCCGTCACTGATTGCATTCTGCCATAATTTCCAGAAACAAATCTAGCAGCGCTTTTTTGCACCCTCTCCAACTCCTGTATTTGATACGTAAAATGAGGGTCCCATACTAAACTACCATATTTGAGCAATGGTCTGACCAAAGTTTTGTAACCAAATTCCTTGACTTCTCTCGTACATCCCCTCATCACTCTCTCCAACAAGTGCCGAACTTTGAAACCTTTTTCTACCACCTGTCCTATGTGTCCTGCCCAGTTAAGCTTGTTGTCAAAAGTAATGCCAAGATATTTTCATTTCAAGTCTTCAGCAAGCAATTCTTTCCCCACCTTATATTCATAATTAACCTTTTGTTTTTTATTTGTGTATCTAATAAGCTGACTCTTCTTTGCATTTATCTTCATTCCATGTTTACCAACCCAATTAGATATCCTGTCCAGATCACCCTGCAACTGTTTACAATCCTCTATCGTTTTGATTCTTTTATATAGCATTATGTCATCTGCAAACATTCTAATTTCAGATAGTAAAAAATCAACACAATTATTCATTAGAATAATGAATCTGAAAAGTGAACCAGTGCAATTCTAAAACAGCACTTTTGTTTCCTGTTTAATTACGGCGTATTATTGGCTACGAGTTCATTCGAACGGAAACAACATTTGAATGTAGATTTTGACTTTTGCAGTTAATGTCCTTCCCTGTTGATGTGTCTACTTTTTCATATTTCCTCACCATCAGGAAGGACAATGTGCGTAGAGTCTTACCGACTATCGAGATAAGTTTTAAACTGAAAAGGATGGAATGTATTGTTGATTTTAAATTTATAATTACCTCATTGCCTTCATGGTTTAAACGTTATTTAGAAATATACAACCTAAAATTGTTTCACTTTTGTTTACTCACTGCCTATCGTTATTTTTTAAATTTCCCTTCTCAGTTAGTAAAACTTTTTTTGTTCATTATTTATGCTCTTACCCAGAAATGATCATCGGAATCTGTGAGTAAAATTTGTAATCTTTATGAGAATCTTTGATGCATTTCTCCGATGCGGAAGAGTTTATTTTTAAAGCAGTAAAAGGAATCAGCCAAGCATTTCCATATGCAATCGAAGGATTCCTCGCCCGGAGTCGATGGTTTCTGGGCTGTGGGGATGCTCCGCCTCACAGGATAAAAAGTTGACGTTTCTGCCGACGTAGTCGGTATTCTTCCAAGGTGTTTGCATAATGCACAATGCCTAACTGCAGGATACGAATGAATCAAATTCAGAGACAGGACTTGTATCTGACACAATTAGAAGTCTATTTTATTTTTACTGGAATGACTTTCAGCTGATACATCGTAGATCCAGTTAATAGTGCACGAATAGAAACTCCAAGGAAAATTACTCATGCCCTAGGTCAGGATAGGAGCTATGAATCGGCATACTTCAATGTTATATAAAATTTTATGCTTTTAGCAGGCGCCACGTTTGTAAAATTCCAATTAATTTTATCGGATATAGCGCTGCTTTTATTATTTTACATCCAACGTTTGAGCACGGAACCTGGAGCCTTCTACAGGGCTGTCAGAGGATAAATCAGCCCGCAACAGCCCAGAGGAAGACCACAGGTAAAATCATTAAAGCAGCGCTAAACCCCCCCAAAAAAGTAAGTGGAATTTTACATACTTCATTGTAAATTGTTCCAAGTCTCTTCATTTCTGTCACTAGCCGTTGATCTATTTGTAAGAAAAATGACTTTGGCGGAGAAATGTCGCCTGGAATGTTTTTTTTTTTAACTATGGCTTTACGCCTCGTCGACGGCTATGGTCATTAGAGGCGGGATGGGACTGCGGACAAGGAACGGGAAGGAATTCGGCCATGGCCTTTTTGAAGGAAGCATCCCGGCATTCGCCTGGAGTGATTTGGGGAAACCATGGAAAACTCAAATCTGGATGGAGGATTCGAACCTGCGTCCTCCCGAATGCGAGGCCAGAACGTTAACCATTCACCCACCACGCTCGGTGCCTCGAATGTAATTTCAGGGATGTATGGTTGTAATTATTGGTTGTGTTTAGGCTGTGCCATCCCTACTGTTATTAATACTTAAATTACAATTTCAGTGTGCAACGTATGGTAAGATGCGAAACGTCTTTTAAGCTACATGTTTTGACAAATATAGCCAAAAAAATCTGGCAATTTCAAAAATCTGTTTATAGTCTAGTTATAAATAAAAGAAGTGGCAGTTTACAATGGCTTCACTTTTTAAACGATATATGAGGATTTCACTATCAGAAAATCATATAATCGATTGTAGTTCTTATGGTGAAGGTGATTGGAAACGTTTAGGCTTAGCAAGCGTGTTCGTTCCCCGAACATGTAATCTAGATGTGGGTTGTTCGTTGTTTTCCTTTTTAAAGGCTAAAGCCGATTTCCTTCCCGTTCCTTGTTAACATTTATGTCCCAACTGTAATGATCTCGTCTTCGACGAGCCGTAAAGCCCATTATTAAAAGGAATTACATCTATACAACGGAAAAAATTCTTCTTAACCACCTTTGCCAACATTATGGTTGGACTGCGTTTGACGAGAGATTCTCATCATTGACATGGTCCAATTTGGAGCTTTGATTTTAGGGCCGAATGCCCTTGCTTAAGCGTTTTATACATACTGCCAGGTCCTACTACCTACAGATGGAGTATTACCGAAATGTGTAAATATGCGATAAGTGTATTTTTTTGTGAAATGTGTAGTTTACGAACCGGAGATTGGGAACCATCACAGCATTCGACTTCGTAGCTGCGCCTAGAAACCGCCTAAAGATGCGTTCCCACGACGTCTTGTATCGGAGGCCGCACGCTGCACGCTGAAGTGTAGGGATGAGCGCGCGCCGCAGTTTAGCCCTCGCTACCCCGCCACCACCTCCTCACCACGTTGCCTAATGTCGTTTGGCAAAGAGCACTTTACAGCAACAGAAGAGGTGCGCACCTCTGCTGCAAACCGATGGCAACAGCGCACCACTACACACGCCTGTGATGTTTACCGACATAGAGTGGGTGGCTGCGTCTCATCCCCGCTAGCAGAGGCGGCCCCGTTCCCATGGCGTGTTGTTGGGTATCCGTCCCGTCCCGTCCTGGGAGGCCTCCGTTAAGAGACGTCGTGGGAATGCAGCTTAAAAAGCGGCAGTCAGGACGGCCTGGACGCGGACACCCGGTCCAGTGTGCGACGCTTCAACGCACTGAGCTCCACTTGTGGGTCACGAGAGAAAAATAGTTATTGGTTCAAAACTAATATGACAGTCATTAGTTGTAAATTTGGCTTTCACTTGTATATGAAAGATATCATATGATATTGACAATCAAGTATTTCTACGTAACTACTAATTTAAATTATTAATATTGCCGTTGCTGCTGCTGCTGTTGTTGTAACATGATGAAATCTACAAATAATTGAGCATTTCGAAGATAATAAACTCGTCACGTTTAGACTTTCCATTGCTCCCGCGGTTTTAATGCCTCCTCAACGCGTGACGGGGCAAACTACTTTAAAATTCTGGAGACAAACTCTTCAGCCTGCAAGTTTAATCTTTTGGATTTTTAAAGTAACTGGAGTAATGGGGACGTGATGTTTGCACGGCTAATTTGTAAAACAAACATAAAGTAATGAAAGGCTGGCTTCAGCATGTGCATAATTGAATAAACCCCTCAAACAAAGTTTCACACAGGAGGTTGAAAGACTGACTTGTGAATAGAAGTTCATAATCAAAAGACTTATCCTGATCTACCTACTGTCACTATAACTGTGTCAGTCTCATAAATGAGTCTTAAAGCAAAACTCTTCTTGACTACCGAGTGTGGTGGATGAGCGGTGACGCTCTGGCCTCGCATTCGGGAGTACGTGGGTTCGAATCCCCGTCCTGGCATTAAGATTTGCCTTTTCCATGGTTTCCTCAAATCACACCAGGAGAATGCCGCGATGCTTCCTTCAAAAGGCCATGGCCGAATTCATTCCCGTTCCTTGCCCCCTCCCATCCTTTTTGGATTTAGTGACCACGAGGCTTAATGCTTTAACAAAAAATCTTGATTATTCTAATTTTAACTTTATTATGCAAGCCGACACAAATCTATAATATCTCGAACTCGTAACAGATATTTTTATTGACACTTCCATGCTATACTTTGTTGTTATCTGTTTTCGGAAGAGTTTGTGGCAATCCTTCACATCTCTTAAACTGTAGCTATATCTTAATCTCCGCACATGCATTACAATCTACTCCTGCTTCAGGTGCTCTGATCTTGATCAATATCTTTCGCCATCCAATTCCTGAAAGTGTACGTTTTGCGGATAGTGGATTTACTTCTTAATATGACAGACTTTTTTGACATCAAACATACCACATAATGCGCGTAATATATCGGACGATGTTGGACAGGCAACAATTTACTTATTTAGCTATAGATATGCTGAGTAAACGAAATAAGTACAATGGGTATTTGTCCCATTCATCCAAAGCATTACAGCACTGACTTGAAAAACAGTTAACGATGGTGCTTGCAGCGTTTTACAAGATTAAATGTCCTGACACGGTATTGCCATGTAAGATTACATCCACAAACGATTAGTTGATGGATGCTGAGAGGGAAACAATGATGATAAAGTCAGCTATATAAACTGTGAAATAGTCCACTTCATTCAGTCCAATAGTAGTCGGGTGGAGTTAAAGCTTTTGCATTGCATTCGTGAGGACGCGGGTTCGAATCCTAGGCCGGCCACCCAAATTTCGGATTTACATGGTTTCCTGAAATCATTACAGGTTCCTTGAAAAATGGTAAGTCTGTATTCCTTCCTGTTCCTTGTCCCCGTCTTTTCTCGCCTCTGATGACGTCGACGTCGACGAGGCGTAAAGCCAGAAGCAAAACCAAAAAAAGTGGTTGGTTGATCATTAAACAAAAGGTTGTCTGTCTGTTCAGAGTATTCACTACTGTAGCATAACCTTCATTTTCGTAACTTAAAGTTACGACAAATAAACTTAGTAGATGTTCATCCCTGCGTTACAGTTTGTGATTTAAGTCGTAGGTTTCAGGGCTTAACATGAGTCGACAAGTGATGTTACTCGCAATATTATATACTCTAATGTTTTATAAACTTGAAAATGGCAGTTATTAAATTTAACAACTGTGATGATAAAATAGTTTAAAATGAGAAAGCTTGAGATGTACTTTATTGTACATTTTTTTGAAGAAATATTTTCGAATATATACCTCAAACTCTTCACCCAAAGTGGCCAAGGAACATTAAATACCCGAACTGGAGCAGCTACCTTTCAGGGTTTCTGCCGGCCACTGAATGAGCGACACTATATCAGCCACAGAGAAAGCTCTGGACGCACACAAAGGTGCCACTACTAGTTTCTAGATCACCAAGCAAGGTTATTAATAAAAACGGTTAAAACTAAGTTAATCCTACTTTAAACCCAATGGATATGGTTTTATATCTGGATGTTGTGGATCATTTTCCTCAATTGCTGATAATATTAATAAATAAATTACGCCAAAGCAATTAACTTTTTTGTGTTTATTTGTCTCCCGTACGCGTTTCACTTCTTTTGCAGAAGCATCTTCAGCAGGTTTTTTTTATTTTGTGGTCTATTGTATTTCTTTTAGCTCCATTCTCAGCATCAGTGCTTTGCATTTTCGGTAGGAAGTGTCTTCATGTTTGAGATTCACAACACTACACTTTTGCACTGCACTATGTGTTTGTTATTACTTGCAAACGGCCTTTTGCAAGTAATAACAAACACATAATGCAGTGCAAAAGTGTAGTGTTGTGAATCTCAAACATGAAGCAAGTAATAACAAACACATAGTGCAGTGCAAAAGTGTAGAGTTGTGAATCTCAAACATGAAGACACTTCCCACCGAAAATGCAAAAGCACTGATGCTGAGAATGGAGCTAAAAGAAATACAATAGACCAAAAAATAAAAAAAACCTGCTGAAGATGCTTCTGCAAAGGAAGTGAAACGCGTACGGGAGACAAATAAACACAAAAAAGTTAATTGCTTTGGCGTAATTTATTTATTGATATGGTTTTAAATGAAATTACAGCAGTTGGAAGAATTTTAAAATTTTGAAATAAATAATTGCTATTTATTTAAAAAGGGCCGAATTACGGTATTTGGCACAGTATAACACACTAATGTCTTTTGATTAAAACGTTTGATGTCAAATTCAATTTAGCACTATCACTTTGACTCATTCAACTAGAACCATTTCATATAATGCATGGAACAAAATGCTACACATTAAAAAACCAATCTCACGTAATTAAAATAAACGATAAGTTTTTATTTTACTTAGATTTATTTAATTGATGGAAGGGTATATTAAAACATTTCCTCCAGCAGGCAGGAACTAATCTACAAACTCTCTTGGATTCGGGACACAATAATTGCTGTTGCCAGAGCCACGTCCTACACGCATAAGATTGATCGCTACCTGCTCCGTCTACGAGCGACAGCCGAATATACAACACCAGCAGTAAACTGTATGAGCCTCGCTCGCCACTCCTAACATCTCTCTAAAAACGAGCAACTTATGTTGGCCTTAACAAGGAAACAATCCGTTGTACAACGAGTGCAACCAGAGGGGAGTAGCATATCTGGCTGGATCCAGAATATCACAGAAATTAACACTGATATATAAAACAAGTGTATATAACATATTCCTAAAATTATCCTTTTTCTAGTAATAACAGAGATATTAATTATGAGTAGGGATCACTTCCGTAGATGGACCGACAGGTAACGTGGTTTTAACTGCCAGCCACTAAATTCCGAATTTTATGGTATCGTGTCTGCGACCTGCTGAACACTTTACGAAACCACAGTGAAGTTAGGATTAACTGTGTTATGAGAAAGACCAAAAGAGATTATTTAATGTTCAGATATGAGTAATACCAGGAACTTCACGGGAAATTAAGTCAAAGTAGCGGTTCACTATACGAAATACATTATACACAAAGTTGGTGTGAAAAACTTGAATTTCGCTTATAGCTAGAATATGCTTCTGGAACTTGTTTTGTCAGAGTACTGCTCATATATGTCCATGTCTACGCTACATGTACCAAGAAATCTTTTGGTCCTTTTTTCGTCGACTTATCAATTATTATTATTAACTAGCTGGTACCCACGACTTCGTTCGTGTTTGTAAAGAATTTGGATTGACAGCTACCGACATCTAACCACCATAGTGCACGATGGGAGACTCGATGCTATTACCACACACAAACGCCAGTCATCTGCGCTATGTAGTACAGGCAGCAAAGTAAAATTTACGGACACACATGTCTTTGGTCGAAATATGAAAATATCCTTGATCGGCCACTTTCAACCACCATATCTCCCACACTCCCACAGTTAGACATTCGGCTAACGTTGTGATCGAAAGGTGACTCTGTGTTACTACCACACACAAACGTCAGTGCTATAGATAGTTTTCGCTGAAAAGTGATACACCAAGACACATGCGTCTTTGGCAGTAATATGAAATTGATGCAGATCGACCACTTTCAACCTCCATATCTCCCACACCCCCATATCTACCGACATCTAACAACCATAGTGCACGATGGGAGATTCACTGCTACTACCACACACAAACATCAATGGTTTATCCTATGTATTGGTGGCTGAAAAGTGAAATATGCGGAAAAACACGTATATTTATATATATATATAAGATTTGCTAATATTTGAAACGAATTATGTGATGAATTAAAAGCGTAAGTATATATTTTTTACCTCAATGTAGCACTTATTATCATTACAAAATACGATTGTGTAGCTGCAAATTTTCTCTCAAAATTTACGTCATGTCATATCCTCTCAGAATCGATAAATTCGCGAATTTCGCTATGAATCAAACTAATTCGTATGATATCTATTGGGTCTAGAGGCTGACTACCCGACATATACAGAAATAACCAATAGATGACATCAGGGTATCGTCACATTTCTTTGTTACTATTTTCATCAGATATTAACTTTTTGCACTGTCTCCGATTAAGATAACGTGATGAAACGTAAGCTTGCAAACAGTAAAAATCCAATCACATTCTACTGGGTACTTTTTTTAGGTTATGCCACTTTATATGGAAAATTCATTTAGGATAAGAACAAATTTTCATTTCCTGCTCTGATGTCAGGTGACGCAGTGAGATTATACAACCTCTGAATTAAAGCCAGCATCTAAGGTTTCAAACTGTGAAAGTCCCTCAAAACCGATTCACTAGTTTTCACGTTTGCCAGATTATTGGTAAAAGAATGTTAAAGTTCGGAACAGATTTTAACTTTCTGCTCTGGTGTCATAACAGATATCTCAAATTTAACATTTCAAACTGTGAAAATCTCATGAAAGTCTGTTCAGCAGTTTCTGCGTGATAATGGAACAAAGTGACGAAGTCCAATCACAGATTTATATCTGTAGACTGTATCAATGCTCTTACAGTAGATGTTTGGGTTTCCAAACGCTATTTATCCGCGTTGATCCAGAATTATAAATAACATTATACTGCATTAAATCTTTATTTTTTTCAAATACTTGACAAATGTTAGGAAATGAGTAGGATTATAGCGGTGTTCATCTTTTTTTATTTATGGCTTTACGCCTCGTCGACGTCGGCGGGATGGGATTGGGTACAAGGAACAGGAAGGAATTCGGCCATGGCCTTTTTGAAGGAAGCATCCCGACTTTCGACTGGAGTGATTTGGGGAAACCATGGAAAACCCAAAACTGGATGCCCGGACGGGGATTCGAACCGGCATCCTCCCGAATGCGAGGCCAGAACGTTAACCGTTCACCCACGCGTTCATCTTTGATGGAGTATTAAATCTTTCGTTTGGATTGTACGACTATCTTTTGCAATAAGCTTTTAAACTTTGGAAACCTCATCGAAATCTGTTCAGTATTTTTTCGTGATTCAGGATCAAACATATATATGTTGAGTGTTATAGATATAGCTAGACATGCGTGTGTTACAGGACCTCAATTTGAGCTAGTTAGAATGACTTTCACCTGAATGAACTGATGATTGAATGAGCCAGGTTTAAGTGTTAAGTAACTCGGAACGGGATTGCCATCGCCGCTTCAGGTAGGTGACGCCACAGTCAAGTGCTACCAACCCTCTCCTGCTCTTCCAGTTCTATTGGCTGTCGTATTGCCTGACAATCAGTCGGTTATCCAAGATGGCTTATATAGTGCCCAAAAATTCCGACTAGAAGTCGCAAATAGTGTCAGAATTGTCACAGTGCTGAATTCTGACCGAATTCTACTCCTCGGTAAAATCCCGTTCCTCAGCTACTGATTGGAGCTAATTTTCTCTACCAATCTGAAGCATGCTAATACAGTTCAGCAGGAATAACTTCATGAAATTTTTATGCAGTAAAATACAACGGTTTAGTTATAGACTGAATAGCACTAGAGTGAAATTAACTCGTTTGGAGCTGCAAGAGATGAATTCTACAACAATGATTTCTTCTGAATTGACAGAAATCAGTTCCACTGGTTTTTGATAAAGCAGTAAAATTTAATTGCGTTTAGACACCGATGACGTTCTAAAACGTAAGGTGTGGTCATTACTTCTGGTTTATATCATACAGTCTACAAGTAGAACATTCTTTATTTGAATTTTCTAGTTTATTAGCATACAATCTGTTACCCGCGACTGCCTGCGCTTGGACTTAAAATTTCATTTTTTGAATTTTAAGTTACGTAAGAGGTGTCTCAAGAAACACGGAGTTGGCATAATATGATGGGGATGCCGTCACCATACCATTCAACCTGTCTCATGAATTTGCAATATGTTTAAAAATAGATAAAAAATTTAGGTGTGGGAGGGTTAACTGAGAGCACCTTCAATTTCAGCTTGGTCTTCTCTTATTTCTTCAGCATAAGCATCAGATTCTTTGGTTCTAATAACGGTAGCTGCCCGTGCTCTGCTAGAGCTACGCCTGAGGTCTGAATTACGCCTGCGATTCTTGTCAAAAAAGAAGAGAAAGTATACTGATGCCAGAAACTTATGGTAGACATAAAATAATAGTATAGTGCTGCGTAAATCAACATCTCTAGCAGACTCCCCTGAGGAAGACCTAAGGCCTGGTCGAAACGTCGGGAAGAAGAAGGAGGAGCATTTCGACGCAGCGTGTAACTCGTGAACCTATGTATGCCAACAAATAATAAGTTTTGTTTGTAAACAAAATTTATTGACAGATCATACACTAACTGCGAGAGAAGAAAAACCTGAACAACCGATGTAACAGTACGAAGTTACAATCGCATCCGTCTGTCTGCCACCATTCAGTAAATTATTAAAATTTCATGATAAAACTGTTATTCACACCGAAAAATGTATCCTGTGTTCTTCCTAAAGATACAAAGTATTTCCTTGTAAAATTTCAATATCAGTATAGTCTTTTAGTCGCATTATAATATTATTAGTGTAGATGATAGGTTCGTAACTTTTTTGGCTTACCGCCGCCTTTCCAAAAAAAAAAATTACTCATCGCCCCCCTTTTCGAGCAAAAAATTATTCACCGCTCCCTTATACGAACAAAAAATTACTCCCTACCCCATTTTCAGAAAAAATAACACATTGGCGCCACTTTTTGTAATAAATAATATAACTCACAGCGCTCCAACTTTCTTGGCTCTTAACCCACTTTCTGAAAAAGTGATTCTATGGCTCCCATCTTAGGTGAAGCGGACAGTATCATATATGTAGAAAAACAAGAACATATTTCCAAAATTACATTTTTAAAAGATATTAATAATACTGGTGTATTTTTAACAGTTTGACTAACACGTACATAGTATGAAAATATTATTATAAATTTTAGGGCTGAGACTGGTGTAATGACATAGATTTTCAGATATTTGGTGCCTTATTTGTCATCAACAATCTTAATTGTCACGTTCCACTATTGGAAATCTGTTTATTTTCTTAGCTAAAACATTGATGACTACGCTATATCCTCGTTTGGCTACATATGATCATGGGAATGGGACTAAAAACTTTTATGCACTCTTATAGCTAGATATAACACTGAAAAGCACGGAGTGGTGTTTGCCCGCCCCAGATTTGCCTTGGACGAGAAACATCCCCTGTGATCCCGTAAACGCCCAACGATGGCTGGTACTGCCCGCGTTGGGAACCACTAGTGTGGATCATACACGAACTGATTGAAACAGAAACAAAACCTGAGCGACCTAATAGCATAAAAGGTAAGCGCGTATGGCATAGTTAGCCGGGAAATACCGAATGTCTGTTCGGTCGCCTAAGATTTGCCAGGCATTCCATCCCTCAATTTGTGAGACCTACAGTTTAAACGCGGAATCCGCACAACAGAACGTCCACACATGGATCATACGATCAAAAAGAACTCCTAAGAACTCCTGACACTACCGGGATTTAAACCCCGGACTATACCCAGAAGTTTTGAAGGCACTGAGCCACCAGCTCGCTATCTGGCGTGGCATTTCAGAGACTTACACACGTATGCGTCTGTCTGTTACCGTTCAGTTAGTTTTCAAAATTCCACGACAAAATATATTACTTATACAGAAAAAACTACCCTATGTCATTTCCGATGGAAATACTATTTGACCGTCGAAATTCATAAAGATCGGTTAAGACGTTTACCGGTGAAAACGTAACAGAGTTACTTTCGTATTTATAATATTAGTATAGATACAAAATTAGTATAGATATGAAAATAGGATCAGATGCAATAGGAGAAGTAAGTGAATTTTGCTACTTGGGAAGCCAAACTACAACCGATGGCCGAATCCAGAATGATGTTAATAGCAGAATAGCACTAGCAAAAAGAGCCTTCATGAAAAAGAGAAATCTTTTAGTTTCAAATATTGAACTAGGAATTAGAAAGAACTTTTTAAAACTCTACGTGTGGAGCACAGCACTTTATGGCAGCGAAACATGGACTTTAGGAATACCAGAAAGAAAGAAAATTAAAGCATTTGAAAAGTGGTGCTACAGAAGAATGCTGAAAATTACTAAAAGGACAGACAACGTATGAAATGAACGGGTTTTGGAAATAATGGCTGAGGAAAGAAGTTTGTGGGAGAAGCTTACAGAAAGAAGAGACAGGTTGGTAGGTCATATTTTGAGACAGCTGGATTGGGTAATTTGTTAGTGGAGGGAACAGTCGAAGGTAAGAACTGTAGAGGAAGACAGAGATTAGAATATATGAAGCAGATAATTGAGGACGTGGGTTGTAAGGGGTATGTAGAAATGAAGAGGCTAGCACAAGATAGGAAGGGATGGAGGATTGCATCAAACCAGGTGAAGGACTGATGACAGCAAAAAAATATAGATACACTTTAGTATTGTCCAAACTGTTATTATTTTTTTAAGCCTTATGAGGATACTGCTGATAATAGGGAATTCGAATTAGAGGTCTGCGCAGAGCTTTGTGCTTTTTTATGGCTTTATGTCTCGTTGACGTCGAGGTCTGAGGTCATTCGAGGTGAGAAAGAACTGGGGGCAAAGTAACTGGAAGGAATTTTCCATGGTCTTTTGAAGGAACCATCCCGGATTCACCTGCAGTGATTACAGGAAACTGTGGAAAACCAAAATCTGGATGGCCGGACAGGGATTGCATTCCGCCTCTTCCAGATTGGGAGACCTGAGCCTTCCCGCTTACGTTATGCATGTGCCGTTTGTACTGAAGGATAAGCATGTATACGGCTCCAGCCTCTTACTAAACTCAATAAAACACATTACAACAAGGAAAACTAAAATTATACCTAGATTTAAAGAGTGACGGCAAGATTTTTGTATATATATAATTTAAGAAAGACGCTTAGGAATATTTTCAGTAACGGAACATTTCGTATCCTCTCAGAGCACACAGCTAACAAGTAAATGAGTGTAATGCATCAGCTGTTACGTTGTGACAAGTAGTGTTGCGAGAAACTTCTTTTAATACTTTTAACACAACGTGCGCGAGTTTCCCGAAGCCGCAGAAGCAACTCCTACAATAAACATAAAAGGTAAGGTGTGTTTATCATTGGCTGCGGTACCAGGAGCTACCACTCACGGTCGTTTAAGAGGCAGCCTTAAAACTGTAAGGTTCACAACAGCGCACTAATTCATACAAAGTAAGCGAGCCAATTTACGTGTACAAAAGAACAGCATGCGAGACAGTGTAAAGTATTTCTTCAAACTCTCGCTTGTTCTTTACTTCTGTTTTTACAAAGTGGTCGCAGACTGAAAACACAGAAGGTGAGGACATAAGCGAGGAAAAATGTTCACCGCAAAATATTCTTCTGTGAACCAAAAAGACAGAAACCACTGTCCATTTGTTCCTATTTGGATACGAGAATGTAATCTGAACATTAAGCTAATTAGAACGAAACTTTTGAGTTGGCGTGTTATTACGGGAGTCGGCGAGAAAGAAAAGGAAATAGAGTTGCCGCAGTCGACCTCAGCATGATTCTCACCCGCTCTCCAATATTCGCTTTGGTCTCGCGTTCGATTAGACGTTCGGCATCAATGTTTTCAGTTAAAGGGTGCGGTTGCATTGTTTTTGTGCTTACAATCTCACGACATTCCAGGGTGAGATATTTGTATAAATTTACTGGAAGAGGAGATAAAAAGGTATTGACTAATAATGCTGTTTCGAAACTGAGTGTAACAGTTCAGTAAGAAGATCTATAAAAACCATCTGACAACAGAGGCGATGCACTCAGATGGGAAGGAGGAAACGAAATGAAACTTCACGTGTTGACAGGGTATATGACGTTATTTCAGCAATTACGAAATCGAGCAAATTTAGAAAGAACTTGGCAGTATGAGCCTACATATCAGTATGACGTTACACCTCCTGTGGCCTGAATGCATGACCTGATTCGATTGGGAATGGTTTCATAAAGCCGTTGTTTCCTCTGCTGAGGGAAGCTGTCCCACAACTGGTTCTTGATATCTCCGATACTGGTACTGCAACTGACATAGTTGACGTCCGAGTTGCTCCCACACGTGCTCTATCGGGAACAGATCTGGGGATCTTGCTGGCTACGGGAGTTACTCAATATCACGCAGAGAAACACGGCTACGTGTGGATGAGCACTGCCTTGTTGAAAAATTGTATCACGCTACTGTCGCATGAGAGGTATAACATGAGGGCGCAGGATGTCAAAATGCCGTTGTGCCGTCGGAGTGCCCTCAATTACTACTGTACCAACTGTGACCTGAAATCATACCCGATGGCTCCCAACACCATGACGAAAGGAATAACACTGCTGTGCCCATCCAAAACAATGGAAGAATGGGATCTCTCCCTTTCACCGCCATAATCACCGACGATGGTCATCCTAGGTAGTGTTCTGGTGGCTCAGTGGTTAAGGTGTCTAACTGGAGAGTGAAAGGTCCCCGGTTTGAATCCCTGTCTCGGCGGGGATGTTTATAGGCCTTCACCTCTGGCACAGCTTGTTGTGTTATGTGAGGTGCTAGAACGCTTCCGTGGTTCGGATTCCACGTTAAATTGCAGGTCCCTGTACCCGGAAGGTTTGCCGGGTTAGGTTAAGGCGGCTACGAAAGGGGCGGAATGCGCAGCCAATAGAAACCTTGTCACCAGGTCATTCCGACCACACGGAATTATTATTATCACTGAACACAATAAGACGCCATACATCAGCAGACCATTCTTTCCGATCACGGCACCACTCCAAACGCAGCCGTTTGTGTTGTGGTGTTAACGGAGGCCTACGCATGGTACGGTAAGTCCCTAGTCCGGTTGCTGCTAGTCTCCTACAAAACGTGCAGGATGACACAGAATGTTGCAGAGAGTCCATCACTTGTTCTCGGGTGGCAGGCGCAGATGTGAACGGGTTACGATGTGATTGGTGCACAATACGGTGCTCCTCCCTTGTGGTGGTCAGACGTGGTCGACCGGAAGCTTGACGACGAGTATACCTGCCCTCACATTCCAATGCAGTCCAACATCGGGTCACTGTCACATCCGAATGCCCCAAAAATCTGGATACTGCACGATTTGACCAGCCGGTGAAATGGAGATTCACAATGAGGCCCCTCGGGTGCTGATAACGCTGTCTCGCACGAATACATGGCATCTCCGAGTGTTTGAGTTTAGTGTTGTTGCCAGGCCTATATATGCAATATATTAAAAAAAAGTGTTATGAAAGACAGAGTAGAGAGAGCTTATGAGCGACGAATTCGGAGCAACTGGTAAATGAGAATCCCAAAACAGAGGTGAGTCACTTCACCTAAGTTTTTGGAGACAAATGGAAGTGATTGATTATAGTCGCACTATTCTAACATGGCTTCATTTTAACGATCAGTAATTGCCTATGTACCATTGAGGATTCGGAGAGAATTTTCTCAAATGGAACACCTCTTCACATTCATTACTTAGGATAGGTTTCTTAAGTTACCCTTGTGTCAGCATTGTAGATATTTTTGGAGGTGAAGAAGAGGGTGTGAATGTGCATCTTTTCGATTACATATGCACATGTACAGAGTTTCGTATTTTTAGAGAGGTTGGAATGCTTTTGAATTTGTTTTTAACGGCTTTCTATGTGAATTCAAGTGTAAAAAATCGCAATTGATGGCAATTATTTCATTTATTTATTATTTTATAATTAGTAAGCACTTCAATGAGCCGATATATTGTCCCATAGAATTCTACAAAATTAAAAATGTGAAATAAATTAAATTCGTGGTAATAAGATTGTGTTTTGGATATCTTGAGAGAAAAAATATCCACACACTTCCGATTAAATAATATCGCTAAAATTTGTATAATATATTTATCTCTTTCAATTTTGGTTCAGTTTAATAATTACTGTTGTACTTGTTTCGATTACAATTGCTGGTTCAAACTGTATTATCATACAAAGATGAAACAAGTATAGACTGATGCACCTGTGAATAAAATTCCCACGTTTTTTATTTTTCACAATTTCTGAGAAATTTATAATTTTACTGCACAGAAATTTTTCTGTTTCGATATTATCATTTTTCTCATTTTGTACTATTTTATGACATATTCTATTCGTTTATTACAGTGTTCACGAAATAAAAAATTATAAATTGCTCAAAAATCGTGATTAATATTCCCTAAAATTTTCTTAGGTATACGTTAGCCATAAATTCAAAAATATCGCCAAAATTTCTGAAATGAAACTTTTCATAAGGATATTTGGCAGAAATTCTTTATAATCATTCCCTTTATCACCTCCCAAAATATCTACGTCGAACCACCAAACACCCAGTATAAATGCATCATTACTGTAATCGGTTTTGAACCAACCTTATGCAAAGTAAACTTAGTATTTTAAAATGCTGTCTATACTGAAAGCTCCTCAAGGTTCTTGAGGTTTATTCATATCTAGGCGGTGGTCTCAGATTAGCTTCCTTTTTCTGTGTCTGAGCAAATAACTCCCGTTAAAGGAACCTACTGTCTGACCGCTGCAGGGTCATTAGGGAATGTCCATAAACTACGTGGCTAGACCTAGGGGGGGGGTGGCTGGAAAGCTACGTTGGTCTACGTGGGGGGGGGGGGGGTTTCCGAGCCAGGCCACGTAGCTTTCGTTCATATTATTTGTCACAGTTAAAATGAGATACAGAACAAACAACAGCATGTGAATATTTATTTCTGTCATTTAATTATCCCCGTATGTATTTTACGATAGTCTGACAAGAGGAAACAGTACAAAATGCCTTCTGGAATCAGTGTGGAAAAAGGTTACGTGCTACGTGGAGGAGGAGGGAGGGGGGTAGAGACAAAAGGCACGTCGGGCTATGTGGGGGGAGGTGGGATTCACAGGAGGCCAAAATGAAGCTACGTGATTTATGGACGCTCCCTTAGAAGAATACAATTAGAGAAGTGGCTTAAAAGGTCAACTCTCATTTAATTTAGTAAAAAAGACAAAGATATTTGTTGCTTGTATTACTGTGTGATGTTGCATCTCTTACTCATTTTTTTCAGATTTTCATGCATATTTCCCATAGAGTTCCCGAGCCAGCTGGTTGACTCGGTACTGTTCCCGGTGCATTGCGGTTCTCTCTTCGTTTCGCTAGTTCTCTTCCAGCTCTGAATTCTTTGGCTCTGTTCGCAGCGTCGCTCCTGTTCTCCCGCGCGTCTTCATATTTTCCCTTGAGATTCTCGTAGCTGTTCGCCAAGTGAGAGGCGGTTCCAAGTCTAGTTTTCGTCGAGTGATACTCGATGCTGGGCTATTTCTTCTTTCAGTACTTCTCACGCATCACTTCTAACTCCCAAATCTTTCCTTCAATGTTTTTTTTCTTGATATCTGTGATGCAATCTCACATGCAACTCATTTCCTCTCGCAGCTTTCTTGCCATTATGATGGAATCATCTTTCAGGGCAGAGTTTAGCTCCATCTCAAATAAATCCATCTTATCTCACTCAACACTTACGAAATTGATGTTCCTAAAAATAATAAATCAGTATAAAATAATCGATTTTACGAATTAATTTGCGCTGCTGTAAATTAAAAATCGTAAAAAAAGAACTCACAAATCACGTAATTTTGTGGTCGTGCCAATCACTAATTCTTATAATAGACTTATCCGTACAAGTGATGAAGTATAATGGCAATGGACAATTTTCTTCCACAAAATTCCCCCCCGGCTGTAATGACTTAGTCCTCTATGAATCGTAAAGCCATATGTTTTAAGAAAGAAAAATATTCCATATGCAACCAAATTCAAAAATAAGGAAATTAGTGAGACTTTATCTTATTTAAATGCCTGTATCATGCCTTTTGCTTAGAATTCATTACTGATAGATTTACACAGTGCAAAATTATTATAGCTACTTAAGAAACAGAATTCTGGATTTTTTTTTTTTTTTTTTTTTGGAATGCCTGCAGGAAAGATGTTTATTGGTTTAAGATATATTCACTGCTTCGCAGCTTTAATTATTCGTATTCTCATTCAGTTCATAGAATCTAATAATCAATTAAAATGTGAGATTCCAAGCAACCTTTTGTACCATCGTTCCCACATTTTGAGGCGCACAGACACTGACATGAGGCTGAACAGCCCTTGTAATTGGTTTTACCTACAAAACGACGCACTCGATAACTGAAAAACGTGACAATGAATATTGAAACATGCAGATACCAGTACATTGGCGCCCAAGAGCTTGCAGTTTGCATTATTTTTTATTTATGGCTTTACGCCTCGTCGACGTCGAAGTAATTAGAGCTGGGAACGGGCTGGAGACAAGGAACGGGTAGGAATTCGGCCATGGCATTTTGGAGTAACCATTTCGGAATTAATCTGCAGTGATTTCACATAGGCTGGCCGGACAGGGATTCAAAAAACTCTACTTCTTTTGAATTCCAGGCTGGAGAGTTAACTGTTCACGCACCATGCGCGGTGCTTGCACTTACAAATTAAGCAACTATACAACAATCGCAGGATAGAATAATTTACAAGACGATAATTTTCTGCTAATTGCGCAGTTAATTATTTAGGAAAAACATGACGTATGGCCTATAAAAATCAAGTTCATAAATACTTTAAATAAGAAACTTTGCAAATAGAAATTGTGAAACAAGAAAAATGTTATTTGGTTATTGAGGCCACGCGGAGAGTGTCATATTATTTTACACACAGTTCCATTTTATTTTTACGTGGTTTGAAAAAATTACAGACATCACAGGATAGACACAATACGCGATGCAAAACAATGACCTGGACCAGTTTCGAATCAGCGACCCTTGCAACACAAAGCCAACTCGTGAGCCAATACTCTGTCAGAATTGGAATTTATCAGCTGTGTAAAAAATGGCAAATGCAAACAGTAAACCGTTTTAATCTCATTAAACGTGTCTAAAATTTATGAAACTGGATTTTTTTTTGGGTTTTAAAACTAGTTACAGTAGTGATGAGCTTGCCATAGCTAATTGCAAGATTAAATTTAAGTACCGACAAAGCAAGCCGAGTCTGTAACGTTCAGGTTTAACATTCGGGAGAAGATGGGTTCGAATCCCCATCCGGCCATCCAAATTTCGGTTTTTCGTGGTGCCGGTATGGTTCCTACAAAAAGCAATGGCCAAACTCCTTCCCGTTCCTTGTCCCCAATCACCTCCCGCATCCAATAACTTCTATGTCAACGAGTTGTAAAGTCGTAACGAAAAGAATCATGCTTAAGGGAATTAAAGAAACCAAAATTTGATCATAAACGCTGAGCTTAAATGAGCATTTAATAAGGCAAAACATGTTTGAAATTTTGTTAAAAGTAAAGCAAATATATTTTCAATTCATAGTCTTCAATAGCGCTAACTGTTAACAATTAACTTGTGTGTAGCTTCCACTTTTAATAAATACTCCTTTATAGTTGCTAAAAACTACTGATGCAGATGCTTCGTAATTATTTAGATCATTTTAGTCATAAAGTGAAAAAGAAACGGGAAAAAAATCAGTAGTGAACTGTACAAGGAAACTTACTGGAGTAAATTTTATGAACAACACATATGAGGCACAAGTAATCGAATATATACCTGTAAAGAGTTGAATGTTATGTAAATTTAGCTATGATACTGATCTGGTATATAACTGTTTTGAATGAACGGTTATATTTTAGTTATGTCTGTACCAGTTTAACATATATGCACTAGTAAATTCATTATTAATATTATAAGATTAAAAAATATACAGTGTTCAACATTTCCCAGATTTCTGTCATACAGGATTAAATCAAACATTTTTATTCTCTTCTGTTCGATTCGAAGTATCTTTGTTCCATCGGAAGCTAGATTTAAAAGGCCAAATAAGTAGCCCAGAGAATATGGGAGCTAATGTCTCATGGCATGCTACCTAGTTGACTTGGGAACTAGATTGTTCGTACCCAATATGCTCAAAATACGTGCGCTAGAGTGCGTAACGAACTTACCAGCGAGTACCCAATTCTGGATAGTCATTTCCTCCGTAAAATGAACTTTTGTCGGTAGATTCAATACCGCTGTGACCGAACGCGATTCAGCAACCGACACGCTCTATCAGCCTGAATATAGTGTGTGACACTATACAGGTGAATGCATAACAAATTTCTTAATATACCACTCGCATGATTTTTTTAATTTTTTTTATTTTGCTTCCCCAATGAACTCGTTATTTGCGATAGTCAAAACCTGAAACACCGGACTTCAGAAAATTGTTTTTGATCTAATGTTTTAAATCCTTTGTCGTTACCATAACGTTAAGGTTTAATATAGTGACATATCGGAAATATTATTATTCAGATCATCAGTAATGTTTTTTATTGGATGTTGGAGCAAAATTACAATTAAATGACAAAATGACGCCAATGCAACTGTATTATGTAGCTTTATTGTAGTACGCGTTTCGCCTCTAGTTGAGGCGTCATCAGCGACGAATCTATTTTAAAATTTACATTGGGTTTACAAATTTAGTATATGATGTTTCACGTGATTATAAATTGATACATTTTCTGCTTATTTACACTTACTAAGAGGGTTGGAACTTAAATAGTGGCCACTATTTATTCACAACCGGTACAAAAGCTTTACATCTTTGCACCTGTTACTGTCCTTCAAAGTAGTCACCAGCGTTGTGTAGAACCCGTTGCCAACGATGTGGAAGGCGTAGTATACCGTTAGCAGAGACTGTTCTGTTGGTGGTGCGAATGGAGCGGTCTACTGCCTGTCGAATCTCTGGAACAGTTCTGAAGCGAATGCCACGAAGTGCTTCCTTCATCTTCGAAATCAAATCAAAGTCACAAGGACTTAAGTCCGGGGAGTATGGTGGATGGTACAGTACTTCCCAGTCCCATCGAGCGAACAGAGCAGCCACAGCTTGCGCTGCATGCGCCCGCGCATTGTCGTGCAAAATGATGGGTGGGTTTGCACAGAAAGTGTTGCCGCTTCTTTCGCAAAGCTGGTCACAGGTGATGCTCCAAAAACGAACAGTAATACTGTGCACTGACGGTCTGCCGTGGAGGAAACGTAATGCGTTAGGATAACACCTTCACAGTCGTACACGAAAGTCGCCATAAATTTCACCATACTGGGGCTCTGACGCACTTTCGACTTTCGCGGCGACCCATAATGACGCCATTTGTTGGATTGGCGTTTCAGTTTTGACTCGTACGATGTGGCCCATGTCTCATCCAGTGTTACGATACGGCGTAATGCCGATTCCCCATACGCCGCTTGAAGACCTTGATGACACTGTCGTGCTGTACGACCTCTGGCACATTCAATCTTGATCCAACTCCGTTGTTCCTGTTTCGAAAACATAGTGACACCGTTACGTTAGACCGCTCGCTCACAAGTGACTGCGATTCCCTCGATTGTGCGCACGGCGGGGACGTGGGAAGGGCGAATCCATTTGCTCGGAGGTAAGGTAGGTATGTCAACAACGTGTGCTATCAACGACAATAGTAGATTCCATTGCATAGTGTCTCCACAGCAGTGTTGTCACTATTTAAGTTCCAACCATCGTATTTACATTAGTGGTTTTCAGGTTCGTAACCACGCATCTCTGCTTTTTCTCCAAATCATGTTTCTATAACAGCCATTTGGAAACATGGAGAAAAAGCAGAGATGCGCGTTACGAACCTGAAAACCGCTAATGTAAATAGTAAGTCTAAATAAGCAGAAAATGTATCAATTTATAATCATGTGAAACATCATATACTAAATTTTTAAAACCCAATGTAAATTTTAAAATAGATTCGTCACTGATGATGCCTCGACGAGAGGTGAAACGCGTATGGCAATAAAGCTACAAATACAGTTGTATTGGCGTCATTTAATTTACTGAGCAATTGCGGAAAAATGGCCTACAATATCACTGCATCAAAATTACAATTGTAGTTAAAATTCTTTGAAACTGTTAGATGAAAAGCTGCAAAGCAATATCAACTCGTTTCTCCGAAATTTGATGCTTCCTAACGCCATTTGTCGTTTCCTTCTATAAGCATCGGGTGATGAGTGTTGGAAACAGAAAGATGACATTGAAACAACAGCAAGTCATCCGTCGATTCAGTGAAGCGAACCTGTTGAACGAGGTAACTGAAATAACTGTAAGGGGCAAGAGAAGTTCGGACTTCTTCCATGATTGATAACGTTTTTTCGACCGTGGGGTAGCGCAACCTTTGTGTCGAAACATTACGACATTCTTCTACTGGGTAACATACTGCTTTATTAACTTGATCACTTAGGTGGAAGTTACACTACTTTCGCAAAACAAATTCCAGTGAGAGTCGCGGACTTATAGACTCGGTTAGCGGTACACTATGGAGTAGCTGGATCAGGAGCACCAACCAAATTCCGTTAATAGAACTTGTTTATACCTGCATAAGTTAGTTAAAGATGAATAACACATGTTTAAATAACTTATTTTTTCACGTTGGCACACCTACTTCCTTTTGAAGGTGGAAGGCAGTTGATCTGGTGGTACAAACTCTTGAAGATATTTACTAACTTCGAAATCATCTCAATAATGAGGTTTTGTTCGTATCAGCCCTGAAGGACGACGAGATACTGCTACCTGTATACAGGCGCCCAGTGTGTAACTGTGAGGGTGAGTGGTCATGTACCGTATCCGCGATAGTAGCGGATTTGTCAGATCGGGAGCCATCTGTCTGCGAAACGTGTAACTATGTTCTGTGTGATAAATGTTGTTTTTTTTTTTTTTGGTTTTTTTCTTGTGAAATGTTTGGTTTATGAGGCGGAGATTGGCACTGAAGAATGTGTGAAACCGCCAGGCAGTACGCGGGACCAGGCTCGAAGCTGGTTGGTTGTTCCTCCCGCGCACGCAAAGTGACGGCACACTGGTGGCTCATAATGAGTATTATTACTAAAATTTCTCCTCTCTTTCCTTCAAGGCAGGCGTATTGGAATTAGTGCACTTAAATTAAAAGCCGTAAAAAATCAGTTAATGCTTAACGTTACCATAAGGGTAATTTCGCAGTACGATACGCAAGAACGATGCGACCGTAATATCGTCAGTATCGAGAAGGAAAATGTGTAGTGAGCAGGGTGTCATTGACCATAACTTCACTTCGTCGACGCCTTCAGCATTAGTGATCTCAATTTTAATCACTCAACAAACAATTATGCATATACGGTCGGCATTTTTATAAGAAATTGTACGAGTCATTTAGCTATTCACAACAAAAGTGCGGCCATGTGGATAGCAAAATTAAGACCACAAATATGTTTTTTTGTAAGGGTTTGAGAGAGACTATACTAACCTTTTCCAACCAAATGTCAACCTCTCCTTCACGTGGTGCACCCTGTTTGCACGTACGAGGCTCTGTCGACTGAAAGATTCCCGGTATAAGCAGTCACCCACTGCTTGCCAACGGCATCCGAAAGGAGGGAGGAAGAGAGGGGAGCGGTTCAGAGCACCCTCTTGCCCTTGGGGTTGGAAACGGCCCCTAAAGGCTGGTGAATCAGAAGTGATCAACGGCATGTTTTTATGATTATAATGTAATAAACGTTTTTTTTAAGTTTAGGACACAACCGGTAATTTATGCATAGAAAAAAAATAGTACGCTGAACGAAACTGGAATAAAAAGTGCGGATAGTTTGTAGTGAGTGTAAACGGAATGAGGTCCCAGGCAAATAATATTATTGTGCCCTTCATTTCTTTTCTAGAACTCTCTACAGTAATTACCTAGGTCGCGTTGCCCTTGGTAGAGGTTGCGCGTTGTAGACTAGCTAATAACATAGGAAGTTATAAACATGTGTTGTGCTTCTCTGACGACTTCTTTGGTACAATAAAATTCTCTTGAAGAGTAAGCACTTTATTATTAAAATACAGAATCTGGCTGTCGGCTTTTATTTCTTATGGATTTTACGCCTCGTCGACGTCGGAATCATTAGAGGTTTAGAGGTGGGAAAGGACTGTGGATAACGAACGGGAAATAATTCGGCCTTGACCTTTTGAAGGAACCATCCTGGTGTCCACCTGGAAACTATTTAGAACAGAAATCTGAATGGCCTGGTGGGGGGTCAAACCCGTGGCTTCCCGAATGCGAGGCCAGAACAGTATATGCTGAATGTCATTTTGTTTGTATATATATAATTCCTTAACGATACTGAGCAAAATGTAGTTATGTCTCAAGGCGATGTACATTACCATACCCACAGAGCTGCTACTGTCGTCGAAGGAAAATAATTTAAAGCAATTATAATAATGATTGTACAAACAGAGAAATTACTTTTTGATTCAATTTTACTTTTTTTTACTTATTGCCATACGCTCGTTAAGGTCATTAGAGGCGGGATAGGACTTGGAACAAGGAACGGGAAGGAATTCGGCCATGGCCTTTTGAAGGAAGCATCCCGGAATTCGCCTGGAGTGATCTGGGGAAACCTTGGAAAACCCAACTCTGGTTGCCCCGAAGGAGATTCGAACCGGCATCTTCCCTAATGTGAGGCCAGAACGTTAACCGTTCACCCACCACGCTGAGTATTTGGTTCAAGATTATTCTTACCTTTTCACAGCTACGAAGGCCTGGCACCACAATAAATAAGCTAAAATTTTAATCAGGTCTTGAACTCATGTAAGGAGTATACGTCCCTCATGTAATTACTGGTTTCCTGGGTATTTTCTACTCTGCGCAACTGAATTGTCCCGAATATAATAAACCTTTTGTCACCCACAAAATGAATCGGGCCATAGGCTCAACAGCTTGAAATTACCGCTTTAGAAAGCAGTAACGGTTAAAGAAACGACACACAGCAACACGACACGCAGTAATTTATTTGCAAACGTTTCGAACCCTCAGCAACGTGTTTCCATTAACTGCAGCTCCAACAACTTCTTTTCGCCAGTGAGATGAGGTTATCTCGTAGACACAACAAATAAAAGGTCCGTAGTGAAGAAGAATTCGGAGGAAGTTACATGTATCGGCTGCCGAGTCTTTCGTTCGTTACCAAAGCGTTTAAAGGGAAGAATCAATTAAACAGTGACTTCTAAATTACAATTTCTAGTTTCTTTAAGAATATTCGATTCAGTATGTGAAGTACAATAATAATTTCATGTGGTTTCAACGAGCTAATGACAGAATTTCTTACCGGCTGCACAGTTCAGTTTTGTCGTAGCAGCCCGGAAAAAAAGTCACTTGAATGCTGGCTTGTATTTATTTGTATTTAATGGAATGCAATGTCCGCCCGCATCTATAAAATCCTCTCGGGTGAGAAGTCGGATTGCGTTAAATCAGAGCGACGTTTCGTAATTGGTTTATCCGTCTTCATTAGGTGCCCAGAGAAAACGACCATAGCCAATGGTTTAAATGTAGCTTTTGTGTAATACAATCCGGTAAAACCCCGTCCCACTTTTTCCCTTAAGATTTTGTAGACAACTTCCTCCTGCAAATTGTCCGTTCAATTCGCATCCAGTTTTTTGTTTTTGTTTTTTTTTTTTTACATGTGATTGTCATTATAATTACGTACATCTTTCGAGTGACTCGCTTTTTTAACTCATGTGGAAATAAAATATTTTTCACTTACATCCTTTTCTTCACTAACTAGATAACAGACTACTCATGTGAATAATAAACACAAGAAATATGTTGCTAAAAGTCTAATTTTCGCTGGCTGCCATATCACAAGCGTAGCTAGTGGGTGGTAACGCTCTGGCCTAGCATTCTAGAGAACACGGGTTCAGATCCTCGACCGTCCATCTAGACTACGTTTTTAAGTAGTTTCCGGAAATTACTCCACATGAATGCCGGGTTGGTTAAGTCAAAAAGCGTTGGCCTAATTGCTTCCCGTTCCTTGTCCTATCTTCTTCCGCCTCTAATGACTTCGACGACGACGAGGCGTAAAGCCCTAAGCCTGTGCTGCCATATTTACAGGCCGAGTGTTCGTATGCTGATTGTTGCAAATATTTTGGTGACATCCAACAATTCCTGGAGTTTCGACTAATCATGCTATTAATTCATTTTTGTATTTTATTTTGATTACCGCCTTTCAGCTACATTATTTTACTCCGAGAGTTCGCAAACATAATACTTGAAATATTTTTTTTAAAAACTTAAATTTTTATATAACAGCAACTTTTGCATATTATCACGTGTTTTTATGTTTTCTCCAGAAATTTCAAATTTCAACTTTTTTTTATTATTTGATTTTCTAGTGTTTAGCTGCAATTTCTGTCTATTTCTGTGTTTATAGTGAACTAGCTGACCCGGTCACGCGTTGCTGTGACTTAATAATTATAGTACGTTGGGTTAATGTTATTCTAAACTTCCTCAAGTAGTCAAATTAATATTCACTAATAAAGACAAACACATTGTAGTCGATTTGGAAATTCAAATGTAATTGGTAAAGAGTTACGGAGAGTTGAAATTAAGGACAAACGATCATAAAAATTTTAATTTACATTTCATTAAAAATTACTTAATTGAAATTATATAAAAATTGATATTTATAAAATAAATAAAAAATTATTTTTTATTTATTTATATAAACTGAAATTTCAGTTACATCTTCAGTCATACTGTTTTTATATTTTCCCCACAAACTCGAAGATTGTGTTGGATAACATGTTGTCAAAATAATTGCAAACAGTTTGACGAATATTATTCGGCGTGGCTGTCAACGCTGCATCAGCAAGTGTCAGGTCCCAATAATTGTTTTTTTTTTTTGTAACTGCTTTACGTCTCTTTTTAACATCGAGGTCTTTAGAGACGGGAAAGGATGGGGGGCAAGGATGGGGGCAAGGAAAGGGAAGGAATTCGGCCATGGCCTTTTTGAAGGAAGCATCCCGGCATTTGCCTGGAGTGATTTGGGGAAACCATGGAAAACCCAAATCTGGATGCCCGGACGGGGATTCAAACCGCCGTCCTCCCGAATGCGAGGCGAGAACGCTAACCGTTACACCGCCCTGCTCGGTCCAATAATTGTTGTCTACCAGCAGCTGCAACTCGCGACATGCATCTTGACATGTACTGAACACTCGACATGTATTGAACCCTCGACATGTATTGAACACTCGAGCATTAATTGTTCATAAACATTCGAAAGAAGCTGGTCCGGGAACATTCACCAATAACAAACGCTGAAAGAAACATTCACGTTGTATTGGATGCACTGTAGAAAGTCTTTGCTTTGAATATGCCTGCGATCGAAGGATGTGGTTCTCCTTGTTTACGTGGCTACCATTTTTTACCTAATTTGTTCCATGAAAAATAGCTTGGAACATCAGTATATAATAATGTTTTTGCGAATTGGCGGAACACATCAGATTTTTGACACAATGAGAAAAATTCAGTTTGTGGTTTGTCGTTTTTGGTGGCTCAAGTATTCTTTGGAAAATATTTTCTTCGGTGAAATATACACGTTGATCGTTTTCAAGATGTATTGCAAGATGATGGATGGAAGGGTCTCTTTCATGGGTGCGAAAACTAAAAATATGCCAGATAGCTTCGTTGCTGCTGATGTATCTACCTATCTGGTATCGTGTTATTTCGTCATTTTTATTTACATTTTGAACTTCAAATACGGCCAAATCACTGCCTTTATTAACATATTTGCAAACGTACTTAATGGATTTTACAGAACTGCCAAACTCGACATTAATATGAGCCTTATACGTTTTTGAAAGCAATGGTGAGTATGATACCACCCACTGATTGTCAATTTCAACTTGGTTTCTAGAATTTGACATTCGTATTGTAAATGTTTGGCC
Organism: Vandiemenella viatica; assembly: GCA_031002005.1. Lineage (NCBI taxonomy): Eukaryota > Metazoa > Arthropoda > Insecta > Orthoptera > Morabidae > Vandiemenella > Vandiemenella viatica. Next base: position 240,460,538 of record CM061921.1, read on the forward strand.
ACCATTCTCAGCGTTTCTGCGGCGATACATCGATATCCGTAATAGTATCATTCGTATATTCCTTTGGAAAACGCTTCTTACATTTTCCACCTTCCATGCATGGCGATGTCATGTTAAAAGCACCGCACGGTCCGTGGATCGAGTGACTGGTAACAATATCAAACAATTCTTGATCAATTAATGGGTCCGGAATTTCGGCTGAAATTATTTCATCAATTTCTTCTGGACGGATTTTAACTTCAAGCCAAATCAAAATGTGAGAATGAGGCAAACCTCGCTTTTGCCACTCAATCAAATACAGATATCAACGTGTGTTACCGAAAACTGAATGTTTTACGATTAAATCAATCAATGATTTTAATTTTTGTTTGAACACACGTGCCGTGACATCATGACGATGCATTGATTGATGGCCTGGTAATAGCAAAGTTTGCATTTCCTCCCAATTCGGATTACATGTAAATGCAATAAACAAATCTGGACGACCATAATGACGTAAGTCATCGCATCTTGTATATATTCCTACATGTTCCGTTAACTGCCGATGTAGCTTGAAGATAAAATAAATGCATTACCGATATCATTGGCGTTTAAATTTTCATAAATACTGCCGTACTGCCGATAACAGTATCTCGTAAGAGGATGTATTCCTCCGATCGTTATTTAGCCTGGTTGTATCGAATAAATCGCAAATGCTTGTTTTCAACCTTGGCGTACATATCCACGACGTATTGAAGGCACAGTTGACGATATCGAAGGATATAGTTATCCTAATTACGTCTAATCATCAATCGGGGGGCGTAGTACTTCATTGAAGTAACTTTTTTATTTGTTTTATTACCTGAAAAAATAATAAATTAAATAGTAAAAAAAAGAATAAGAAATCAATATAGTGGGCCCGCTATAATCCGTCCCCTGGTCGGAATACCGCGGGTCTACTGTACTAATAAAATAACGAATTCAATAGTTGAATATTAAATTTACCAGCAATTGGATCACGCTGTTTGATGTTGATGTGATATTCATTCTGCCCTTGCCAGAATATCAGTGGATACTGGAGTGCGTCATACGAACGGTGTAGATTCGAAATTATACTAACAGTTCTATCTAGACTTGTGACTTTAATTAACTGAGTCACCAACCATAAAAACTGCAACTTCATCTACGGTTGGCGGTAATTTGTCAGCTTTGATAACAAATTGATAGTTGTCATTTTTTAATTTTGGCGACACAATTGAATAAGTTGATTATTATTTTCCAACAATACCACAATTGCTCTCTCTTCTGCTTGTTCGATGAAATTATACTGGCACCTAGTTTTCAAGCGTTCCTCACAATTTCCAATAGATTTGGAGAAACTTCGGGTCATCGTTTGGCATCGGTATCAACGACCCAAACTTATGGTACACCTGGCCTTGTATTTTGAATTTAGTTTCAAAATGACGTCCATCAGATGTAAGATCGCAAATTTTTGTTGCCCCAAAAGACGTCATCTGGAAGCAAGAATTGAATTTGCGTGCCTTGCGCAGAAACAATTTCGAATCGTTTGATTCGACAGCAAGAAGGATTGTAAATGTTCTGGTGGATTGGGTAGTGGTAATAATACATCTTTTGCTGATGCACAATACATGCGGGCTGCTTCATTGCGGAATTTCAACGCCTGATAATACTGGCATATTTTGCTCATTGCACCGATTGCAGTTTTAGAATGTGCAGAGTAATCAATGGCTGGTGCATATTGGAACGCAAGACGAACAAATAAAACACGTTTTAAAGCACGGCTGATTTACTTTCTCTCTCGTTCTCTTTCACTAAATGTAGCTATGTGCTGTTCTCGTGCCACTCTTGTTCTCGATATATTCTGTCACAGACGTTCATCACGCTGTTCTTGAGATTCTTGCATACGACGCTCAGCTGTCCTGATTCTTTGAACTTCCTTACTTGCCGCGATTTGTGTTGCTGATTGATGAGCTCTCTCGTCGTGCGTCTTGCCTCTCTGCTACACGCATTGTCGAGGTTAGATTCTTTGGTGACATTCCACTGAAAAATATTTGAATTGCAACAAAAAGTGCCTTTCTGAAAGCCTTAAAATAAGACACTATAATACAGTGGGTCCATTGAAAAATACAGTAAAATGGAATTTAAGAACTAATGAGGAAATATAAAATAACATTGAAAAAAATAACAGAAACAGAAGAATGATATTTTTTTTGATACATTTATAGCATGGAAGACACCAGGCTTTCAAGAGGTTTAGAAAGATTTGAAACGAAATAAAACCAGTGAACTGTATAGGAAGATTTTTTCGATGGCAGACTTTGAATATGGCAGGATTCAAAGGTAGAGAGGAGTGCAATAATGAAGGAGTACTTGGGAGGAAGAAAGAAAAAACAACAGGAGAGGAATTGATATTGACACGTGGTCTCTAGCTGACCATAACAAAAAGAAGAAGAAAAATGATAAGCTAGCGAGAAATGCTTACACGATTCGAATTTATAGTAACGTTTTCTTCAATGTTATATTCATGTGTGTAATTACTTTTTCGCTAGGTATAAAGACACACAAACGATGAACAACAATACAGTATAATTATAACACAATACACAGCACAATTAAAATTGAAGAAACTCACACATATGGCGTGTAATAGACCGTAGCATAAATAAATCGAAATACAACGCCATCTATTGGATGGTTCGATAAATTAACACACCGCCATCTGTTAGGAATAAACTGTAGCATAAATAAATTGAAACAGAACGTGATCTACTGGATGATTACCCAACCTAGCTAACCAAGTGTTGTATTGATAAGTTAACACATCGCCATCTGTTAGAAACTTATGGAACTATAATGATAATTACGTGTGGTCGTAATGACCTGGTGACATGGTTTCTACTGGCTGGGCATTTTGCCCCTGTCGTAGCCGCCTTTACCTAGCCCGCCCATCCTGCCTGGTACAGGGGACTTATATTTTAACGTCGAATCCGAACCACAGTACCGTCCTGGCGTATTTCACCTCATACACCTCATACAGCATGCTGCGCCGGGGGTTAATGCCGGGTTAAGTGTCTATAAAAATCCTCGCCGAGACAGGGACTCGAACCGGGGACCTTTCCATCTCCAGTCAGACGCCCTAACCACTTAGACAGCAGACCGCTTAGCCTTGGTGGCTTACAAATAATTACAAACCATTGTCCTATGACAAACATTTAATGAACATTTATTTCGCAAATAATAAATATTGAGGTCTATAATTCAGATAAAAACTATCCTATCTTTTAAGTTGGATTAAATTACACACATTAAGCCAAATTTCATCTAAATCGGTTATGTAGTTTCGCAGTTCATCCCGGACGAACATCGTGACACGAGATTTTTATATATATAAAGATTATATTATTATGGGATAAAGCCGAAATCGTCAAGATATCCTAATGCTCACATTCTTGGTCAGCAATGTCCATCCAATCGCTATCTAATGAATAGAAATGTTAAATATTAAGAACAGGTTCTGTACCTGAGTTGTTTTCGATAATGATCAAAATTTTTCAAATGTTCGAAATTTCTCAGACTGGTGATAGTGTAATCTGCTTTTTCACCTATCTGACTCTCTGGAGCCATAAAGCGTCCATCCCATGGCATCCACACTAAAACCAACTATGTGTCACAGACGTAAAGTGTGATTATCTGTGTACCGTAAACAGAAATTTGATATAAGCTTTGCGTTCACTTAAGGATATTTCAGTCCCTTCAGTACGAATTTTATCTTTTCATGGAACTAGTACATTCTATATTTTTTTCTGATGGTATAAGAGGGGTTTTGTCAGGATAAGTTATATTACACTCGGAAATCCAATGATATTAAACTGATCCTGGTTCACTATGTACTTCAAAACACTTCAAGATACCAAGTATCGATTTTCTCACGGATTTTAGTAATAATTATATTCAAAAACACTTAAAGAATTTCTTAAATTTCTTTTGCTTACACCTCTTCAAGTCGGGGTCATTAGAGGCAGAAAAGTACTGAGGTTAAGGAACTGGAAGGAATTCCGCCATGGCATATTGGAGGAAACATCCTGGCATTCGCCTGGAGTGATTTCGGACAGCCATAAAAACCGAAATCTGGGTGGCTGGACGGAGTTCGAACCCACGTCCTTCAAAATTCGAGGCCAGAGAGCTATTTTTTTTAAGTATTAACCTAACAATAAAATAGGCAGAGTGGTTGGAAAATTTACTTCAGGAAGGTTTCGGAACTCTCAGCGATTAAGCATTAAGGATCATTTCATGCTGGAAGTTAATCCATAATACGTACGTAAAACAGCTGAAATTGCGTTCCGCTAATCGAAGTAATGTAAGAGAAGCTACGTAATTGAGGCGAAGTACTATAATAAATGCAGAACAGTAGTTTCCTCTGCAGCATAGATGATCAAAAGTGGGAGTTGGAGTCAAGGCAAAGACAAACAGGAGTTTGCCACTAAATTGCGTTATCACGTACCACGGCGGTGTAGACGGCTAAGCACTAGGCTGACTAGCTCAATCACTTGCTTGCCTCTCTTTTCCATGGTTGCGAATAAAGCGTCTTCTGCATGCTGTTATGTCTATATTTTTTGCCAAAAATGAACAGGGGTAATTGAAGCATATACGCCGATTCAATACTGTAGTCAACCGTGGGCTTTTTTCATGGCTTTGCACATCGTCGACGTCGAGATTGTTAGAGCAAGGAACTGAAAGGAATTCAGCCATGGCCTTTTGAAGGAACCATCTAGGATTCGCCTGGAGAGAATTTGGGAAACATAGAAAACCCAAATCTGGATGCTCGGACGGCGATTCGAACCCGCGTTCTTCCGAATGCGAGGCCAGAACCTTAACCATTCAACCACCACGCTCGGTTCATCTTTAGGTCCTAATGTGAAAGAAGTATGTATTTTTTAAATAATATACTTACTGGTCTGGCCTTTCGAAATGGGTGGTGTTAAAAAATGTTAAATTATTCTGTCCCCTAGTCCATATTACTGGAACTTATTCAATTTCCTTGGACTATTAGCTTCGCCCACTGTTAGTCACATTTATTTCACACTCAAGTAACAATGATTTAAAGAAAATGAATCTCGGGTGAGAATCCGATTTCGCTTGTTTAGAACCGTTACTTGCTGGGATGTGTAAGACCAAAGCATTCAAAGGTTAGGACTAAAAACACATTTAAATATTCTCTATTTTTTGTGCAGTTATAACATTTATTGTTTTTTTTCATTATTTCGATAATCAACTATATATATAGAAAAGTCGTCTGAGATGTAAGAAGCATTTAATGTTGTTATATTCCTTTTCGATTCGTCTCATTTTAAATTTAACAATATTTTACTGTAGGATAAATCGCTTTGGAAGAGATGGTCTGAATGGGCCAGCAACGGGTTTCACCCTCTTTTATCTAGAATTTATTCACTAAACACTGCACTGAACGAACACTCACCACAGTAATCCACACAAAACAACAAATACGTAAATACACTTCTATCACTGTGGAAGGTAAGGTGAAACCACCATATTTTAAATGTACCCATCAACATATTGGTTGAGGAGATAAAGAAGAAGAAACTATGCACAGCTCTCTAAAACTCGTTTGGGTCGCTTCAATTTTTCCTGGGATTTCCGTTTTTAAAATTTACAAATTAGTTGGTTGAATGTTGCAGGGTTTTGTGGCTAAATATTTTCCCCCTCTATTTCCATTATGGCTGCTATTGATAACATGCTATTAAAGTATAGGTTACCACATTTACAATCATCTGTGGCACTTACAGAATGAATTGATGGATGTGGAGTTCAGTATTTGGTTTATGTTTTCAGCACTGTTGTGGAAGTGGCATGATTAGCGCCAGGCTCCTACCACTTTGGCTGCGAGGAGATTTGGTGAAACCGGGGGGGCTTTACAAGAAATTCGGCTTCAAGCAATTGTCTTCGGTTTCTTACGGAATCTATCAGCGGTCATCCGGTTGAAAGCAACTTGCTCTACAGACCGAATTACGCGACCACCCTTCTGTAGAATTATACTACACTGATATGCAAATTTCATGGGTTACACATTTAATAATTTCGTTTAGCTCTGCGATGTGCAGCAGCTCGACGTGGCATGTACTCAACTGGTCAGCGGAGTCACCAGGACGGGTCTGCAGCCATGCTGCCTAGAGAACAGCTCATAATGCCGTGGTCGTGGTAGATTTTTGACCTCAACCATGCTGTTCTGTCGATCAGATCCAAAATATGATACACGGAGCTCATATCTGGCAATCTACGTGATAAATAATGTGCTGGGATTGTCGAGAATGCCCCTCAAACGATTTACGCGCAATCGGGGGTGGCTGACTCCTGGCATTATCATCCTGAAACTTGACTAAACGACTCAATCCATGCCAGGTAAAAACAGCGCACACAATTATGTCTGAAAAATTTCTTACTGAAATCTTGGAAGTATGACATCATGAAAAATGAGTCGCATCCAAATCCTACAATCGGAAACTTGCATAATTGGAGGAGTTTACCTTCATCCAGTCAACTTGGGTCCAATCCACGCGTTTGTGAACACAGGAGAGCCTTTGACGTTAATGCTGACTGAAGACAGACTATTCGGTACTCAGCAAATTTCGTCGATAACTGAGGGCCTTACCTAGAGCCAAGTGGTCTATACTTCTACCATTTCTAAACCAAAGCTTTTGTGAAACAGAATTCTTCATGATTAAATATCTAGTTGATTAAACTCAACTTGAATTTATTCTCAAATGTCGACGATTCGTGTGTACGAAGAACTTCTTTGACGAGTCGAAGATCGTTAGGAGACTGCTGCTAAACTCGCAGACTGAATGGACACAGCGTATGCTCTGTTAATATTATCTGTAAACGATTTAGAAACTTAAAAAATATCCAAAGTTGGAAAGAAAAAAAAAAAAGGAAAAAAGCCAGAGGGCGCTGCTGAAATTGAGCTAGAACAATCCAAATGTTACTATTTTCACCCAAAACAGAATGTGAATGATCTAAGAACGGAGACTTTCTCTTGCAATGAGATTTTCGCAAGTGTACCACCGGATTGTGTTGCAAAAACACGACATTTCGACAGCTACATTACCGCATTCTTCAGCGGTGAATCCCCATGTACTGGTAGAGGTCGTTAGCTGTCCGTCCGTCGTCTATAACAGATGAACAGATGGATTCACTGCTGAAAATGACAGTGTAGTCCTTGAAATACAAAATAATCTGTAAAGATTTAATTGCAGTATGTAAATGATTTTAAACATTAATACAAATAAGTTTAAAGTTTTAAAAACTGATACGAGCGATATATATATATATATATATATATATATATATATATATTAACCAGTGTTTTATATCTCAATAAAACGATATGTAGACATTTAATAATAATATACTTACTCTCTTTATCTTTATAAAAACAATTAAAAGGTGAAAAGTTGTCTACACCTGTGTACCGCAGGATTGTGTTATAAAAACAAGATATTACGACGGTTAGCTACGCCGGCTTCCTCAGGTGTGAAATCATCTGCTGACCGACAGCTACTGAGTCAGCGAGGTGCTGACCCTTCTTTTATAGCGCGCCACTCTATCCGCGGTACGAGCTTGAAAGTCGAAAAGCTGGTTGCCTTACGATAAAAATGTGGGTTAAACGTAGGTCACAGTTCACGGTTATACACTTTTGTGGAATTGCAAAATCCCTTCCCCTCTTTCATATCTGTTATGCAGACTATGATTTCTCTAGGACGACATGACGCTTCAAAAACAGATTAGCACAACAAAACATAAACGTATATAATTACGTAATCTTTCTCGGCGTTACAGTGGTGGTTTCTCCCTATTGACGTGGATCGAATTTAATGTAGGCGGGGCGTAAAAATTCAGAGGATAAAAACAGTAACGCCTCGGGAAGCGAAGAGATTTTCAGCGGGTGCTATACACAGGAAGCTGGTGTAGAGAAAGCTTGTGGTGGGCTAATTCGCCGTAGCGCGTATTTTCCTTGGAGTTGCACTGTTCCGCGGCAGCTACGTTATCGAATCAGCTTCCGTGAAATGCAAATATATGGCAGAAAGAACTTCCGCAGGGGAATAACCTATCGCGCCGCCCACATAAAACAGCTGGAAAAAACTGGAGTCGAAACCTTTAGACTTTTGGCGCACGTCCAGAACTTCGATCACGCCGGCATTAAACGCTTCTGGAGTCTTATCTTGTTCCAGTTATGAACTGGGCAGGATATCTAACACAGTACAGAGCTGGAACACTGCCATACATAGCGCCATTTATACTTCCGTTCTACTCAATGGATATAGCCTTCTATTTCACATGGAATTTCTCCAGTAGGACATCGATACAAAGAGAAAGTTTCCCTCACCGAATTAACTCGATTAATTTTTATTGTGACTGAACTATGTGATGGGTCATTATAGTATAGCTGTTCAGTTACTTATTTCGCAAATTAATTAACAGATCACATATCGAATGTGGTTTTGCCAGAAAAAGTACATTTTGTCGATATTTTATATGCTTGGACAAGTTTTCTCTGGAGTTTTTCTCTGCAAAGTTGGTACAGGTATTTTAAAAAATAATTCAAACGTCATATCATATAATTACTGATTTTTTAAAACAAATGCTACTCAACATATAAGAAGAATGGGGAATAAGGGGTAGTGCTTATTAATGGATACGGTCGTATCTATCAATTAAAAAGCTATTTACGATTGTAAAAAGCAACGCAGACTTTAGTAATGTAACATCAAACACGCTCACTATAAAATCAGGAGTACCACGGGGCTCGGTGCTGAGGCCTCTGCTATTCGTTCTAAATAAAAATGGCAAATAGGAGAGAATGACGCAATAGTTCTTGGTAGATTATGCAACTGTGAAAATGTCAAACATCAAACTATGGAACCTAGTGAATATCTTAAATTTGAACTTTCAAAAACTAGCAACATGGTTGGAAGATAATTATCTTGTAATCAATCTAAATAAAACTCATATGACATTATTTCAAACAAAAAGAAGCAGATACTCTGTATATTTAAACATTAGCAGTGAGCGCGCGAGTGAAACGAAAGCAGCCAACTTGCTAGGGATTCAAATTGACAACTACATGAATTGGGAAAATCTGGAGGATCAATGCTGTAAGAAACTAACCCCTGTTGTATTTATGGTCAGCTATCTTAGAGAATTCTGCACTAGGGATATTCTATTGACCATCTATTTCTCTCTTTTTAAAAGCCTACTGAGATATGGTATATCAACGTGGGAAGACCCACAGAGAATAATATGATGAGAATATTGAAAACACAAAAATATATCTTTAGAATAGTACTAAAAGAAAAAAGAATAGTTTCACGTAATATATATATATATATATTGTAGATTTTAAGATTCTAACATTTACTTGCATATACATATATAACTGTACTGCTTTCACTTTAAAAAGAATGAACAAATACAGAAATATGAAATACGTAATGAAACTGATTCCAATTTACAAGAACACAACACAAACAAATTGAAAAATGTCCTTCCTATTTTGAAGCCCAATTGTTCAATAAACTTCCTACAGATTTAAGATTAATCAATAAGAGGGAACAATTCAAGCATAAGCTTCAAGAGTAATTTTGTGATAAAGGCTTCTTCTCAACCAAAGAATATTTAAATTATGGAACAATGGAAAGAATGGCATGAATAAAAAATTGTTTAAATTAACAATGTATAATTATATAAGATATCTTAGCGCATATTTGTCAATGAAATGTATAATAAGTTAAAAAATAAAGTAAATCAATAGTACCAATGTAAGATGTATGGGTAGAAATGAATCGGCATTAAATTGCTAAGCAAAAATGATCTAAAATGTAGAAGCCCTAAATCATTATACAATTTATTTTGTATAAATGGTATATAGGACCAGATAAAATGAACGAATGGATTTATTTGAGAGCGGGCCAAGTCGACCTTAGAGCCATCTCCGTGGTTTGGTTTTGAGAAAAAAAAATCTTTGTAGACCTCAACTACAGCCTGGAGTAGAAACTGAATAATTAAAGCCAATGACATTGCGTCTTTCTTTAAAGCAAACAAATCTAAATATGTCTGGCTGTTAAAAAATCTATGAGACACCCGGAGAACTAAATTGGCTAAGAAACGACCCAGCAAACAAGTAGAACAAAGAGGATGAAGACGGGGTAGCGTAGTGACATAAAGATTCTAATTCCAACTTCCAATAATTTTAATAATTCTTGAAATACCATATTATATTCTATACAAAATGAAGGAAATGGCCCCGGCAGTGCATGTTAAGATTCACGGAGTGAAATCCGGTGCTCTTACTGTTTTAATTAGTTTTCCGCAATTAATCTCTATGTAACTGTTTGGTAACGATGGTTTCCCGTAGCAACGGCAAATATTTACTGTATACCTTGTCTTGTTTACTGGATTGTCAGTTTAATTTCATTATAGCCACGTGCGTTTTGTAGCCTCAAATAATGCAATTCCTGTGAAAGTATATTTGGGACGACAGGGTGACAACCGAAATAACCAACAATTTTTGTGTGAGAAAAAAAGAACAGTTGATAAGATCAAACGGAAAAAGTCAATTGGAGACAAGAACACTCTGACAGTGTCACGAAAGATGTAAACTTCTTTTATTGTCATGGCCTATATTCGTAGTATTATGAAGAATGGAATGTCTGGCAAATCGGCGCATTGTGGTTGTGCTGGGGTAACGATGCTGATGAGTCGCTTCATACTTGTTCATATTGTAAGTATGACTAAAAACGAGAAAAAAAATCCCAATCTCATCCCACGGTGTAACCTATCTTGGCTTTAGACAAGGAAAAGATGAGTCAATAGTTTTTGCATGTGATTGTTACCTAAGGAAAAAGTTAATAATTTTTTATTCTTTACTATCTGTTGGCCTCAACTTTGTTCTCGTAGATTGTTAATACATCACAAGCGAAAAACAAATTTAATTTCATTCATTTGAATAATACGAGACCGCTCGTCTGATAAACGTAGTTGTTGACTGAACCGCTTCAACAAATTGGATACTAATTTTTAGACACTTTTATTGTCCCTTTACGGTTACACATCAATATGAAACTTATCGTGTTTTACCCCCTGGACTTCAGGCTGTGTATTAATCAAAACCCATTCAAAAGCACATCAGTAGATTTTGCGTGAATCCTGTTCTACCCAACATTTTTAAATAAAAAATATAGTTTATTACTTCTCTATAGCTTACCAATAATGTTCTAAGCTCATTTTAAAAAAAATATTTTAAAAGTACTGATTTTTTCGCGGTTACGGTTTTATTGCTTATGACTTTACGCCTCGTCGACGTTGAAGTCATTATAGGCGGGAAAGGACTGGGAACAAGGGAGAGGAAGGAATTTGGCCGGGAGTGATTTGGGAAAACAATGGAATACCCAAATCTGGGTGCGCGTAAGGGCATTCGAACCGGCGTCCTCTCGAATGAGAGGCCAGAGCGTTAACCACGCTCGGTTTTATTAATAGTATAAATTATATTATAAACAGTTAAAGACTTAGAATTCACGTAAAGCATTTCCCAGTTCCTACTGCGAAAATTTTAAAGAAAAATCCCTTAAATACCCCATCTTATCTCACAGCTGCAATGGGCTGCACTCTTTCTGTCAGGTCAAATGAAAAAACTACCATATTCTCTGTATCTTGCACTGCCATTAATCATGATCTCAGATTTACTCTGTTCGTTTGGTGATTTTTTGGTGGTAGAAGCGTTTTCTTCAAATATGTAAAAGCTAAAGTGTATGCCATGCCTTGTATGACCTCCCGCCTGAGGATGTTACCCATTCATAGTACTCCCCGGGGAAATCTGCGGCTGATGTGCTTTCCAGTTGGCTTCCCCGGTTAATTGTTAACGTATATATGCAGACGTCTGTTATGTATATATTTTTTTAATGTCGTGCATTGCTGTTGTTATTTTTCGAAGCCACTTTTTGGGATTTTGGAGATATTTAGTTTCTGAGGCTAATGGTAGTCAATCCGTCATTTCAGATCTAACCATTATAAAATCAGTCATAATAATAGCAATATAACATGCTCCTCTTGCCATATCCCGTATACCCCCTTCCTATGAACAAAATGTTACACATCAGGATTGGTGCAATGCATCCTCCGCCACCCACTTTTAGTGAATCGCGGAGTAATAGTAATAATAATATTAATTTAACAGAGGTATTGTGATGTATCACAAATTTCTTACGGAGTGTGGTGGGCGAGCGATAACGTTCTGGCTTCGTATTCTGGACGACGCGGGTTTGAATCCCGTAAAGCCATAAGCAAAACAATATATTTCTAGAGATTGAGTATCTAGTTGAGCGATAACGTTCTGGCTTCGTATTCTGGACGACGCGGGTTTGAATCCCGTAAAGCCATAAGCAAAACAATATATTTCTAGAGATTGAGTATCTAGTTTTTATGTTGTTAAATACAACAGAACTTGTTTGTATATATAGCATTAGTTGATTTTGAGCCTTTCATGGTTATAACGCTGAAATTTATTATTGTACATAGTTCTTTATACGCTTCTATTCGATTTGTAAATATAGCTTATTTTAGGAGGAAAGATAAAATTCTGGATGGCGAAGAACATTCCACCTTATATACCGAATATTTCACCGAGACCAAGGGTTGAGCGGTTAAGTTTCAGTTTGGTCATCGAGGAACACCCGGTTCGATTCCCGGATTATCCATTTAATTTTTTTTTTGGTTAGGGCTTTACGGCCTATCAATGTTATTAGGGCCGGGAAAGAACTTGAGTCAAGAGAAAAGAGCGAATATGGCCATAGTTTTTTGAAGACATCATCCGAAGTATTTCCTGCAGTGATTTAGGGAGTGTAAACTGAAATCTGGATGGCCAGAATGGGGATGGAACTAGCGTTCTTCAGAATGCCAACAGCTCAAACGCCAGTTTGTCAATGTTTTCCGATATCATCGCAAGTGAATGCCGAGATATTTCCTCGTTACAGGCCACTACCGTTCCTTACCCAAATTCCATTCCCGGCTCTAATTCACCAGTCATAAATTGTCAAATGAGAAAAAGAAACAACGCTCTCTGAGATAGGACGATATCTTTATGATTTTGACTTAAACATTTTTCAGCCCTTGATAACGACCTTTCAAAAAACTGCACCGTCAGTTTTATCTCATGTTGGTCGTCTTAGAACATCTCCTCCTGCTGCAACATCCCTTTTGTGAACCGGTCATTCATCTCGTGTATCCACGTTTTCATTTTTTTTTTTTTTCAGTGTCGAATCGACAGCTAAGGCGATTGAGCGATCTATACTGAAGGAGAAAAATGAGGTTCACCACAACACAGTAACAAAAGCTAGCACGTTTCGCAGATAGATGACAAAACTTATTTCTCTCTCCTACAGGTCAAATCGTGCTTAATCACTTTTGAGCTATCGAGCTAAATACCCAGAGAAAAAACCCAAGAAAATCCACTCAAAACGGTATATACATTTGTTAACGTCAGTACCTTCTTATTTCCTGTATGGGAGCGCTTTAAAATTTCATGTATTTTCCGTATGAGGCCAACCTGTTTTATTCATCTCAGGATTAATGATAAAAAAATTAAATATATATAACTTCATAAAGATTTTTTGTGACAAACCATGTTTCTCCCTTAATACTTAACCAAAATCGATAAACGACGTTCTCTGCTTTAGCAATACCATTAAATAAGAAGGAATTTTTCGAAATTCAACTCGCAAATAGAAAAATTACGAACACTAAAGGTCACGGGGATGTGATAGTGCAGAGTATAGCTGCTAGTCTTCGCTAGCGTCGATAAAAAGTGATTGCATTACCGCTAGATAGGAGCTCCACATATCAAAATTTTCTCACGGGTCATCATCTCATTACCGCTAGATAATTCAGTTGACAAATAAACAATTTTTGCTACATAATGAGATTGTTTAGAGCCAAGCAGCTACGTTTCGCATTACCGCAAACCAACATCAAACGTTCACCCTTATAGTCACATGTAAAAGTTCGCAGATTGACTCAAAATATGCGAGTAAATAAAGAGGTTTTCTAATTTAAATATTTGTAATATTAATTTTTAGTGTAAATACTTTGTAATCTCATTTGCATGTAAATTTTAATGTAAATTACATTTTGTTTTGTGCTGTAAATTACCACGAGTTTATGTCATACGTTTGTTAAGGTGTCCAAAAATGTTTTCTAATGTTTCACAAGACGTTGTAAGTGTTTAGTTACGTATCTATTTCAGTTGAAAAATAAACAATTGCTACAAAGGGGTCATCCATAAATTACGTCACACGAGTTTCATGATTTTTGGACCCCTCCCCCCTCCCATGTCAAAGGTTGTCACAATTGTGGGACCCTCCTCCCCTCTTGTGACGTCACATATTTTGCAATTTTAAATTTATAAATTAAAAGTGCACTTCCAAAATGATTTATTTACTTCTAGTTAAAAAATCATGTCAACAATAAATCAAACATTTAATAAAATATATAAAAAAACATAAAAAATCGAATTAATGATACAAAATGGATTTTGAACCCATTTCTTGATACTGTTTATTATTGGCATAATAGTTACTTCATTCTTGATTTCGATAGTGTTGGGAACATTCGATGTGTTATCATCATCTTCATCCAACCATAAAGCATCGTCATCGTTTAATAAGCAAAGAACTTCCCTGTTTCGTCTAGCGGCAATGCTTTGTGGACGAATCTTCATGATGGAGAAAACCTCTAGTTGCCTCTTATGTAATTGATTATGTTGGTTAGTGGCTTTGTATGACGAGAAATTTTGTCCACAGATGCCATATGATCGTTTAAATAAGTATGCCTCGACACTGGGGCAATTCGAGCCAAAAAGTGATACAAATTATGCATGTGATGTCACAAAGTTTATGACACGTCCCCTCCCCCCCCCTGTCACACGATGTCACTCTTTGTTGACCCCCTCCTCCCCCCTCAAGGTGTGACGTAATTTATGGATAGCCCCAAATGAGCTAGTTCTTCTATCATCATACTCAGACCACCAACTACGCTTTTTATTGTACATCATCGGCGAAATTTTCCCCGCGACTACTTAATATAAAGATATTATCCAGCAACAGCAACAAACTAATTATGGCAATAAAGATTAAAAAAAAAAAAGAGATCTCTTATGTTGACGTCACATAATCAGTGTGTTCTAGAGCAACCTAAATTTCCTAGTCGTCGTGATAAGTAATAACAGGATTCTACGAACATGGTACTTACATTCGAATTGTAGCGTCACACTGACATCGCAGGAATTCACATCCCGTAATTAAAAATTGGCGTTCCCGAGGGCGGGTAGGAGGGGTGATAATAAAAAAACAAAGGTAAGGGAGCTGCATTTGTCGCCCGCTGGGCCTGTTGGACGAAGCTAGCGACTTGTAACACAGCCCTATCGATCGAACGAGCCCAGACCGCTGCAAGAAAGACCTCCACATAGACCAATTCCTCAAGTAAAGGATTGAGCCTGTGTAAAGGAAACGAGGCATTATTTGTCAAGGAACAGACAGGCTCCTGGACATCTGAATTGTTGCTATACAGTCAGAAGGAACGTTGTTAGCGGATGACAGAATGATGTGTGAGAGGATTAAAAAGAGAGAGGTTTGTGAACAACTTCTAACGGATCTCGACTGGATATCTAGACGGTTAGATCAACATAGAATGAAGATAACTGCTTAAAAGAATCATCTAATTAGCTACACATAGAGGAAAATGAGCTGTCTGGTAGCTCAGTGGTTAAGACAATTGCTTACAAAATTTCGTGGCTCTCTCCCTGGTTCACATACCCGTGGAGCCAGCAGTTTTTAAGGGTTGTGTTTGACCATAAGATCTTCGCGAGGACGTTCCGTGGTTCGAATCCCACGTAAAACTGTAGGTCCCGGAGGACAGGAACTAGCCGTCCTACCTCTGCCACAATGGATTAGTATGCCTCCTTCGGGAGGATCCAACCAACCTTCGTATTGTAGACTTTTTTTTTTTTTTTTTTTTTTTTTACATTTCATTCCTCCCAGCTGAAGGCTGGGAGGCGGGCTGCTGGAGAGTCACCGAGACTCTTTTCAGCCTACTAGTCTACGGGGAGGGAAGGGGGATGGAAGGTCGGCCGCGGCCTTGTAGGGAACCATCCCAGCATTCGCCTAGAGTGGTTGAGGAAAACCACGGAAAACCTCAACCAGGATTTTATAGGAAAATAAGGATTTTGTATGAATGCACGCTGAAGAGGGAGTTACTTGTTGAATATGTAAAGTGTAAATTATTTGCATAGGTGGAAACGGGAGGTTTCAAAGTGCTGAGTTTATTCGCATAGATGCCGAATGGCTGTACCCGGGAAATGAGAGAACTTGTATATCGATACAAAACCACGGTTATACCCTAGACTGGGTATGTATGGATGCTATGAAACCCATTTTATTAGTAACAAATAATCGAGTTGGAGATGGTGCAAAGGAAGACAGCTAAAGTTTTGTTCGGAGGTTACCACAGAACAGTCAGCAACTGATGTGATAAAGAAGTTGGTATGGGGGTAATTAGATAAAATGAGGCGACACGGATTTTTGTTTGTTTATGGTTTTACACCTCGTTGACGTCGAGGTCATTAGAGGCAAGAAGGACTGGAGGCAAGGAGAGGGAAGGAATTCGGTCATAACCTTTTGGCGGAACCATCTCGGCATTCGCTTGGAGTGATTCGGGGGAAACTATGGAAAATCCAAATCTGGGTGGTCGGAAGAGGATTCGAACTCGCGCCCTTGCGAATGTGAAGCCAGAGCGTTACCGATCACCCACCACGCTCGGTCTTCACCGATTATGCGTATAGCATTGAGCGCGTGATAGGGGACTGCGGATACGTGTGCTAGTTTGACGGGCCCCTACCCGTGTTTCTGAAGTTTAACTGTACCCACAGTATTTGAGTTAATACGCGGTGGAAGAAACTGCTGCGGTGTACGTTTTGTGGGAAACCGGGAACCATTAGGCGCCTCGCCAGACTAATAACTAGCGCTGAGGTGGGTGGCTCGAATAATGGTTAAAGACAAAGCAGGGGATCGCTAAGAGGAAGGCTGCTAAAAGCAGGAACAGGAGATGGGAGAGCAATCCTTCTCCCTGCAATTCTTCAGCTAAACTGGGATGACGTAAGTCCGCTAAGGAGAATATCACTATAGCTGATGCGAAGAGTGAATGTATTGTGTATTAAGGAGTTGATGGTACAAATTTTCGAGGCGACGTGGCCGAAACTCATTCCAACAACATAGTAAGCTATGCACAGTTCGAAATTCTCAATTCTCATTCTGCAGATATCAATGGCTTGGAAAAGACAACCATTTTGCTGATAAGATGAGGAAATCTGTCGGAAGGTCAACCACTAAATGTAGTGCTTTAAGCATGAATTTATAAATTATTATTTTCCGGACGTAATTAGCTGCTTATATCCACGCAATTAAATATTTTTCTCATTAAACCTAAATTTTGTTTATAATAATAATAATTGATAAAATTGCTATGGAGTGCCTGCTCCGGTGGCAATCTCCCTACACCCGCTCCCTTTTTCCTTCCAACCTGCATTTGCGCTCTACTAATTTTTACTTTAAATTCTTTCAGTGTTTCAGGTAAGTTATTCATCAATTCTTTTGGCAATTTATTCCAGCCCCCACTCACTTTCCTTCGAAAGAGAATTTTCCCACACCATTATGCCTTAAATCAATTGCTAACTTGTAGTCATGGTCAACCTTACCATTCCAAGCACCTCTCTTAATTTTCCCACCAATATCTTTCCATGCTTCATCACCAGTATAGGCTTTCTACATTCCCATGACTCTATTCACCCTCCTTCTATCCTCCAATGAATCCCACTCCAGCTTCTTTATCATATTAGTTACCGATTGTGTTCTGCGGTAATTTCCAAAGACAAACCTGGCAGCCCTCCTCTGCACCCCTTCCAACTTCTGTATTTGATACCCAAAATGTGGATCCCACTGCAAAAAATCCATCTGCAAACAATCTAACTTCTGACCGTAAACCATTAACGCAATCATTCAACGAATAAGAATGGTACCAATACAATACCCTGTGGGACTCCCATGTTCACTTTTACTTCTTTTGATATTGCATTTCCTACCCTAACTTTTTGCTTTCTACCTTTTAGGAATTTTTCCACCCAGAAAATTACCTTTTTATCAGCTGCAATAGTTTTTATCTTATTTAGCACCATTTTATGGCTCACTCTGTCTATATCCTACTAACGATTCACACGAATATATTTGTCTAAAGCCATGTTGCCGACTTGAAAACCATTTACTTTCCTCACAGACACCTCTAATATGGTTGCATATTATCCTCTCCATTACTTTACCTACCACTGATGTCAAACTGATTCGCCTGTAGTTTTCAACCCTGTTTGTCACCCCTCCTTTATGGACCGGTACTACTGTCGCACTTTTCCAGACATCTGGTAAACAACAAGTATCCAGACTCAATTTAAATTATGTTTCCAGGTAAGGTACAATGTCCCATCCTACTATCTTTAAGACATCTGTAGTAATATTATCAACACCAGCCCCTTTATGCTTTTTTTAGATTCCTTAGTTCCTTCATGATATCTTCATATTTAATTTCAAATTTTCTAATCTGCTCCCCTCCAACTGTGCGGATAGGCTCATTTCCGGATATAACCCCTGAATTATTATCCTTAATGGACTCACTGAACCAGTTACTCAATAACTCTGCATTTTTTAAATCCTCCGTTACTTCTTCTCCATCCTTATCTATAATTGTCTCAATACCCTCTCTTCCCTCAGTTTCCTGATATAGCTATAGAAATTTCTAGATGCATCAGTCAGAGGTCCCCCTGCACCTATTATATTCTTCATAACCTCATCCTTAGCCAGTTTCCTTGACATTGTTAATTCCTTTAATAGTTGTTTCATGACCTCCCTACTGCCTTGCTGTTTCTTAACTCTGTTATGTTCTTGTCTCACCAATCTCTTTAACCTCCTCATCTTCCTGTTATAGTATGAAGGCTCTGTACTTCTCTTTATTCTCTGTTTTAGAATAAACATTTCTTCACCCTTTTTTTTCATTTCCTTGAACTCTTCCCACATTTTCTCCACTGAACATGTGCCATTCTTCCATTTAATAAAATAATAATCTTTTCAGCTCCAAGATTTGTGCCTTTTTTATAATTGTATCTATGTCTCCCTTCAATTCTGGCCACTGGTTTACTGGATCCCCTTATATCCATCAGAACTGCATTATGATCACTTATTCCTTCGGTTACTTGACACCCGATTATATTATCATCCGGCTTTTTAGGAAAATATCTAAAATGTTTTGTCCCCTTGTTTTCTGCTCGACCACCTATGTAAAGCCTTCTTCCCTTACTGAGGTATTTGCAAATCTCTGTTCCTTAGTGTTATTAATCTTATTTCCTACCCAGTCTACACCCTGTAGGTCCAAATCCCCACCAATGATGACCATTCTATGCTCACTTCTGAACTCTGAATATGAATTTAGTTTCTGCCCAAGAGCCTCATCTTTATCATTCATTTTTTCCACTACGGTAAGTAGCCATCACCCTGACTTTTTCTTTTTTATTTCCCCAGAAGTCTACCCCAAGTAACACATGGTCATGATCTCTAAATACCAGTGAACTGTAATAGTCTTTGCTAACCAGTATGAATACCCTTCCCCCAGTTGCTCCTCTGTAGCTGCGGTACACTATGTAACCATCAGGAAAAACCTGATTGTCTAGTCTCCTTCTTTTAACCAGGACTCTACCGCTGTAACTACTTGAGGTTCATGTATCTCAATTAGGCTCTTGGACTAAAAACTATTCTACAATCTACTTCATTTTCATCTAAGAGAAAGGATTATGTTTATTATTATACAGTTATTATTTTATTACATAGTGACCTGTACTGTTATTCGAGATTAGCACGGTATTTGCTGCTGTTCTTTTTTTTTATGAACGTCTTGCCCGTGTGTGAGCGTAGGCTTTTGCCAAGGGGAATGTTTCCCCTTCCAGAGGGAAGATGAAGTGGGATGGTTTCCCCAATGTGACGGTGTTATTGTAAATGCAGACGACTGCGATGTTGTGTGTGTTCAGTTTAGAGTATTGTGGACGAGTTAAAAGAATGGAGAAAGTGAAACCTGGTTCCGGCTCATTCAGTGTTACTAATACGAAAGAGACCAAGGGGCCACCAATTTTAGCTTCCGTATCCGACAGCCGAATCACCATCAATAGTGTCGTATGCCCTCGCTCCATACACACTGCGGTATGGTTTGTATTTTAACCCAGGATGAATAAAACTTCTTCCACCACCACCAGCACCACCAACACGCGAATCAGCATATCCCGGGTTTGTGCCAAGGGAGGGGGGGTCCACGGAAATCTAAAAAAAAAAAATTCTACAAATAACGCGAAACTCGATTTTAGGGGGATTTTTCGTCGAAAGGTGGGGGTTTTACCGGCTTTTTTTTTTTTTTTTTGGAACGGTGAGACCTAAAAAAAAAACTATCAAAAACTTCCGAGGCGATCTCTATTGGGGGGGGGGGGGAGAGCGGTCTCAATGCCCAGATCTCACCAGAGGGGGGGGGGGGGAACCGAATCTCACGAAGTCTCACCAGAGGAGGGGGGGACCGGAAATCCTGAAAAACACCTCACGTAATTTATGGATGCGCCCTAATACAGTGCCGTAGCCAACTGAGCCAACGGGGCGAACTTTATTTGTTATACTTCAACAATATGTTTATAATTTTAGAAGCTTTTCAGATCGTTAAAAACGAGGTCCTTAGCACCGGAATAATTTTTTTTTTATACGGAATAGGAAGAAAATCAACCATGGCCTTTATAAAAGAACCATCTCGAAATTCGCCTGTAATGATTTTTGAAAACAATGAAAAAGCGGAATCTGGAAATCCGGACTGGGAGTCATACCGAATGCAAGGCATAAGATTATCGTTCAGCAAGCAGGCTCAGAATAAGTTCATTCTCTGCTGAGCGTATTTGTAACAACAGAATATGTGACTAATGTACGCAGACGTATTGAGAATTAAAGCTTCATGCCAGTACGCTTATTACATACCCTCATGTTTACCCGAACTAATTGATTCAGATGAACTTTGTGAAGTTACTCCATCTCGTCGGCTCATTGATGTTAGTGCTGCGGAGGTTGGCTGAAATAACTTTCACTTGCTACGTACACCTGAGGTCCCTTTCCCAGTATTCACAGGGTTATTAACCTTGTTCGTAAACTCTCCCGACTCACCTGTGGCAAATGGAGGCTTTGAATAACGTCTGATTTGTTAGTCTTCAGCCCATTACCTGCCGTATAAAGCGGATCCAACACACAGCACCTGAATTCAAACTCGCTCACAACTTATAATGTGTGTCATTGGTATACTGACATGCTATTACACTGAATAACAGCTTCTAACATGCGTACATCAGATTAAAGCGTGTCCTACACAATTATAGAGCTAGAAACGATAACAGTACTTGAAGATAATTCATATTCAGTATTAAGAAATGACTGCACTTACAACTAAATAAATTAAAAGGAAAAATAATCAACAGTACTGTTACGTTGCCGGAAAATTGTACTTTATTAAGATCGTTGCTTTGATTTAGTTTAGAGTTACTTTTTACGTTAACTGAATGCAAGAATTATTTCTACTTTCTATCTTTTCACTTAATATACTGTCATCTCAAACCGGTTTTATGTTGCACCACTTTCTTTTCCTTTTATTATATGAGCCATATGACTTGCCCATACCATCGTCATTAGACATATGAGGAGATTGGTGGATGCGGATGGTAAGAAGTCAGCCATGGTCTACTTTGACGAACCACTCCGTCATTGAGAAGGACTGGTTTCAAGAAACTGTAATCTGGATCGTTCTTAGAAGCGGTTAGCTTCAGAATTTCAAGACAGAACTTACCACTCACCAAACACGATCTTGTGGGACCCTAATGGGAAAGAGAGTTTCATCATCCTATACTTGGGATGCAAAGAAAATAATATGTGGCTTGTTCTTTAAATACAATGCGTACATGGAGAGAAAATTTGGTATCGTTTAAGGCATTTCTGTTCCGGGTGTATAGTATGCTCTTTTACCAACACCTTCATTATCTTCATATATCACTCACATAGTATACTAAACATAATGACAGACACACTGCCAACAACAAATTTTTGTTATTATCAAAATCATGTTTGATTATTATTATTACTATTATTTTTAAAAAAATGGCATTTGACTTATCTTACATTTCAAAAGTATGAGTTCAGTTCATCCAGTTTCTCCATTGTATATGTTATCTTTGAAGTAATTCTAGACACACCACTGGACGGATACGACAAGCACACTCACATATAAAACTTAAACACAAATGCCTTCCGCCGGACTCGAACCTGCTACCCCCGGCACATGGAGTCAGTACTCTAGCCCCTATGCTACCAAGGAAGGCATGTTTCATTATTTAAAATTCCATTTTCCACTGTGTGTTTCAACATTATAGCCGTATTAAATGTAACGCTGCATACTGTTTTTGTTGATGCTGCATTATGTTTTAGTGTCGATCTTAATATGAAACTCATTCGATAAAATTTTTACTGTAGTGCATGATGTTAATTTAAATAGTAGATGGATGTCTGATCGACGAGCATTTATCTAAAAGCTAGTATCTGTACGGCCTGGTACGCTGGGCCCGAGGGCTCAAACATGGTCTCGTTGTACCTCTGCGATTCAGTGTGCTGGCTGCAGCCACATTGGAGGGTATTTATTAATATCATCTCGGATGAAGTTTATGAGTTTATCGCTCTTAACGATAAGATATAAACACAGATTTCAATACCATAGTCGGTGGGCAATTTTCTTCAAATATGTAACTTTATACAATACTAGCTGTTACCCGCGACTTCGTACGCGTGGATTTAGAATTTGATTGCTAGAATTGGATACATAAGGCTGAAAGTTACCTAAGATATGTCGGCATAATATGACGGGAACGCTATCGATATACCATTCTACCGTCGAACCTGTCTCATTTATTCATATCGGAAAATAGTATCCTATTTCGTTCCTAATGATGCAAAGTATTTCAGTATGTCGGTATACACATATAGTCGTCAGAACGTAAAAACAAAGACGGAGACTTACTTTCGCATATATAATATTATTAGTTTATATAACACAAAACCTGCCTGTGGAACCAGTATACCCTGAAAAAACTAAACGCTTAAGGCACTATTCTATCGCCAAAGATTTTCCAGAATTTGGTATCCTTAATACAAAATCCTAGGCTTGGCTCAAACTATGAAAAACAATTCATAAAATTTTTACTTTCAGTGAGGTTTTAACCCGAAGCCACACGGGAGTTTTCTTAAGAAACAAGCACGTTACCACTGCGCTACGCTGCCATTGCTCTCTAACGTTACGCATTAGAAAAACATGTAGATATTATGCGTTTGTCTTTCACAGTTCAGATAATTTTCATAATTTAATGATAATATGTTCTTATCTATACAGAATATGGTATCCCATGTCCATCCTAATGTCAAATAGCATCTCCTTGTCAAATTTCATCACGATGGAAGTAGCCGATTAGCCCAAGAAACGTAACAAACAGACAGACAGATAGACAGGCAGAGATTACCTTCGCATTTATAATATTAGTATAGATATGCTGCACCTATTTACAGTTTGCTATTAACGGAAACATTCTCCAGTTAAAGAAAAAACGGTAGTTCTTGGAATGTATTTCTGCTGGAGAAACTATTCAATTTTAAATTAATTCGGATACTTTCTGTTCATACTAAAGAAATTTCAAATTTGTGCATAGAAAATCTCTCAAGCACGCAACAGCGAATTGTCTAGGAAGCTGGGCTCGTCTTCGGAGGATAGCCGACTCGATTTCAGTTAAAACGTGAGGTTGTTACGTTAGTATATTTAGTATATAAAATGATATAAAACACATATCATCTGAAAAAAAAACATGGCAGTGAAATAAAATGACGAAATAAACTGATCTCGCCGAATGGTCCAAGGGGGAAAATGCCGTTAGGAAATTAAAATGTAAAAACTAAAAAAAAAAAAAAATACAACGCATGACTATCGACTGCGATATAAGAAACATGAATTATTCCATAGCTTGTCTCCAGAATCTTGATTCGTAGAATATAACATAAACTGAACCAAGAAATTTTTGTCTTTTAACTAATGTATCATTTAAGCGATTTTTGTTGCTAGACTTAGGTGAAGACTGCTTCCAACCAATTTTAAATATTTTAAAATATGAATTTGGTTGAAGAGCTGATTCAGAAAAAGTCGACTCTGGCTTTTAAACTGCGTTGCACATGCGTTTCTTGTGGGAGGTCGGCCATTTAAAAGTTGCGTTTACAGCGTATTTTTCCGAGCCTCTTTGGCTTTGTGTTGCTAAACAAAATTTGGTCTCGCTCTTTATTGTATCAAAGAGGCGCTGGATACACACACACTCACAACGACAACTTCTGTTCACATAATTAGGAGAAATATTTGAAAATAAGCTCTAGCATTGTGCCAACAATATATCACATCAGAACTTTACAGCACTTATTTTCTCATCTTGTTTACACGCTACATTTGATTTTTGTATGACGATTGCGCAAAAATAACTGATTATTATTGTATTAAAACAAAAATAACTAAAAATCTGACATTTTGTAATGGGGGATGAATACCATTATCAAACATTACTATATTATTATTTCTTTCTACCAAAGATTAAAATTTCTGTTTTGGGAGCGTCCATAAACTACGAGACTCGGTCTAATGGGAGGAGAGGTTGGGTAGAAAGCTACGCTGGGCTACGTGGGGGAAGAGAGGGAATCCAAGCCAAGCTACGTAGCTTTCCATTTATATTATTTTTCACAGCTAAAATAAGGTACAGAACGCACAACAGCATATGGATATTTATTTCCGTGATTTAATTATCTCCGTATATAATTTAGACATACTATATACTGACAGTGCCGCGCAAGTGCGTGACTTGAAGCCATAGCATTGGGCTAAACGACAAGGAACGGCGCATTATGATCGGGAAAAACTAGACATGCCATCCCTAGATTCGAATACGCTTACGGATGTTACCCGGCATATTCCATGGCAGTTACAATTCGTATTGTTTTGATGATTTGAAATAAAGCTGTTTTGATTAGGAATACCGGCGAGTGACCACAAAGCTCGTTAATAAAATAACTCTACTTTTGTTCTGGCAAGTAAATTTTAGTGCAACTGTAATTTGTTGGAGAATGTGGGAAAATATTTAATTTACGAGTGCAACGAAATACTTCTTCCGCCAACCTATTTAGATCGCAATGACGGGAGGGATAAGATTCGAGAAATAAGATGCCGTAATGATACATTTATGTATTCTTTCTTTCCTCGTTCTGTTCGGGATTGGAATGCACTGAATTAGGATTGGAGCTTAGCACCCTCTGCCACCCACAGTATTTGTGAATTGCAGAGTATAGATGTAGATGTATAGTTCAAAGTGTGATGTGAAATGTACAATAAAGTTTAATAGGTTTATTTTCATTATCCAATGACTTATAGAAATCTTTTAAGCAGATCAAATAATCATCCCCTGGTAATGTCGAAATAAAGGCGACAGAACTGCAAAAAGAAAACAAAAAGAATCAGCTCTTCTTAGAAACGGATCCCTGACAGATTTCGCGGTAGATCACAAACAAGAGTGATTACGACAGTAAGCGCTTTGTTGTATTTCACCTTTCCTGCGACGAGCGTGGTGGGTCAGTGGTAACCCTCTGGTCTTGTAATTGGGAGAACATGGGTTCGAATCCACGCCCTGGCATCCAGATTTCGGTTTTGCACCGTTTTCGAAATCACTGTAAGCGTGTGTTGGGATGGTTCCTTGAAAAGGTCACGCTCCGATTTCTATTCTGTTCCTTCCCTCCAGTGCATTCACTCCTCTAACGGTCTCCATGTTGACTATGCGTAAAGCCATAAGCATAAATTACAGTTTTTTTTAAAAAAAATACGCTTTTGTAGCAATGTGAGCTAAAAAGTTAAAAATAATCTTTAAATATAATGATTTTTTTCAACAGCCGTAAGATGTTCCTCAGTTCAGTATAACTTAATTCTTTGAATTAGCTTTAAAATAAAAAAAGCTTTGGGTATCTGTTGTCTTAAATGTTTTGTCGCTAACTATTCGTAAAAGTAGAGTCTTTATAAAAAGTAATTAGAGAATACTCCACGCTATTTTTACATTAAAGTTAATTATATGGTTAAAGACTTAATTCTTATTTTAGGCCTGCTAAAAAAAAAATATACTGAATTATCGAACATCTTATCGCTGTTGAACAAAACTTTGTATCTAAAGATTATTTTTAACTTCTAGTTCACTGCTACAAAAGAATATTTCATTAGTTTTTTAAACTATAATTTTTTTGTTAGTAGTAGAACAAAATTGAAGATATAAGTGATGAGGACACTGCAGTCTTAGTATTTCATATGTGACAATGAACCTAAAATTATTTCATTCCTGATCGCGTAATCTAACTATATCATCTATGGCATCAACATTACATGAACACTCCCTGTTTGGTTGGAGCAATCAATTTCTTTTCCACCTCTAATGACCTCGACGTCGACGAGGCGTAGTTACATAAGTCATTCCAATAGCTAAAAGATTAATTGATAGAAATTCAAGCAGACTTTGTTTAACAGAGGAAGCTATTTTGAATTTCTTGTTTCCATTCAGTGGAGAGCTGCTTTCTGAAGAACGTGCTGCTGATACGGATGCCTTTGTGCTTGCAACCAGCTCACCACTGGTGTCCGCGTCATTGCATTTCTTACAGGCGACTGCTTGCTGCATTGGGATTTTTTTTTACTGTCAGATTAGTGAGAATACCGGGGCGTAGCTATGAATTTAATATGTCATCGATTGTTAATACGTGAGAAAAATTTCAAATAATTCAGACTTCTGGAAGAGGGTGAAGATTGAATTGAAAGATTCTATTGCATTCATATATGCTTGCAGTTCAAGCTATTAATAGCGTGTTAAATACAGGAATCTTTCCTGGCTGAATACTGTAGTGTAAAACACAGGTTCTTAAAGGATGAATGAATTTTCTTCGGGGTGTGTTAAGGGTCTGAAAATAATTTTTTTAAAATTTGAAGTTGTGTCACGGGTTCTTTTAATTGAGTATATCGATAAACAGCTACCGGGTGTTTCAAAAATGACCGGTATATTTGAAAAATCATTAAAAACTAAACGGACAGCGATAGAAATACACCGTTTGTTGTAATATGCTTAGGACAACAGTAAATTTTCAGGCAGACAAACTTTCGAAATTAGTTACAATTTTCAACAACAGATGGCGCTGCAGGCGATTTGAAAGATATAGAAGTAAACGCAGTCTGTGAGTTCGCCATTCTGTAAGTCGTCTATCTGCTGTAAGTGTG
This sequence comes from Vandiemenella viatica, assembly GCA_031002005.1. Taxonomy (NCBI): domain Eukaryota; kingdom Metazoa; phylum Arthropoda; class Insecta; order Orthoptera; family Morabidae; genus Vandiemenella; species Vandiemenella viatica. Next base: position 240,488,084 of record CM061921.1, read on the forward strand.
TGCTGTTCACAGATTGCAAGTTTGCTGTGAAAAAATGGTTTATTCCTTAGAATTAGATTTTTCCAGACTGCAGCGCCATCTGTTATTGAAAATTGTAACTAATTTCGAAAGTTTGTCTGTCTGAAAATTTACTGTTGTCCCAAGCATATTCCAACAAACGGTGTATTTCTATCGCTGCCTGTTTAGTTTTATTAATTTTTCAAATATACCGGTTATTTTTGAAACACCCGGTAGTTCCTCAAGGCACACGTTCAATTATGCTTGTTTGTGTTAGAGTCAAATCATGAATTATTTCAAACAGAAAACTTAAAAGTTAGGCTACTATTTAGAGAAAGTCAGTAATCCGAACATCATCGTTTACTTTAGTATTTTATTTAAAATGCAATGATGTTACCAGAAGTACGAAACGTAATTTAAAAATTGAATGTTTTCTGAGGATTCGTCTACTTCGTTTATCTCTCAGGATTAGAGAGTACATCATTTTGGATTCGCCTTGAGATCTCTTTTGTTGATGACACCGTTTGAACAAATACTCGTTTGACACGTGAGCAGTAGAGAGGCCGGAAACGCTCGTATCTGGCGGAACTCTCTCTGCACGTTGGCTTCCTGGAGTTTCTTACACTTTCTAGTCGGATCATGTCCGCTCATAGCCGACTACTTCCATAGCTTTATCAATGTAAGCACGTTGCCTCGGTTTCCACATGTTAGAACGGACCGATGTAACGCGACGTTCAGGAGCACGCGGGTTTGATTCCTGGTATGTCCAAGTTGAGTTTGGTTTTTAATAGTTTCCCGAAATCACTCTAGGCGAATGAAGACATGGTTACATTAAAAGGTCAAGATCGACTTTCTTCTAGTTCCTAGTTCACAATCTCCTCCCGGTTCTAATTACATCGATGCAGACGAGCCATAATATTTAAGAAGAAAGGCGACGATTCGCCTATATTTCATTAAAATTTGTTTATATGTTCAGAAGAACCAAATAAACTTTTTGACTAAATATTATCAGTTTTCCGAGAACATATGTTTAAGGGTTCTGTTGGGAAAATAACGGAACATGATTATTTTAATTTTTATTATTTAACTTACAGGTTAATGGTCCTCTTCCCCTTCAATGTATTACCTGCTCCTATTAATGCATTTGTCCCAGCGATGTTTTCACGCCACACGTAACTAACAAATTGACAAGTCTAAGTAATAAGGCACATTGTCGTGGTAAAAGACCATGAGTTGTCTCGCCACAAATCTGGTCTCTTTCAGCAACATTTTTGGTGCAAAACGCCTTCAAGGTACTCAGGTTTCACTCTTTGGCCTTTAAGAAAAAAAAAATTAAGAGTGCACAACACATTGAGAAATGAAGAAACGAGATATTATAACCTGTACATTGAATCAAAAATGTCGTGTTATTTTTGGGCGTGGATATTCTGTGGCATAGCGGTTGATTACATGGTCGTCAAAATAATGTGTCGACTGTCACCACCACAATGTTGTTTTTCTAATTCAAGCGTGGTCAAAGAGCAGTGTTCCATATACAGTGTTGCAGCCACCAAAACAAGCGAAGTGTCACCATCAGGTTAAATTTCACAAGCACTTTGTTTTAAACAGTTAGAACCAACTCAGAAACCAAAGTACAATAACCAAGCCGTCATACGCAGTTTCATATTTACTCAGCATCGCCTCTTCATCGAAAGCTTTCCCGACGATCGCCCTTATATAGAGGGCCTCGGCGACGGAGAACTGGAAGGGAGTTTAACCCCTCCCAGGAAGCTGATGCTGTGGCGTTTTTTTTTTTTTATTTTATTTATTGGCCTTTGGTCTGCGACCATTTAGCCATCTTGCAACTACAACAGTTTACATTAATTATGTTATAATAACAATTTTACAATGACAACTTGGTAATAAGACCATTACACTGTAATAACATTGCAATAAAAACATTGTAACAATAGTGCGATAACATTATAATAGCAATATAATAGCAACATTACAAAGGTAACTTTACAGGACATCATTGAGGTAACAAATTTCTTATGCATTACATTTTATGGGCTTTAGATCTTTATGTTTGTGTCTTGCAAGAAGCGGATGATTGCATTGTAGACCTGTATATTTTTTGATTGTAGAATGGTAATTAGGTTCGCTGGGAAACTAACCGATAGCTGTTGTAATTGTTTGTATAGTCGCTTACGTTGAGCTTGGTATTGCGAACATGAAAGTATGATGTGATTAAGATCTGAGGTCTCTTGATCAAGAGTGCATGTCGGGGAGTTAATTATTCGGAGGCGGCATAAATGTTGTGGATAGCACCCGTGTCCTAATCTCATTCTAATGATTGTTGTTATGTGTCTTCTTGCTATATTGAATTTTTTAAACCATGGTGTCCTTGGTATTGTTGGTTGAACTGCTGCATAATGTTTCCCTTTTAGTAGCTGTGTCTGGGCCCAGTCTTCATTCCACTTACTGTATGCCTTCCTGGTAACGAGTTGTATAAAATCGGTCCAAGGTAACTGAATGCCTAAGAAGTTCCCCTCATTAATACTCTGTTTCTCCAGCTGATCGACGGCTTCGTTGTACAGTATTCCTGTGTGACCTTTGATCCAAAGGAAATGGACTTGTATCCTTGTTGAATATGCTTCTGAGACGAGTTTGATAATTTCATATAGGTACTGGTGCATCTTCGTATTGCGTACTGGGTTTTGTAATTTTTGGAGCACACTCTTGGCGTCAGTGAGTATTAGGATTCTAGCAAATTGTTTGTCTAACCCATACTTGATTGCTGCGCAGATTGCTAGGGTTTCTGCTGTGAATATTGACGTCTCTGTAGGTAATGCTGTTTGTCCGTAGTCATTGGTGGAAGGACAATAATAGCCGTATCCAACTCCTTCCATGGTTTTAGATCCATCAGTGTATATGTGGGTGTAATTAGGCCAGGTTACTTTTAGGAAGTGTGAAAGTGCTGTATTAATGTTTTTATTCCTGGATGATATATTCTGGCAAGTAATATATATGAAGTTTTATAAACATAAACTCGTATGGATTTAGGAAGTCTGGGATGATGCGGCTTTTTAGTATCAGTGGTTTGATCTTTTCATATTCCTTCATGTCCTTCTGCTAATAGGGGCATTCTCCTCACTAAAGATGGACCACTTATCTTTATTTCCGCTGTACACTTGTGACAGCTTCTTTTGTACTGGATGTTCCTTTAGAGCGCTTGTACGGATAAGGTATTTGCTTGTAAGGAATTCTCGGCGAAGGTGGAGGGGCATTTCTTTTGCTTCTACCAGAAGTGCGTTTGTCGGGCTTGACATCATTGTTCCTAGACATAATCTTATAGCTCTGAATTGTACTCTATCCAGTTTTTCTAGAACATATTTTGGTGCATTCCCAAATAAAATACTTCCATAGTCTAGTACTGGGCGTATTAGGGAGCGATATAAGGTCAGTAAAGTTGTGGGATCTGCTCCCCACCACGTTCGAGTGATAGATCGCATTATGTTTAGTGCTTTCTCCCACTTTCATTAGGATGTAATTTATGTGACGGCTCCATGTTAATTTGCTGTCCAAATAAAGACCGAGTATTTTGGCTGAAGCTTCAATGTGGAAGGTATACGGTCCCAGGCGAATGACTGGTTCCTCGGGAGCATACCGTTTCTTTGTGAATACCACCACTGACGATTTGGCTAGTGAGAGCTTAAGTCCGTGTTCGGATATCCAGTTGGATAACGCTGTTGCCGCCTCATTTAACCAACGAAACGTTAATTGCAGCGAAGGCGACATGGTGTAAATGCATATATCGTCGGCGTATTGCACTATTTTAATGTGAATGCCAAAGATTTTTTCAAGATAAGCGGTGTATATGGCGTATAACAGCGGGCTGAGAATAGATCCTTGAGGTATTCCTTTAGTTTGTTTCCTAGGCCCGAAAAGGGTATTATCTTGTTTGCGTATAAATATCGTGCGTTGACGGAGCATGTTGTAGATACTTTGACAGTATAATGTGGGAATTCCCAATTCCTGCAGCTTTTTGAGCAGTATTGTTGGGGTTACATTATCGTACGCACCTGATATATCTAGGAATATAGCTGTTAAATATCCTTTTCCTGTGAAAGCCTTTTCTATGTCTGTGGTTAGGAGGGTAAGGTTATCTAATGTGCAATATCCCTTACGGAAACCAAATTGAGTCTTAGGTAGCAGATTATTGTGTTCCAGCCACCATTCTAGTCGTTGTTTTACTATGCGTTCAAACGTTTTGGCGACACAGGATGTTAGAGTTATAGGACGATATGACGTAGCCTCATTGGGTTTTTTCCCCGGCTTTAAAATGGGTACAATAATATGCGTAGTCCAATCTTCGGGAATATTACCTGACATCCCAATTGTGTTAAAGAGCTGGAGGAGCAGTTGTTTCGCATTACATGGCAAATTTGCAATCATACTATAGTGGATTCCGTCGTACCCTGGTGCTGTATTTGTTGATTTTTTGAGGGCGATTTCTAATTCGTTTGCTTTGAAGGGTAGCAGGAAGCATGGAGGAAGCGCTCCAGTGAAAGGCTCTTGTAGTGGCGCTGGAGGCGATGCTACCGAAGGTGGAGCAATAATATCTACAAATTCTTCGGTCCAGCATTATAGGGATCGTGTCGGAATTTGTTTCTTTTTAAATTTGTTTATGGTTGCCCATACTTTTGATAGTGGCGTTTCTTTTGAGATTTTGGAACAGTAATTTTTCCAACTTTCCTTTTTCTGGTGTTTTAATGTCCGTTTTACAGCAGCGTCGACCTTTTTGTAACCAATAAAATTTTCCCACGTTGGAGACTGCTTATAATATTTCAACGCCAGTTTTCGCTTTGCTATCATCCTTCCACATTCAGGGTTCCACCATGGAACTATTATTCCTCTTGGGTGATTTACAGCTTTCTTTTGCGGGATGGCGAGATGGGCAGCTTTATTGATGCAATTAATGAAAGTGTTATATTTCTCTATTTCTGGGAGAGAGCTTGGAATATCATTAGTTTCCTTTTCCATGATTTCCTTGTATCTGCTCCAATCCGCTTTATTTAAGTTCCATTTGGAGCAAGGTTTGTATGGCGGAAGGTTAGTTGGGTTTATGGCGGATATCTCTATGGGAAAATGGTTGGAACCCAATGTGCATGAAAGAACTCGCCAGCTGAACTTCGAGGAAAGTGAAGATGAACAGAGGGTAAGGTCTATAGCAGACTTACGTTGTCCTGGCAGCGGGAGTACCGTTGCCGATCCGTCGTTTAGGATAAATAGCTCTTGTTCTTCTATTAGGTCCAATAGAATCCTTCCTTTGGTATCTGTTATCTCGCAGCCCCATACTGTATTGTGCGCATTAAAATCGCCGCAGATTATTAGCGGGTGCTCCAGCTGTTGCATAAGGTTGCGCCATTCGTGCTCTGGAATGTTGTTCCTTGGTGGACAGTACAGTGAGACTATGGTAATTTCCTGCCGGTTTATCTTCACTCTGGCTGCTATTGCTTGAAAGGCTGCTATATGGGTGTGATCTATGCTGATCGCTGTATGAGGTATTGAGTTCCCGATTAGGATCGCGACACCTCCCCAGCCATCTTCGCGGTCATTGCGGTATAAGGTATATGATGGGAAGGAAATATTCCTGTCCATCTTCAGCCAAGTCTCTGATAAAGTGGCAACCGATATGTTTCGTGTACTCAGTGTTCTCATAAATGATTCTTGATTTGCAGTGAGGGAGCGTGAATTCCACTGTAATATAGTATTCGCTATCTTCCTTAATTAAAGTTGGGTTTAAAGTTAGGAAGATTAGGCTCTACTAATGTCTCAATAGATTTTCTAATTTCATCTAATTGTAAGTCCTCAGTTCCACTGTCTTTCATGTATCTCGCCACTGTTAGTATTAGATTGAAAATTTATTCTACTATCCTGTTTTTCCCATTTACCATAAGGGTAGGGTTCACTAGGTTTTGTGCTTTAGGAGTATAGGGGTTGTGGCCAATTGGTGTTGCCGACATTTGTGTTGGATAATACCAATGTTGTCGATAGTCGTTTGTCCTACTACGTTGCTGAGTTACGCTGCGTTTCTGCCTGCTCACCGTTATCCCACGGTTGTTGTTGTGTATCGCAGTGACCGCGATGTTCTGTGTTGGATGAGGCGGTTGCTCTCTGTTATTTGACAGTATTTCGGTCGGACCTTCCTGTATCTCTTCCTGGAATGCTTTTGCAGAATTGTGATTTAGAGAGTGGCTATGTTGTTGATCTACATTTTCGTCTACTGGCGTATTCCTTTTATACAGTGGTGGGAATTCCATTCTACTTTGTAGTGATGGTATATAGGGTGGCTGTCGGGGATGACTGGGGGAAACTTTCGATACACAGTTTGCATAAGACATTTTCTTTAGTTGGCCTTCGGCTTCTTTAGGGGACATGTTGTGAAATGTAGCCATTTCGTGTACCTTTCTTCTAAATAAATATTCTGGGCAAGGTCCGATCTGTGGTCTCGTGTTGACCCTTACAGTTAACACATACTGTTTCATTGGATTCACACTGTTGCACGGAATGTGGACCTCCGCATCTACCGCAGCGTTGCCCGCTTCTACACTGGGTACTGATGTGATTGAATCTTAAGCATTTATAACATTGTTTGACCGCTGGGACTTATGGGCTTACTTCACATCTCGTGCCGTATAGGTATACGTATTGCGGTATTTTTTTACTATCAAATGTTAATATGCATGTCTGTAATTTCAAAATTGATAATGAGTCGTTTCGTACAACGCGCTTTGTTATTCTTTTAACACTGGTTACTTTTACTGGGGATTCAATGTCTGCCATAATCTATGCTTCGTTTAGAGTCATGTCTACTCCTCGGATAACACCCTGCTTTTTGACTAGAAATGTGGGGATGTATGCTTCTAGGTTTCTATTTTTAAATACTGCCGACTGAACTAACTTATTGGCTACTGAGTAGTCATCTACTTCGATTTTAATTCTATTCTTGCCTGACGGGGTAATGTTTACAATATGCCCCTTTGCTTCCGGAATGTTGGTATGCACCAGCTTTCCAATACTCATTGGGTGTAGCTTGCCTAAATTACGATCTTTACTTTCGACATACAGGTCATAAGTACCCGGATCGGAAGGCTTGAAATAATTTACTGATCTAGGAATAACTGGAGGCTTACTCGTGTTATGTGTTGATTCCGTCTGGCTGGTTGATGCTTGATGGGAGGCTGCATTGATCAGGGGAGGTGCTGTCATCTCCATATCTACGACGGTCCGGTTGGCCTCTTCTTCTACTGCAAATCTTTTCTCTGCTGCTTCGGACGTGGATTCGCAAGCTCGCTTCCTGGGAGTTCTTGTAGCCTCATCGTCTTCCAATCTGCCATCTTCTGCGATGTCCATGACTACCGTTTCATCCATCAGCTGATTTGTTTTAACTACAGTTGCTTCGGCTCTACCTGTCGTCTGGTGGGTGTTTATACCGGGAGTCGTTGTAGGGTCGAGCGCCGAAGTACTACACGGCCCCTCGCCCGTCTCCGGTATCTGATGTTGCTGGTGTTGCTGCTGCTGCGTTTGTTGTTGATGTTGTTGTTGCTGCTGCTGCTGTTGCTGCTGCTGTTGTTGCTGCTGCTGTTGTTGCTGCTGTTGTTGTTGTAGATGCTGTATGTACTGTTGTTGTATGTGCTGTTGCTGGGGTTGCTGTTGTTGCTTTTTCGCTATGGTGGCTGGGGTATGTATTGGCTCCCCCATGCTGTTGGCTGCCTGAAACTGTGTTACTTCGTTGGTAGTAAGATTCACCGGTTGCGTTTGCAAGGTTACGTTACTGGAATATATCGTCTCTAAGGCTGTCTTTATTGTCTGCCCCGTGTCTAGCGGGACAGACATTTTAGGTTGCACCACTGATTTGTCTATTTGTTTTCTGTTAGGTTTCTCGTTAGATTCTAAAATATAACTGTTTCACTCCGGGATTCACACTCCTCGTAGACTCACTAAGTAAACAACTCGACTAGCAATCGCACTCGCGGGCCGCTTTTCGAGGAAGTTACTTCCTCGGCTGCTCGGGAGGAAGCTGATGCTGTGGCGTTATCCACCTGTTAGTTGCGCTCTCGCTACATCGTGAGGCGCTCTCTGGTAGCGTGGCCATGTGCGGGTGATATGATATACTGGAGGTCATGTCAGCTTAAATGTTAGGAGTTGTAGGCAAATGTCCACTCGAGTTTCATTCGATCTTCGGTCATTAAACTGGGGACAAACTTTGCAGTAGCTTGTTTCATGTTCAGCTGTTTGGTCGAAATGTGATGTATCGACCCAATTGATATGCCATCGTCTTATGTTTCTCTGACAGCCAGAAAACGATATAAAAGTACAAGATCCTTGATTTTCTGAAGGGTTTGGAACGTATATCTTATTTCTGTCTTCTTATTTTCGTGATGTTTAGACGAACTGTTTGGATTCCCGGCTGAACTAGGGGCAGCATCTTAATCCGGAAGTCCGTGCGAACTGGCGTTCGGCATGAGGACAGAAAGGAGCGTAGTTCCTTACGCACAGTAAGAAGGCTCGACACACATATCTTGGAAATAGAATGTAGACAGCAGAAGAGACACCACGAGATGTGGGAGTTAACATTTTCGACCAATGTTCACCTTAGTTCGAGATGGCGTAGCAGGCAGATGGAGGCAAACACTCAAAGTGCATCGCATTCGACACTGATATTAGGGTGCCTCACGTAAGAGAGTACGTATCGAGATACTGTTCCCGGAACATATTGAGAGATTTAATACACAGATAAATAGTAAGTAAAGGACATTATGATTGCTCAAGGAAGTGGATAAGTTTTCACTTCTCTGCGGCGAACTTTACATTTATAAAGATAGAGGACTTCGTTGCCTTAGGTTTCTTGAAATGAGTATAGAATGAATAAAGTAACTTACCGCATTTATTCAAGCATACCTAACCACAACAGTTGTTCTAAAACATTCTTGTTTATCTTCAACGACGACCACTTTCTAGATCACATTTGTAACCTTGTTTCAAAAGCTACAGCAGTCCGAGCAAGCTTTCCTCAGTTTCAAGTAAGATGTCACGTTTTACCGTTTCTCTCGTAAATCGCTCATTGCAAACACGGAATCACCGTGCACTAAAATAGCAATAATACGAGAAGCAAAGGAGTTATCAATAGTCCGAAACAAACACGTTTTGAAGAAATCGGTGCTAACAATCAATCACGGCTGAAACCTTCCATTTCCGCGTAATTATAGAAGTTAGTTTATTTCCTGAACAGACGCTGTATTTAGCAAGCGGAAGTAGTTTCAGACTTATGTATTCTTACGATCAGGTGCCAAGCAGGCTGAGTTAATCAGTGGTCCGTTTTTATGGGCTGACCTGCAGAACTTTCAAATGCCACACCTTAAATCGAGAAAACCATCTGCTGTTCTGGCCACTCAGCTGCTCCCACACTTTAACCCTGTTACGGAATGGAGGCGACTTGCTATGGGAGGGACACTGGGTAACCGATCCTACGTAGAAGCTACCGGGTATTGACCTGCCAGGGAAGTACTGGAGCCGGTTAAACCACCTGAGGACAGGTCGTGGTATGTGCCTTGCGACATTCACCACTGTGGCCTGAAGGACGACGGTTACTGTCACTGCGGTGTGGAGCCATAGAAAATTGCCTCACCAGATGTTTCCTGGGTGCTCTGTTTGCTCTAATCGCTGCTGCTGGAGGCACAATCGAGTGGATGTCACTCTGTAGCTGTTGGTAATGTAATGTAATTGAAATATGCATGCGAGAAATAGTAATAATAACAATAAATATTAACCAAGCATCAAAATCAGAAAACGTAGTGGTCACAGCGCCTTACGGTAGCTGACTGAACAACCAAAGTTATACCCCTGCGATCCACGCAACCAACAAGGGAGGAACCGGCCCCACTACATCGGAAACGCGTGGTCGCGTTGTCCGAATCAATGCATTATTTCCTTCAGTACCATTCCATCTAGCTCGTACAGAATTCGTCACAATAACTTTTTTTATCCCGCCGCTATACTGACTTATTAACATGGTGTTCACTCGCATTTCGAATCCCCGTCCAGCCGTCCAGAGTTGAGTTTTCCATGGTTTCCCCAAATCACTCTAGGCGAATTGCGGGATGATTCCTTCAAAAGGGCAATGGCCGAATTTCTTCCCGTTCCTTGCCCCCAGTCCTTTTCCGCCTCTAATGATCTCGACGTCGACAAAGCGTAAAGTCACAAGCAAAATAATTAAACAAAGAGAGAAAATTAATATGTGTTCACTGGAGTTGAGCACTGTGATTATTCTCCGACAGATCACACACGTCAGCGATTGAAACAGTAAAAATTTCGCTGCAGTTCTCGTTATGTGAACACTGACTGTAATATAAAACACCCAAATTCTTTCCCGAGATCTGTTATATTTCTGAAAATAAACAAGGGCAGTTTAGTATTACATGGTATCCGCATGTTGATAGCAAAGCTTCTTTCATCTGATTGCTTTCAGGAACAATATTTTCCCTGTGTAAAAGAGATTACGTTGCGTCTTAAATTGGATGAGAACTTATATATAAGATGTTATGAACATAACAATAACATAATATCTGAATTATTAATTTATAAGTTTACATGTTACTATCAATTAGCTAATAATTCATTTTTATTCAAACAGTAATATGAACAAATAATTTACACATTCTTATTTTTCAAGACAGTTTCCTTTGTTTTCAGTATACTAGTATCGTCTTGATTAGCCTACGTACTTTTGAAGAAATAATTCTTTCTTTTGTCCATGCTTTCGGTTTATTAAAGACCCGCGCTGAACGATGGGAAGAGGTTACTATTTTTTCCCGTGCACCCTGTATTGCTCCCAGCTTTGGTATTTGCTTCTTTTATCTATCTCTTGCAGAGCAGTTTCCAACCTTAGGTCGGGTCTGCTACTATATTACTGAGCATGCGTCTTTGTAAAACTATTGGCTTGAAGTGTATTTTTTGTTTGTGTAGTTTATGAGGCAGAGATTGGGAACCGTCCCGGCATTCACCTTGATGATTGGATAAAACCACCCAAAAACAGCAATCAGAACGGCCGTTGCGAGAAGACAAGACTCGAGCCTCGTTCCGTTGTTCATTTCCGATCCATTGTGGCGGTGCCTAAACTCACTGAGCCACTCTCGCATGTATTATTTTTTTTTTTTACTAGACTCTAAAATCAAAATTTAATTTAGATTTGAACCAACTATGTTTAATATCAATAAGAAATTTACTAGTCTACAATACTTGTGAGATAGAAATTTTTAACGCTGCTTTGATACAGAATGGCTATCTTTACATTATTTTTTTGCTTCGTATTACAATTTAGTGGCCATTAAAACGAGCGAACTTTATATGTCGATAGTACATAAATGTTATTAACGTGGTATAAATAAAACTTGTACACTTTCCCTTGTTTGTAATCATTAATATCCATCCGACCTTATTTTTCGATTTACTGACTCAATTACGGCTGTCATAAAGTTGATTCTGATGATTCGTTAACCCAACGAAAAAGATTTTCAGTTGTCTATGTAACACGGAATTTCCTTTTAAAGCTGAGATACGTTTTGAAGAACCTCAAAAATTCCACAATTTATGCCATACTGCTTAAAATGTACTACAAACTAAAATATACTTTCCACTAAAATTGTTTCAATGTTTTAAATAAATGATCTAAATGGGAGATGAGTGATTAACTCTAGGACTAGGTTCAACTGAGCTGACAAACAAACATTAAAACAAATACACTCATGTTGAACAATTTGAATGTAACTCTGTGATAACAAAAAGCAATCTTAAATCAGAAAAGCTACAGCCTTCTAAAAGGCAAGAAAATAATTGAGTTTTATATCTCTTAAGCCCACGGCAGAAATAATTACGAAGTATCCTCTTCTCAAAACTTCCCAAAGTTGCAAGTCGTGGTGTCTTGAGAAATGGAATCTTTTCTTCACACTCTGATGCTATCATAACCTCTTATAATTTTTTTAAAAAGTAAAATATAACCAAATCAACGAAACTTCCAGATAAACGTCCCACGAAACGAAAACTTTTTTATTTTTTTTTATTGCTGCGTTGTAGCCGTTTTAGGTAAGTTTTTTGAACATAAATATCTTCAGTATGTATTTCTTCAAATGTTCTAATATACTGCGGCAGCAAAAACCTCAGCGAGTGTATTTTCGGTATAATTAATGTACTGCGGTTGACTCGTGGAAAGTGTTATTTTGGTCCGCCATTAATCTGTCACATCTCGACTTATCGGGACACATATCACGGCTATTGGCGCCACATTTATTTGCTTTCAGAGAGTAGGCAACAAATTTTCGTTTATCGTTTCGGTATTAATTTTCTGCGCGGGGTGCAATGTAATATACGAGCCAGAAATTTGGTTGGAGGGTAATATTCACTTTTTGTTGATTGATTGTACTTTTCAATACCGATAATTTTTTCCCTGAGACGGTATTGTGTGTAAGGGATTATGTAGGGACCAGTACAAGTAACGACTTGTAGTCATTCCAAGAAATCATATACAAGAATATACTATTGAACAAGTAGGGGCCGTTCTGAATAACTAGTGCAAATTTGTACTTCATGAGTATAATTGATAATAACTAATTAGCTCTGTACATGTCTTGGATAATTCAGATATCGCCCAGGACTGAGGATGTGATTAAAATTTAGTAATTTCGTTTAAATAAAATTAATAATGTACCATTTTTATCAAACATCCAATAGTGGCCACAATAAAATAGTGTTCAAGGAATTTAAGTGATTATACATTTTGTTTTGTTACAGCTGGTGGTGTTAGTCACAAGTAATGAATTGGTCTAGAATATGATTTGGTTTTTGATTCTTGACACGGTTCTAGCCAGTCACAAGTTGCAAAAGGTTTTATGTTACTAGTAATCTGAGATCACAGAAGTGATGCTATGGTATCTACCACATTTGCGGCGGATGTTTCAAATGAAACTTTAATTGACAGCAACTGCTTAATTTTATTTTATTCATCAGTCCGTTTCAACCTTGTGTTGATTGTCACTATCAGAGGGACAGTTTCACAGATTTTGCTATCTACATGTAGATTAGATGTCAGGTTGTTGTACAAACTTTTCGGCTAATGAATAAATGCTTTCAATGCATTTCTCTGGGGTGTACCGCTGAATGGTGTTATAAAAACAAAACTTTTCGATGACGCCCTATGCGGTATTCATCAAGTTTTTGTAACAGCTACTCGTGGAATATATCGCATTGACTCACGAAGGAGGCCTGCTTTCTCACACCATATACCTCCTCGTAGAGCAGATGTTCTAACAAGGCCGCTTGAGAAGTTGCATAGGAAGACATACCTGACAAAGACGACAGACCGCACAACAGAGGCTGTAGAAATAAGATTAACTGATTTATTAGTCAACAGGGACACTGGTTTTCAACTCAGTGCGGCCTGGAACCCGGCTATTAAAATGCTGAAACAGTTTCGCGTCGGTAACGAGCAGAAGAGCGGATGACGTAATCGCGTTGTGTTGGTTTTTGTCTTCCACCGTTTCCGTAGCAGCGGCTGAATAAACAAACAGTTAATCATTGACATTTGGTTGAGAATGAAGGCAGAGATGGACGCCTTCGAAACATCCCGCAAATGTGACATCTTAACACGGCTGGAAGCCCGAGAAAAATATATTAATCATCTATATTAATATTATAAATGCGAATGTAACTCTGTCTATCTGTTTGTTACGGCTAATCTGATCGTGATGAAATTTGACCAGGAGATGCGATTTGGCATTAGGATGGACATAGGATACTTTTCTGTATAAATACAAGTAGTACATATTGTCATGTAATTTCGAAAAATTACTGAAATGAACATAGATCGACGCAAAGCATATGTAAAACTCTGTAGTACCATACAGTATCGCTGCCTGGTAGCTCCGTGTTTAACGCGCTGGTTAATCAATGTTTGGACCGTAGTTCCCGATGGAGGCAAATATTTTTAAGTATTGTTTTTGATCTTATGAGCCATGCCTGGACGGTCAGTTTTTCAGATTCGATATTAATCTGTAGATATCACAAATTTAGGGGTGAAATGCATGGCAAATCGTACGCGGTCTAACAATGCTGTAGGTGTACACCTGTTTACGCTGTATTGATCACTCAGCCGTTGTTTCTCTTGTAGTCAGTCTGTGTATGTGATCTGCGCTAATAATTTTAAGTATGCGAAAGTAAGTCTTTGTCTTTTTGTAAGGTTTGTCGTCTAAATGGCTGTACCGATATTGATGAAATTTGTCATGGAAATACTTCATATCTGTAGGAACGACACACGACATGAATAACAGTTTTAGTCACGATGTTTTGAGAACTTATCGAATGGTGACAGACGGACGGATGCGTGTGTTAATCTGTAATGTTACGTCGGTTGCTCAAGCTGTGCTTCTCGAGCAGTCAGTTAGTGTATGATTTGTTAGTAAATTTCGTTTAGAGACAAAACATATTTTAGTATAGATGTCGATTTGCTCTGCATTGTACCATGACTTTGTGTCTGCCTAAATGTTTCTGGCACCAGTTTATTTTGTCTTCCTTTTTGACGTGCCTTGCGGGCGTAAACCTGGCCTAAGTGGTTGCTCTAGCAGAGCACGAGCAGCTAAAGTTATTAGAAAATCCAAGAATCGGATGTTCACGTTGAAGATGAAAAGACCAATCTGAAATAAAGATGTCCTTAGTTAAATCCACCCTCCCTCCTTTCCACATCCCCGCACCTTCGTTCGTTTTTCTGTTTGTAAATACGTTGGAAACTGATTCTCTTTATGAGACTGGTTCGACGATAGAATGATATAGTGATGGCTTTCCTGTCATATTATGCCGACTTGGTGTTGTTTGAGACTAATCATAAGTTACCAACAGCTTTTTAAATTCAATTCTGCCAGTGAAATTCTAAGTCCACGCGTACGAAGTCGCGGGAATCGAGGAGTATTATTATAAAGCCATCCGGCGGCAAACCCGAGAACTCCACATAGCATCAACACGCAAGGTAAACATTCCATAAAGGTGAATGATTTTTAAAAAAATATTGATTTTTAACACGAGATGACGTCATTAGTCAAAATATCTATTAGGTAAGTGATATAAACTGATTATAATATGAATGCTAAACTGAGGGAATCGTAGATATTAGCACACGAAAAAATAAAAATTAAATGCAAAGAAAATTATTTTCCTAAAAGCAAACTGATGGTATGGTTTACAACGAATTATGTTTTAATACTTAATTTTTTATTTGTTTCCGCATCGTCTTTACTCTCCGAACATGCTGAAATATTTGTAAGCATTAGTAAGATGTTCCGCACTTGGAATATTATAGATTCGATAAGACTTGTTGACTGGTTGATGTTGAGAGGGACCGAGCTTGCGGTCAGGTCTTGTATGGCGATGCATAAGGAATGCGTTGGAGACGTGAAGTTCTGTTATGCGGGACAGCCTGACAGGCGGCTTCTCAGGGTGTGGACGGCTATGATCGGTGGGACCCGTTTTAGCGTGTTTGGAGAACGTTGTCAACTGTGTGAAACTTGCTTGAGTAATGTTCACTGTTCCTGATGGCACGTAATGTTTATTGTGTTAGCCATAGAAAGGAATAAAGTCTACGGATGTTATGCTGCTGTAATTTTGCCGTCATGAACGGATGAATTCACCGAGGATGGTGGATGAGCGGTTAACGTTCTGGCCTTGCACTTGGGAGGACGTCGGTTTGAATTCCCGTCCTGGGTTCCAGGTTTTGGTTTTCTATGGTTTCCAAAAATCACTCCAGGCGAATGCCGGGATGAATACTTGAAAAGACCATGGCCGAATTCCTTCCCCTTTTTTTGTCCCCAGTCCCATCCCGCCTCTAAGGACGTCGACGAGGCTTAAAGCCATAAGTACAAAAAAAAAACAAAAAAAAAAAAACAAAAAAAAAAACAGATGAACTCGAACACCTGAACATATATTGAATGCAGATCTAGCAGCTTTTGCTGTCACTGTTGGCAGAGGAATGGTCGGCACAGCAGTGGAAGCAGAGACTTGGACGTTCTCAGAACCACTACAAGAAAATGAGTTATTTGCAACATTCTGTGGGTCCTAAGATTTATACAAAACCTACCCAGTATAGCTCCTTTGAGAGATAATTTTTTTTTTTTTTTGCTGTCATCAGTCTTTCGACTGATTTGATTCAATCCTCCATCCCTTACTATCTTGTGCTAACCACTTCATGTCTACATATCCCTTACAACCGAAGTCTTCCATTATCTGCTTCATATATTCTAATCTCTATCTTCCCCTACAGTTCTTACCTTCCACTATTCCCTCCACTAACAAATTAACCAATCCAGCATGTCTCAAAATATGACCTACTAGCCTGTCTCTTCTTTCTGTAAGCTTCTTCCACAAACTTCGTTCCTCACCCATCATTTCCAAAACTCGTTCATTTCTTACTTTGTCTCTCCACTTAATTTTCAGCATTTTTCTTTAGCACAACATTTCAAATGCTTCAATTCTCTTTCTTTCTGGTATTCCTAAAGTCCACGTTTCGCTACCATAAAGTGCTGTGCTTCACACATAGAGTTTTAAAAAGTTCTTTCTAATTCCTAGTTCAATGTTTGATACTAAAAGGTTTCTCTTTTTCATGAAGGCTCTTTTTGCTATTGCTATTCTGCTTTTAACATCATCCCTACTTCGGCCATCGGTTGTAATTTTGCTTCCCAAGTAACAGAATTCACTTACTTCTCCTATTGTATCCTATCCTATTTTTATATTTTATCTACTGTGATTGGTATCATTTCTGCTACATTTCATCACTTTGGTCTTGCTTTGATTTATATTCAGTCCAAAATCTTCCTTCAGTATTTTTTTTCATGATATTCAGTAACTTCTCAGTATCCTCAGCCTGTTCTGCAAACATGACAATGTCATCAGCAAATCGTAGCATACTGATTTTTTCTCCCTGAACACTTATGCCACATGAAAATATTTTATTTTTACTTCCGTTATTGCTTCTTCTACATACAAGTAGAATAGTAACGGGGATGCATGTCTCTCATGGTTCTCTACTTTTATTATAGCCACTTGATTCTTATATATTTTATAAAGTATTAATCTTAAAGCTAGAATTGCTTCCCTTGTACTGCGATTTTTCCCAAATTCAAACTGATCTTCACTTACTGTATCTTCTACTACCCTTTCCATTCTTCTGTATATTATTCTGGTCAGTAATTTTTAAGCTTGTGATGTTAGACTAATGGTGCAATAATTCTCACATTTGTCATCTTGTGCTTTCTTTGGAAGTGTGAAGATGATATTTTTTTATTAAAATCAGTTGGAATTTCTCCTGTTTCATAACTTTTCGATATCAGTTTGAATAATCTTTCGATTCTTTCTTCTGCTATGGATTTAAGAAGTTCTGCAGGGATTTCATCAATTCCTAATGCCTTATATGCTTTCATGACATTCAGAGCTTTATTAAAATCTGTCCTCAAAACAGGATGTCCTAAGTCATCAATGTCAACATCATCTTCTTTTTCCATTTCGCTAGTGTTCAAGTCGTCACCATCATATAGTTTATCAATGTATTCCTTCCATCGGTTAGCTTAAAAGAGGTTACCCATCGGAAGCTTTAATGTGCACATCTCTTATCTTCATTTCTCCAAAATTCTGTTTGATCTTCTTACATGCAACATCTACTTTACCTTTGACCATTTCCTTTTCTACTTCTCCACACTTTTCTTGTAGCCATTTTTCTTTTGCTTTTTTGCATTTCCTGTTTATTTTATTTGTAAGTTTCCTGTATTGCTGTCTTCCCGCTTCATCCTGAGTATTTTTGTACGATCTCCTCTGATCCATCAGCTGCAAAATTTCTTCTGTGATCCAAGGTTTTCTGACAGCTTGTTCCCTAAAGCCTAATGTTTCTTTACCAGCTTTCATTATTTCATTAATGTATTCCATTCTTCCTCGGTTGAGCTCCTTTCTGGGTTACTTTTTAGATCTAAGTCTACCATTGCTGCAAATTTTTCTCTCGTGCCAGATTATTTCAGTTTATCCCCTTCGAGTCTGTTTTGATTACATTGCTTCCTTATCCGTGTGAATTTCAGCCTGCACTTCATTACTATCGAATTATGGTGTCTGGTCCTGGGTATGCTTTACAGTCGAGATATTAATTTAACTCTCTTATAAATGCAATGTGATATTTCTTCTAATGGCCAATGGACGCTGAATTTAGCTATTAACACAAAACATTATATTCGGAATTAATGATTTAAGGACTGCTAATTTTTGGAGGAATGTTAAGAAAATTATCTTAATTTTGTATATTCCATATAACCTATCAGTTACTGATCTGCAATGTTCCCACCTTCTTGGTCGCCAGTGACAGGAACGATATCCAAACTGATAGCAAAAAACTGTATAAATGTTAGCAGAAGGACCACCAGAAATCAGGTTCATTCTCAAAGGCTTACGAGCCAGAAGTTATGAGAAAAGATAATTATATCTAAAATCTGTGTTGTAATATCCAAACTCATGATAATGTGTTCTCAATGTAAGTTGGATTTCCGTTATTCTAGCCGCATAGGCATGTTGGAGCCGCAGTCTGTTCTACTCTGCTTGCTGTTCGTGTCTAGTGGCTATGACACGTGCTGTTGTCGCTCGATATGGTTGTGCCTGAGCCACAGAGTACATGTTTAAATGGGAACTGATCCATGTAAAACAACCTCTCTGGAGTTTGGTACTAGAAAATAGAGGACGGCATAAAATATGCCATCGTATAAAGGGCAGTATGTTAAATGGAAATTTTAGTGTAGAATAATATTAGAAAAAATTTGTACTTATGATATATGTTGTAAATTATGAGAGTATTTCAGTTGTTTTGTTATAATCTGTTTGTGAGTGAAAGTGTTTATTTGATATACGGTATTATAAAGTGGTGATGGAAACGAACTATGTGATTTCGTAATTAGGTAATGTGAAATGTAAAGGAATTAATTTAGTTGTAGTTGTGACGTGTTGGTAGCATTAAAATTTCCATTACCGGTAATAAAGTCATACATAGCTACTCAACGAAAATAAGTTCGGGTAGATCAGATATTTGTAATATTTAGTTAGCATTAATTCTCATCAAACATCTAAGGTAATGCAAACACGTCCAACTAATATGAGCTTAAACTTGTTATTGATATCATAATTTACATTATTTCTTTCGACATTAGGTTTGACTAAAGAAACATTAAGCCTTTTTATACGTCTGTGATCGTAGAAAACAACAAAGGAATTGACTTCGTGCTTATTGCTGGTCAAATATACCGACTTTAAAATATTTTGTAGTCGGATTAATCCAAGATGGTAGTCTCACCTGAACTTAAATGAAAAGGCTCTGCGCTTTGAATAATTTAGCTGGGGATATTTCTTCCCCCTCGGCCGGTTTAATTACCATGGATTTAAAAGATATCTCAACAGGCGAGAGGTGGGCAATAACTTTTTCCATTTTGTAAACATTGCTTACCAATATCATGACATGCGTAAACTCATATCTTTAAGACTTTTCACTACGGAAGCATTGTACTGATTTCCTTTGAATTCAGATAGAATAGAGACCAGTTTCGTGGTATCGGAGAACTACTTATAAAGTTAATCAAAGTTTAATTTATTCCTTAAAATCTGTATCTGGCTTTAAAGTACGACTAAGCAGTTTCAAAGATATATTCAGAAGTAATAAACGATATTCATTATTGCCGTTGTTATTTTTAGTGTTTTATGGCGCTTCGACATCGGAGTCATTAGCAAACAAAAAACTGGTGTACCAACATGACCAAAAAAAATTCTAAAATTCCTTACAGTATGATCAACACCAAATGGGTCGGCCATACAGGCAATTAAAAAGTAAAACAATAAAATGCGCTGCTGTAAAAAGGCCACTAAAAACATAAAAGTCCTGAAATGAACAGAATGCCTGGTTGGCTGTAAAAAGGCTAACCAGGTATTTTACATTACAACAACTAAATGCCTGGCTGTAAAAGGACTAGCCAAACTTAAAAACGCAATCATAACAGAAGAGAATTAAAGCTATAAAAGCAAAACGTACTACTTGGATTAGTGGCTGTAAAAGGACCTCCTTTCCATTTTAAAACCTATGCTGATCTGTCCAAGATTTTTGAGACAAGACCAGATAATGCACAGTAATCTAAAACCTTTGTCCCATTCGCACCAAAATAAATAACAGGTCGTCAACGAGGCCTACATCTGCTCTTAATGAACGATATTCGTTGTAGTTTGGACAGTAAATGAATTACATTAGAGTTTAATGAATTAATTTTGGAATAATTATTGTTACGACATTGTAATATGTAAGCCTTTAAAGAAAGTGGACGCAAAAGTTATAGCGTGTGTTTACGTTCGAGTTGAGGATCAATCAGAATCCAATTAAAGTATTTTTGTTAGCAGAGCAGATGCTCTGATAACTGCGGACACAATGAAAACCTAAATGACGTATCCCAAAGCTGTTATATACATTTAAACTTCTCATTTGAACCACCAATGATTTAAGAATTACCACAAAGAATAAATACACCGTAATTTGTGATATGTGGTGTCTTTACGAGCCATCGATCCGACAGTACAGAAACACTAGCTCAGTAATCAAACAGGGTTTCTACACGCACATCTCACTTAATTGTTCAAGTACACCAAGAATTTAATATACGTAGCAACTATATCCCGCGGACCCAGTAACGTGAAGTTCATTATTAATTCAATGTAAGCTTCATGGGTGTTCAGCCAGATAGTGTCATCAAAACACGTTTCGACAGGAGAACGAGCTGTCGAAACGTTGTGTTTTGAACGCTACTTAAAAAACCTAAGATAATCTTATTCCCGCTCACTACTTATAACAAGGCCCCTCTTTCTGAAACAATTCAGCCATTAAAGGTAACTTAATTCATCTTCACAGAAAAAAAATCATTAAAATTTATTTGCTTTGTCAATTGTGTGATGACTGCAAATGTATTCCTGTCTTAATGCACACAGATAGTAAAAAAAAAAAAAAAAAGGTAACGTGATTCACAAATGATTCGATAATCAGTTTATGTATTCCAACAAATGTTGAGACTGTGGGAGTTTCTCACTGATTAATGATCGCATACAACAGCAGACGTATATCTAATATATTTGTGGTTCCCAGTCAAAGTGTAGTGGGATGTGATCGTTTGTTTGCGTTGTCGTAAATTTGAGTTGATAAGGGATGGAACTTTTATAATTAGAACAGTGAACTGCTTGGCTTACAACTTCGGCAATGAATCCGCTTAATTCAATTACGTCCGACGACGTAACTTCGGGGATTTTTGTCTGGTCTAGAAACAAAGATAACTGAAATTTCGATTGGTTGGGACTATTTTTGCCTCTCTTATATTCAGCACTTCTTATGATACTTATATTTAAGGCATAACTAACTTATAGTGATAAATTAATTGGTAAGTAAAGTCTAACAAGAAAAATGCGCATTTAGTAATTGTATACGGCACAGATATCTATAGAGCTTCTATCTCTATTTTTCTTTCTTTTTGTGTGTGTGTGTGGTGTGACGACATTAATTAGTTTTAAATTATTATTTATCATTTCGCGGGATCGTTGACTTTTCCCTTGTCTTCGATCAGCACTAATACCAAACCTTAGAATCTCCAATTTAAAATTTCCGGAAAATTATCATTATATTGGAATGAACGTTGTGGCAATTGAAACGGATTTGGTAAAACTGTAATTCCACATATTTTGATCTCCCGCATTTCTAGCAGTGAAGAAGTATATAAAACCGTCTTAAATAAGCATCCTCAGTGAGTGAAACAGCAGTCATCCATACTAGAATTGGATTTTTCTGTAATATCCAATCTAGGAATTTAATTTTGCGCCTTGTTCTCTTTTCTACCTTTGCTAGTGCACTTATCAAAGAAAGGACAGTTTCATATGTGCTTAGAACTTTGTTAGTCGTTTTAAACTGTTGCGTCGGTGACAAGAGAAGTGCTACTAACAGACGGGTTTTGTTGATTCTAAATTCCTCATTTCCATAAGGCATCTTGAGACTGTACGGTCGCTCCAACATATCGTTGAGCTTGTCAATGAGTCAAACATTCTCAAAACAATAACACACTCGTTGTAGACCGTTTTACATTTTACAAGAGTTTCAAAATAAATAGCGAAGAAAGTGGTTTCGTTTTATACCATACTCAATGTACTGTACAATAACTAATCAGAAAAGCTGTTTTTTTTGCCAAAGGCATTACGCCTCGTTGACGTGGAGTTCATTAGAGACGGGAAAGGTCTGGGGACATGGAACGGGAAGGAATTCGGCCATGACCATTTGTAGGAACTATCCCGGCATTCGCATGGATAACCAAAATCTGGATGGGCGGACCGGGATTCAAACCCGTGTCCTCCCGAATGCGAAGCCAGAGCGTTACCGGTAGGTAAAAAATGGAACCATGTGAGAGTGAATGACCATGTATTTCAACTGTACAGATACAGAAACAAGATAAATACTGTGGGCGTAATGCCCCTTGTCTCAAATGCGGTGATCACATTTATCAGCTGCTAGACCTTGGCGCAATCACCCTGTCTAGAGCTACTGTACAGTGGACATACTGTGTGCTGTGTACTGAAAAGAAAACTACGGCTAGGTAGAACAGGTTTGGAAGCAAAAATCTGTGAGGCTGGTGATAGAGAAATGTTATTCTGCATTTGTCTCGGTACCGTTAGGACATGGCCGGCAGGATAGGAGATGTGGTGAAAAACAATTTCTAATCACCAGATTGTGTGTTCAATCCCAAACCTCTCCACATACAACACTGTTCGTCCGTTGGATGAGGATGTTAATCCTGGAGGCCCATCGGCTTTTTTTTCGAAAGAACAGGCCTGAATGGGCCAGTACGGGGTTTCGCCTTCTCCCAACTCTCATCTGAAACACAAAAAACAGTCTACACTGAACACACACACTGTCACAACAAATCTCCTCGGGTTTGAAGCCGGATTTTATTAAAAAGCGACAAGCTTTCGGCAGCTAGCTCAAGAGCCATCATCAGGTCAATTATGTACCGGCGATCTTGCCGTTACGAATACCAGGCGTTACTGGTGTCGCTTAGCAACCTCACGACGCTCGCAGTTCCGCTTCACTGTGATCGGTCGTAGGCGGCGGTTTCCCATCCAAATGCTAACCACGCTCCTCGTTGCTTAACTGTCGGAGCCTAGCTGTGGTCAGTCGCTCCTGCAAGCCCCCGTAGACAGGGTAGGCGGCGGTCGCCCACCTAAGTGCTAACCATGCTCCGCGTTGCTTAACTTCCGGAGCCTAGCTGTGGTAGGTCACTCCTGCAAGCCCTCGTAGACGGTGTAGGCGGCGGTCACCCATCTAAGTGCTAACCACGCTCCGCGTTGCTTAACTTCCTGAGTCTAAGTCGTCGAGACCGCGCCTTGATTGGTCGATTGGCTCCCTCTCACTTGTCACGTTTTAATGAAATCCGGCTGCAAACCTGAGAAGATTTGTTTCTTACACTCACATACACACACTGTCACTTACTACAGCACTTAGGAACTCTGAGGAAGGCGACGTAAAACCAACGCAGACATAGCAATCCCCATGGTAAACTCCTTCGCTGAGTACGGGAATGGCGTTCATATGAAGACTAAGAAACACATAACCTGCCTTCTCTACTTCCTGGTGGTATGATACTTGCGGCCTTGCCGAAGAGGCACAGCACACACAGCCACGCATAATAATAAGAAGAGATAACCTTTTTAAAAAAATTGGAATTCGGCAACTCAGACCATACAGCCAACTCAATGGGAATCAGTTTCTCCAGTGTATTTTAACTTCTAAGTATCGACACCACAGGACGGACACGACATTAACACATACAACACTCGGCCGGACTTCGAACCGGCGACCTTCGGCACGCTGGGCCAAAGAGATAAACTTGGAAGAAGTACTTCAAATACATAAACAGAATGATAGCGCTATCACTGCATGGGAACGTCAGTAAAAGTTTCGTCAAAAGACAGATGATTACTAATGGGCACCTGAAATCAACGAGAAAATCTCAGAAGAAATACTCATAACATTCGCATTCACTAAAATATTCTTTGATACGAAATCTTCGCGGGTTCTCCGCCGGATAGTATTATCGAAAGACAAGCTTTCGGCGGCTTGCTCTGCCGCCATCGTCAGGTCCATTGTACGTATGTGACAACTAGAACTGCACTGATGCTTGTCTTTCGAAAATACTATCCGGCGGAGAACCCGCGAAGATTTCGTATCAAAAATACGCCGGGAAAGTCTTGTTTCTCATATAAAATATTCTTTGTTTATAGCCCGAATGCTGGTTATATTCACCCAGTGATTTTCAAAGGTAGGATGGCCAATTCCTCTGCTCCAAGATTTGCTATTTATCGTGGATTCTGAAACATAAAGCGTCCACATTGTACGTGATATACAAAATCAAAGATTTGAAGTCCACCTGAAAATTCCAGACTTAAACGAGATTTGAACCTAGGACCTACCGTGTTTCTCTCTGCAGTCGTGTCACTACGCTATAAGACCTCTCTAAAATGCCATCTATGATCTTAAAGCACGCATCTCTAACGAAAATAATAGTATTCTTAGCACGTTAAAAAATGTATGATAAAAAAGATTTAAAGTAACTGAGCTTAAAATTTTTGGATTGATTTTCCTGTCGTAATTTTTTTCAAATGCTCACCTCGCCGCTTCTGATTCTGTGCCTCCTTAAAATCACGTAATAAATGATAAAATCAGCGTGAAGATTTCAAAAATCTACATTTTATTACTAGTATACAATCTGGACTTCGATGGAAGGAAACGAGGAGTATAACAATGAAAGAAAATGTCTTCACATACACTGACTTGTCAAAAATAACTTCGTGTATACTGCGTAGAATAAATTGTCCAAATCACTTCTTATAAACTATGGATATCGTCCTACCAATCATATGACTTCTGACACACTGTAAACAGTGACATGTCACAATGACTTCCTATTCACTGCGTACATTGTTCGTCAAAAGTACTTCCCATACGCCAGTACATTGTTCTGTCAAAATGACTTCCCGTACACCAATACATTGTTCTGTCTAAATTATTTCCTAAACACTGAGCACATTGTCCTGTCAAAGTTCCTTCGTATATACTGCGTACATTTTCCGATGAAAATGACTTCGTATACACCAGCAAAATTGACGTGTCAAAGTAACTTGTTATACACTGCGTACACTCTGTTACAGCCCTAAGAAGCGTTTTGTACTAATTTCTATCTTTGTAATTGACTAAGTTTGTGTATTACATGAAACATCAATTAAAAGACTGTAATTAAGAATGTTGAGTATACCAGAATGTTCTGTGTGAGATTTTTACTGTTTGAAAGTGCTTGATTTGGCAAATATGCTGTTAAATGCTTATAAATTTCTTTTACTTTCATTTAATAGTGTTTTCGTGTGATTTCAAGTAATTTTGTATACATTTTAATTGTTTTGTACGATTTGTCAGCGCTGTTAATGTTTTCCAGAAACTTCTGCACTGTCTACCGTATATATCCTGCCTACTATCGC
The DNA here is from genome assembly GCA_031002005.1 of Vandiemenella viatica. Lineage (NCBI taxonomy): Eukaryota > Metazoa > Arthropoda > Insecta > Orthoptera > Morabidae > Vandiemenella > Vandiemenella viatica. The sequence continues at coordinate 240,513,731 of CM061921.1, forward strand.
AACCGGTCAAGATAGCTCGGAATCGTGCTAAGACGGAATTCTCATGATTTGTTTCTATAATTTTCTTTTATATTCGGAGAGACGTCTGATGTAAAGTATTTTGCATTTTTCTGAAGTGTTTCTAAAAAATATAAGTTGAGTAAATATTTCATCCACAGTGTCGTTACATGAGAAGCAAGTAGAAACCACCCGGTGACGGGGAAAATCTGCAAATCTTTATTAACCAGTAGAAAGTGGTTTAACAACTAACGTGTCAAAATGACTACTTCGTCTTGTCGGTACTGGCTCAAAAGTTGAGAAACAAATCATGCCACTTCATATTTATACACTTCAGGTTTTAGAGTTTGTCGACATCGCAATCATTAGGGGTAGGAGAGGTTGGGGGATAGGAATGGGAAGGAATACGGCCACGGCCTTTTTAAGGAAACATCCCGATATTCGCCTGTAGTGATCTGGGGAAACCATGGAAAAACCAGATACGTATGAACGGACCGGGTTTCGAGCACCTTCCGCCGAAAGCCGGCCCAAAAACAACAGTGCTCATTTTCAAAATTATAATTCCATTACTCTAAAGACAAAACTTGTATTAGGTGGTTGCTTCTCACTACTTTACTTATTAAAATTGATGTTTGGAAGTTAATTCCATTAATATGCAAATTTTTTATGGGCAAGAAACTCAAGTTGTGCGGGATTACAGGTAAACAAACATCAGAATTTATTGTGTCTTATAGTGTATACAATTCTGGGCACTTTTATCTTTATTATAAACATGTTAAAAATCAAGTTTACTTTAAGCCAATAATCGTTGCCTTTAACTTTACTTAGCTCAAATGGATAACAATGAAATTGAACAAATGATTAGTCAAACGCGCACTATAAAACGTGTTCATAAACAATCAAAATTACATACTGGGCGCCATCGGAATGGGAACAATTACCATACGAAATCGTCTAACAAAATTTGCAAGGAACAAGAATAGGCTGTGACAAATGTTCGCCTAGCTCAGTTTTAAACATGGTGCAAAGAACAGAGACCACTTGTCTCCAGAGCACTTACGGGTTCATTAAACAGTCTCATGAAACTAGTGCAGGCCTGGTTTGGATAACCGTAGATGATGGTCAGCGGTGGGTGTGCCGCATCGAGTCAGAGATTCTGGTCCTCTTCCATCAGCACCTGAAGCGTAGGCGAGCCAGGTCATCTTCGAGTCACGTTCTGCCATCAAGTCCAGTCTTGTAGGTGCTCCTGCAAGAAGGTAATTTCTTGTCCCGCCTCCGTCGTCGAAGACGATACCCATGGACAGAGAAAACCCACATTTTTAAATCATGTGCCTTGTGATTCTGCTATGATTGGTAGAAGGCGTGGTCGTTGAAATCACGTGGATCCTAACACTTATTTCATTCGTGATCCCGGTTCGCGCTTCTGTCGCGTGGCTCAGAAACGTCCGGACATATTCTGCCGGTGGTTATTTTCCATCACGAACCTGCCACCCAGCGCAGTAGTGACTTTAATGGGATCTGGGGAGAGGCCGGGAGGTCGCCCCATCCGCCTTTGTCTGCCCTGGCGACAGTGCATCCAGCTGTCGTAACGGGACTCTGGGACGATGCCTACCGATGTTGCACGCAGGATTTTTCTGTTTTTCGTATCACAGTTATAGCACCATATTCAATAATATTGTCTCCTCATACCTGAGCAACCTTGCGTATTATTTAACAATTTGAATCGGCCAAGATCTAAAGTATAAAATTAATTTGATCATAAAAATTAAATAATCTGGACAACATATGAATGTAGTGTGGCGATACGTGTCATATTACAAACTGGGCGTTCATAAAAGGCTTAGCCGCTGCACATTACCAGCAGCTCCGTAACCGTCTATGTCTACAACAGACAACTAATAGACCTGAATAAAGCCCTCTCCAAATCTTTCTGAATTTCAAGAAATATCTGTTGGAAAATTGCGCGATGATAGCTCCAGAAAAATTACAGGTCTATGCAAGTACAAAAGAGACATAAATTACCACATTTAACCTCCCTGATGTACAAACAAAAGATGGTGAAGTAGTCAGGTCTGATGACAGATTCAAAATAGTTTTTTGAAAACTAAAGTTGGGTTCAATATCTATACAAATATAGGTGACAGCTGTCGACGTATTCAAGTTACACGAGGAAGCCACTTCGGCTGCAGAGGTAATACCCATTTTAAATTAATTATAATGCGCACAGCATCCACCACCTGAAAATGTTTTATTATGTTACGGCTTAACACGTAATGAATTACCCGATATTCCAGCTAAATCTGCGATAAATTCAGTACCGAAACTTCCTTTCAGCCACACTGCGTTTAATTCCAGCGGTCAGAATCATGTTGCACAGCAAACAGGAAAAAATACAAGAAGAATCCAAACAGATTATCGTCGACCATAATTTTTTACTCCAGTGAACACAACAGAGGACTGAATTGCATTAAACTTGAAACAATGAAGTTACTGACGCTGATGGAAAGATCAAATTCCACAAAGCACTGCTCATAATATAATTAATTCTGTTCCTTTTCTGTGGCTGCGATGAAATTAGTGATCCGGGAACATATCACCTAATATTCTAACGTAAAATGTTTTCGTAACTGTTTTCCCAGTTGGTGTAAGGCTTTCAATTTGTTAGGCTTAACCTGGCCATTTCTCATAACTGATTACGAATAGATTTGCTGATTATTACTGAATTTATTAATTGGGTAGTAGTATAAATATTTAAAATAATCACTACGGTCTGTAATTACAATAAATTGAGGTATGGAAGGAAAATATATTTGTGCAATACTAGCTGCAATACACGTTTGTCAAAATTGTTGTTATTAATACTGTTTACTTTTCTGCAACATTTATCCAGAGTTTCAAGACTTTGCAACGAAAGTAATCTGTTGTTTCTCACCTGTAAATTTATTCTTTGGAATCTTAGTGTTGGAGGTGTTAAAAAAAAGTAAACAATAGAAAAAAATACAATCACACGTGTTTAAAAACAGATCATCAGTATTTTTAAAACATATTATTTTTTAGTGCTTAACGTCTCTTAACAGCGAGGTCCTTAGAGACGGGAAAGGATGGGGGGCAAGGAATGCGGCCATGGCCTTTTGAAGGAAGCATCCCGGCATTTGCCTGGAGTGATTTGGTTTAAAACATATGTATTTGTTACCGTAAAATGTTTGTAAAATATATATTTTCTGTTAGTTTCTGCATATATATGATCAATGTATAGCCGTTACACTTCCAGAATAAGCATAATAATGGTTAATAAATATGTAGCTGTAAGGCCTTTGGAGCTAACGTAAAAAAAAAAAAAAAAAAAAAAAAAAAAAAAAAAAAAAAATCATTTCAAGATATACAACACGATAGGCGTTTTTTTCAGGGCAGGTGGAACGTCTTATTTTTACTTATTTATTATTTTCCTGCTTATGGCTTTACGCCTCGTCTACGTTGAAATCATTGGAGGTGGTAAGGGACTGGTGACAAGGAATTGAAAGAAATTCTGCCATGGCTTTTTGGAGGAACCATTTGGGCATTCGCCTGGAGTGATTTGGGGAAACCATGGTAAACACAAATCTGGATCGCCGGACGGGGATTCAAACCGACGTCCTTCCGAATGTGAGGCCGGAGAGTTACCGTTCTCCGGCCAAGCTTGGTGGCAAGTCTAAAAGTGGTTTCAAATGTAGAAAGTCTCAATGGAACATTTAACTGTAAGCACTCGTTCGTTTTTTTTTTTTTTTTTTTTTGAAACTACTGTTAAGATAACTGAATATTTGTTCATGTTTATGATACCTGTTTTATAGAAGTTATGTAAGTAAATGAAATGCTCATATTTTATAGCGGAGAAGAAGTATTTTACATCGGTGCTGAAAGTCTATGTAGGCAGCTTAGAACGGTGGTTAGATAAATGTAAAATTGTTTCTTTTAACTATAGTTTTGAAATTGGATATTTCCTTCATATTAAGACCTTATCTTTGTAGAATTAAATTATTTTAAAGAAATAAAAAAAATAGTATTTGGTTAATAGGATATGAAGCCGAAGTACAGCGTTTTAATGCTATCACTGTTATAGCGTTTTCGTAAAAATAGAAAACAAACACTTAACTAAACCTCCCTCGTATCCGAGACTAGCTCTGAACAGGTAATGCATATTCCTCAACCTCACGAGGCGGTTATCTGGTAATTAATATCTGCCCAACTTATAATTTAGAATGCGGCAGAGGAGGAGGGACTTGTATCGAGAATTACGTGAAGCATTTGCATATTATCTGTGTAATTATAGCAGCACATAGAGTGGACGCTATAAAACGCTCGCAATTCTTTAATTAACTACCCGGGTTCAAGGCCAGATGATTGCGTTTACTGAGCATCAAAACGTTCTCTTCACTTACTCAGTTCCAAATATGTTTCTCATATAAAATACAAACTATCCTTGATTAATAAAATGTCTTCACTGGAAAAAGTACTGCAAGAATAAACGATATTTACCGCATAAAAATATGCTTCTGAATTTTAAAGAAGTTATTAGACCTAAACGATTAATCTAATTTCTCTATTTAACATAGCTAAAAGCAGTTGCCCAGAAAACGTAAAAGCCGAATTCGTAAAGGTAACTATTAGTTTGCCTAAGAAACTAATTTGTATAAACAAAAGCTGTTACTGTGACAATGTACGAATTTACTATTGTCTGTAGAGGGGAAACGAGACGACCAACTAAATCTGGTGGAAGAATGATCGTGCCAGGATCTGGTATTTGGGAGGACTCGTTTTTGATTTCCGATTCTATCAAGTAGTCTTTCATTTCCCAACGTTTTAGACTATCAAAATGCTTCCTTAATATATAACGTGACCGATTTCCTTCCTATTCCTTCACAAAAGTCCCATACCAAATCTAGTTAATTCACTATCAACAAGTAGTTGACTCTGAGTAAAGAAATTAAGATAAAACCTTTGACGTTGTTTAGAGTTTTTCACCCTGACGACTTCAAAGTCATTAGAGGCTGGAGAGGGTTGGGGACAGGGAACGGGAAGGAATTAGACCATGGCCTTTTGAAGGAAACGTCCCTGCATTCGTCTAGAGTGATTTTGGGAAACCGTAAAAAAAACAGAAATCTGGATGCCCGGACGGGGATTCGAACCCGCGTCCTCCCGAATGGCATTACTTCTTCCGCATGAAATTCTACCACCGCTTTCGCATCCGTATCCGCAACTTTTAATGCGGAAGTATAGCGGTTGTTTTGTTTAAATTCCAATAGGCCTATATATCTTATTCTTTTCTCTTTGTACGAGAATCACCCTATCGTCACTTAGCTAATAGAAATGTGGTTCTTTCTTTTCTTATGATACTGTTATAAAAGTAACAATGAACTGAACGGTGCTATTACCTAAGCAAGAATTTACAAGTTCGAACTTGCATAGAGGCCTAGTAACGACCAACGTGTAGGACATCCGCATAGAACTATCGTAGAATGCGCTCACCCATTCACGCTACTAGAAGGGGTCCAAGAAGTCCTTTCCACTCGTACTTTCTAGCGGCGCACCAGTGTCCTTATCGCACAGTCGTAGGATATTTCCTCCAATCAAGATCCAACGTCATAACTTGTTGGAAGGCAGGGGCCCGTGTTGGTTGTTCCGGAATCCAACCACATCCAACACGTCCTGTAATCCCTTTCACTGTCCAACGAGAGTCCTACATTGGAAAATCGTATCATCGTAGGTCCTACAAACTGTACTGTGAATGGGCCGTTAGAGCGGTGGAAAGGCGGGTGGCGGGCATGCAGATGTGAGGTGGCGTGGCCTCGTGCTCGACCCGAGAACTCCGCAAAGTTCATATAACAAAGATTATTTTGTTGACACGTACGTAGTTATGTAAATAATTTAATTCAATTGTTAAATCATCCAAGGTTTTTTATGTTTGAAATATGAGGTAGAAAATAATATGACAGAATTAGATGGAAATAGACTTTGCTTATGCAAAATATAGAATTTGTGATAGAAATATACTTTTCAATAAAATATTTAAGTCTTGATAATTATATGTTTATTTCTCCACATCCGCTTCCGCTTCCGCAAAACATCCGCTTCAGCTAAGATCACCTCCGTTACAATCCTAGAGTAAATTATAATATAGCAACGAAAGTCATGTAATGATTTCTGTTCAAACGACATGTGATCCATGATGTTGGATTGGATAACATATTTCACATTTAGGATTTATACACAGCAGATTATTTGAGCGAGTTAGGACGCAACGATATTGTGCTCGCAGAGTTACGGAACAATGGAAGCAGTATTAAATCCTGCCGCAGCATTCACACTGGCCATTATGGTTGCGGTATTTGACAGTTTTCCTTTAGCGTCACGCGAATTCGGAATGGTCCATGATCCACACCTCAAAAATGCGGTATCCTATGTTGTTGATAGGATAGGGTCTGACCAGGAAAAAGAAATGATTTCGGTTATAACCCACCAGCCACGCTGATGAGTTATAATGATGTATTTATTTTTCTATGTTTTTAAACAATCACAATTAAACATTGAGTGTTTCTGGTTTCTTCCAATAAAATGTTGTTGAAACTCCTAAAGGGTTCATTTTGTTCCCCACCTTTCGCTAATGAAATGAGGTACTCAAGCCATTTTTAACACTGATGTTAGAAAAAAGATTTGAACAATAAGAAATATTGTTATGTTTTCCATTTAGAATTTCTTCAGCGAAAGTTTCCAGGCTGACTTCTTGACAACTTTTGTTGGCGGTGGAGACCATACCCTCGGGAGAACTGTAGCAGAAACAAAGAGAAGTGCAGCTTTATTGTTGCTGGAAACTGGTCTCAACTTTCTGTGATTCAGTTGAGAGTTTTCCCCGTTCAGGAATGGCCGTATTCGGACAGCCACTACATAAGCTACAGATTGCATCTGTGTATTTCGAATATCGTTTTCCAATATTCTTCACTTCTCGCTGCCTGGACATGATAACCAGATTTAGTTACTTTTAGTGAAAAGTAAAGGTTAAGGAATAAGCAGTGAAAACTGTTGAGATAGAAATCAAATGACTGACATTTATGCCATCACAAGTTTCTGAAGTTTCGCTGGATATGTTTGTGGTGTGAATTTTTTTTGCTTGTGAGGAAAAGATGTTTGCTTTTGTTAATTGCATGAGAATATCAGATGAAAGTTTAGTTATGTAGAGTATATGTTATTCAGACATGTGAATGTGTTACACTTCTGTTTGTGGTTCACTGTTTAAAAAGTGGAATGGAAGAAAAAGTTTCGATGACTTTCAGAAAATACTCTCAGGTGATACTGCCCTTTTATCCACGAGGATCAGAAATCTTAGATTCGCAAGCTTTTAGAAACAAAATATATATATCTGTAGCTGCTATGAAATAGTAGAAACTTACAGATCACTTGCCACCGTATTAATTAAAGTAAGCTTTTACAGGTGACTGCCACAATGTCTAAGTTTTACATTTCCATAGTGTAACACTGAAACTAAAATTACGCTAGGTGGCAGCTATGGCATTTTAAACTGGCTATGAAGTCGTGTACAGGCATCCAGATCTAGCTTCCAGGAATTCCTGCACATTTCGTTGTTACAATCTATGGCCAAACTTTGTTTTGTTCTCGATTATTTAGTAATGCTGCTATAAATAACTCTTAAAAACACTAAAATATTATAATCACAAAAATAAGTTCCATAAAAATTGTAAATTTTCCTATTAAAGTTACTGTAAATTGAGTAACAAATACATAATGTACTGCCGCTGATAAAACCCGTCACATAATATGAGTCATTTATTTAGAAGCTAGGCAAATCTCTGGTGATAATAATAGAAATCAATAATCATCAGGTATTTCTGGAAATAATGACAAAGATACGTACCTTGTATATCACTTTATCAATCAGTGTTAACTATTCAGATTTCAAATACTGCTATGATTCTAAAACCAGATGCATTTCTGCAGGTGATGTGAGCATGACTTTAAGAGTTAAACAAAATATGTTTCTTAATAGAAGACAGCCGGTGGAAATAGTAATTACCAATACTTAAATCACGATTTCTCCTGCCATAACGCAAAGAAACCATAAATTGTGTTTATTGCTTTAACACAGCAGTTATCGCATCTCCCGAGAATAGATCTTTCACTAAATGTGTAAGACGACGAATAAGTTTACAGATTTAGACACTATGCTTCATACTGCAGAGTAAAACGGAGAACATGTTATAGCGCATTAAACAAATTTACACATATTTTCTCATTTCATTTGGCTGACAGAGCATTTCTTGTCTCCTCATAATCGATTTAATTCCCTACTAGCTCAACGCTTAGGAATTATTCAACTTGCAGCTAGACCAACTTAACAAATATTACGACTGTCACAAATCGTTTTTATTGAGGGCGTATAACAATATAGGGTTAGCTGTTTGGTGATTGTTCATTACAGGGGAATATCTTATTTATTTTATTCCTCATTTAGAACCAGAATATCCTTGAAATGCAAATTCACCCTACAACTTAATTAAAAACCTAACAATATAATTCACCATGTAATTTGAAATCACATAATCAGTTACCATTTAACAGTGCAGTTATATAAATAAGCAAAGTTAATTGTTTCTCTCTTCTGCATCAATACAGAAACATCTCTTTATCCCTCAAATTAATCACTTTTTTACAACAGGTGTGCAAAGCAAACCAAATATACAATTCTGCAATATAACGACTATCTACGACTTCACTCAATTCCAGTACATTAAAATTTTACTTGAGATATGTTCAATGAAATACAGAGTTTCTAGTGACAGATACAATCCCACAGGACACGCTCTCTTCTGGGACGCAAACTGGACTCTCGACAATCACTCAGGAGAGAGATTCCTCTGGGAATAATCCAGAGGCGCCTCCGCGATTTATGGTCCCTGGAGTGCTCCCTCAGTTCTCCTTGTTTTCCCACAGCGGATAACACTTCTGACCTCACGGTTCTGACTTACTGCGAAATTCCCCAGAATCATTCCGGATGTAAAGGTTCTCCTGTCTTTGGTTCCTTTGTCGATTTTGTGTTGCTGGTTTTGTGAGGTCATCCAGCACGTGTTAATGTACCACATTGTTTATGCCCTGTGGAAGAATTTATCTGTTCATCATTTAAAATTTTTGTTTATTTGCTTTTTGTTTGCTTTTGTAACGGATTTTCGATGAAGTGGTAACTAAAATTCAAAAGAATTTTTCTCAACAACCTGCCATGGCATAAAATACAGGGTGCGGCAATAAAACCTCCCTCATTTTAATGTGTTGTCACATAAAAAGTAAATATGATAGAGAATAATTACTTTTATTTATGAAAAATACATACTTTGCCATTTTTAATTATTTGGATTAAAAAATTATATCTGCCCTCCATTGTTGACACATTGACAAAGTCTATCCAGAAAGTTCTCCATACATTTTCGAGTCATTTCTCTTGGAATGGCTGACACTGAAAATGGCAGGTACACCTTTTTAAAACAAAACACATTCCACATCAGTATCCTCACTACAAGCCGCACACCGACTACATGAAATGTGGGAGGTTTTATTGTTTTATTGTTTTATAAACAAACTATGACAGCATTTTCCTGGAGCCTGCAGAAGCCGAATGCCATGCCAGAGCGTTAACAGTTCAAATTTTAGTTGTTAGTGCACATTCCAAAGTTCCTCTACACTCATACTCATACATAAGAGCTGTGTTAGGTGTTCCGTAAGTACTCTACACATTTGAAGGAATATCGTGATCGTACTTTCATAAACTCCTATTTTCAGAGGTTGCTCATATTATACTCTACCGTTACTGTATTTTCTTCGCAAGCATCTGCACATCCAGATCTCGTGGGCTGTTCAGTCTTATATGAGACTTATTGTAGGTTAGTAGATTGATCACCTAAGTACGAATCTGTTAGTGTTTTCTTATATTCGATATGGGTATGGTTTGTCTTACATTTTTTTTTTTGGCAAACATTTCATAATACACGTTCCTTAAAGACTGTTGTTAAATCTCAGAGGATGTTACATAGGTCTCATTTTATTTAAAAGTCATATCAAAATCGCACTTGGTAGGTCGTGTTTCCATCTATATGCGATCAGCATTTGTTTGAGATAATAACGAATATGATTTAGTTTGATGGCTTACTCTTTATCTCCTCAACCGTTAGGTTGGTGGATACTTTCCCTTGAGAAATTAAAACTGGGGTGTTGGAAGTGTATTTGGGTGACCGAGCATGGTGGGTGAGCGGTTAACGTTCTGACTTCGCATTCGGGAGGACTCCGGTTCGAATCCCAGCCCGGGCAACCAGATTTGGGTTTTCCATGGTTTCCCCAAATCACTTCAGGCGAATGCGGGGATGCTTCCTTCTAAATTCCATGGCAGAATGCCTTCCCGTTCCTTGTCCCCAGTCCCATCCCGCCTCTAATGACCTCGAGGTCAACGAGGCGTAAAGCCATAATTAAAAAAAGTGTATTTGTGTGTTTATTGTTTTTGCGTGGATGACCGTTACGTGTGTATGTTTGTATAGTGTGTTGCGTTGTGAATGAATGAAAGATGGAAGAGGATAATACCCAGTGCCGCCCCATTCAGGCCTACCATTCCGAGTCATTCCGAAGGACACCGAGTGGGCTGCCAGAGTTAACATCCCCATTCGACCGACAGATCAATAGCGACAGTGTCATGCACCGCGGAGGTTTGGAGTTTAGCCCAGGAGCTTTGTGCACAATCTGATGATTAAGAATTGTGTACCACAATCTCTCCTACCCTGCGGGCCAAGTATTGATGATAAAAACTTCCTCCAACAGCAGGACGCCGTGTCAGGCCCCGACATCATCATGGTACGGCAGCCAGCTGAGCCAGCGGGGCAGGCAGTTTGGTCATTTATCTTATGTTCAACCTGAAGGGGCAATAGGCAAGACTCTAAAAGTCATGACAAAGGCGACTTCAGACAACAGAGCGAATACATTCTATGCGAAAAAGAATACGGTCATAATATGGTGCTGCCCAGATCTTCACACGTGTATATCAGCGAGATGGGTGGGGATATTTGTGTGACAATTATATAAACGTGATACCGTCTTTCTTGCATCGAGCCTGTTTGGTGAGTGGTAACATTTTGTTCGATCATATGTGAATCACTGAATCCGAAAACTGCGATGGTTCCTTCTTAGTGGCCACAGCCGATTTCATTCATGTTCCTCATTTTGACAATAACAACATCGTCGCCGACAAACCACATCAAATATTTCGCGGCCATTTGCTGCCCTACATATCGACAACGTTAAGGGATGGTTTGGGGAGGTGGACACAAATTATTAGTAAGTGATGTAAAAGCTAACAAATTTCGGTTTCACGTCTACCGGAGACCGCGATTCTGCTACAAGAACATGGCTACCCAAGCACTAACGACATAATACTCCGTTAAACAATCGCCAGACTATTATTTACAAGTTAAAATTACGTTGTAATACACCCTGGACCAGCATGATACCGCTAGAACTACTTTGGAAAGTATTTTTAACAATGTCTTGCGATTGACTACTGCAGTATCATGACGCCAATTCCTGGTGGGAGTAACGTCGTTGTAGGGAATTCTGGCTCTTCAGTAATCCATCTGTGTCTTCTCATCTGATATTTAACCATTCAGTTACACATCGTGTTTTACACGGGGAGTTATTTTATATTTTTACGTTGTATTAATTCCGTGTAGATGCTACCAAACTATTTTTTTAAATTATATCTACAGAATGGTCTCTTGAGTTTCCAGATTTTGATAAGAAATTTCAAAGACACCTGAATCAATCATATCTTCACTCATTCAGTTACCTTTACCACAGATAAGATAAGGTTCCGTAGCAAAATAGCATAAAAGTTGAGAACTTGCTATGGTTAACTTTCTTTTCTGCTTCCAAACAATGCCCTACTGCATCGAACAAACTTTCGTTGCTGAAAGCGTATCTGGTTGCCTTTCGCCGTCGCGTTAGCTTTGCGCAGTATGTCCTCCTTAGAAACTTCCAATGGCGTTTTACTTTTCTGAAAAGTCACACGTGTGAATGGCCTGGACCCGGAGAGTTTGCAGCGCGTTGTACGAGGACAACAGAGATGATTTAAGACGTTACATCATCCTAGCCACAAAGAACCCTCCATAAAATTGCATCATATCACCCTGTCTTAAGTTAAATGACTTGGGTTTGAGAGGTTTCCTCTTTCCAAATTTAAGCAATGCTTAGCTTTGTGACGTAAGCTATATGGCTCTGTAGTTTGGATTCCACATTCAATTGTAGATCCCCTTTAACCGGTAGTATTACGTTAGGTTAGGCCGAGAGAGGCGGATTGGGCAGCAAATTGAAACTTAGTGACTTAACTGTCCGAACAAACCTAAAGCCGTTAGGCGAATAATGATGCACAAAATATTTTTATTTACTTCTTTACGTATCAATTACCTTCCTCCGATTGACTTAAATGGTAAACGCTACAGTTTTTTTTTTATTTTGCTTGTGGCTTTACGCATAGTCGACGTCGAGATCATTAGAATGGGAATGGAAAGGAATTCAGCCATGGCCTTTTGAAGCAACCATCTCGGCATTCATCTGGAGTGATTTTTGGAAAACATGGAAAACCGAAATTTTGATGGCCGGACCAGAATTCCAACCCGTGTCCTCCAGAATGCGAACCCAGAGCGTCACCGTTCACCCACCACGCTCGGTACGAAACTATAAGCATACAGAGCACACAGGGAGAATAACTTTCGTCTAATTTTTAGTTTTGGAGCAAAAAAATGTTCGTGATTCCTTATCAACACTGAAATGAAATATGTTTCTAGGTTTTCTAAGTGGTATTACCAATGTGATTATGGATGTGTAAAATACTGTCAATCATAAAATAAATTAAGACGTAAAAAAATAATTTTTATCATTTGCTGCCGAAGTACAGTTAAGTTATGTGTGTTGAATCCTGAACAAAAGACGACCTACAGTTATACTACATGGGTATTGCAGTGCTGTAAATGAACTGTTGTAAGAAGGAACTTTATTCATTACAGAAATGGCCCCACGCAAAGGAACTGGTAGGCAACACTGCATTGCGGCAGACGACAACTGTTGCATATTTACATCAGTTCGGTCGGAATAGGTTTACCTTGCACGTGGCTGCTCACGCCACGTTTTCTGTTTGACTTCGGTTGCGCAAACATTTAACGGGTGTGTACATAGGGCCTTTATACCTTTTTCCCCTCACGACTCATCATTAAAGCCAGAACACACAGCCTTATTGAGAAGGAACGGGTAGGAATTTGGCCAACACATAATATAATAAAGAACTTCCTTTACATCAACGTAGCTTAATTTATGGGAAATAGTGACTAATTGGAATTTTCATAATAGAATTGGAATTTAGACCAGCCCCTGCCAGATTGCCGTATACAATTATTGTCCTTCATCAAAGACACTCGGTTATAAAAAAAACAGCAGCTCACGTGAAAATACCACTATTTATGACGTGTATGTATTTTTTTTTTTTTGCTTTGGACTTTACGCCTCTAGGGCGTCGAGGTCATTAGGGGCGGGAGAGGATGCGGGACAGAAACGGGAAGGAATTCGGCCACGGCCTTTTCAAGGAACTAGCGTGATTTCGGGAAACAACGGAAAAACGAATTCAAGATGGCTGGACGGGGTTTGTACCTGCGTCCTCCAAAATACGAGGCCGGAGCTCCGTGTGCATGTTTTAAGAATGCCGAAGTTATGTATGGTAATAACTCAGACCTGATTTCTCTAAAAGCCGAACGGAGTAAAATTAGCGTTTGAATGCCAGAATTGCGTATTTATCCGACAATTCCCATTCAGGTGACCTCATTACAAACACAACATAGATTTATGGATACGATAGCTAATAATAACGTCCCATTTCTAACCAAAAAAAAACCATTTATTACAAAAAAAAAAAAAAAAAAAAAATCCACCGTCAGACATAGATGTCAAAATCATCAGCTTGCTGAATTTTCCTATAGTTGTACCTCTTGTGATATGATTTATTTCCTTGTTTCAATGTAAACGCTACAAGAGGTGACAGCAAACTGTCCTCACAAAGACTGGGACGTCAAAGGAAAAATGCTGTCACAATATACCCTGCAGTGTCGGTTTTTTTTTTTTTTTTTTTTTTTTTTTTTACTGCTTTACGTCTCTTTTTAACATCGAGGTCTTTAGAGACGGGAAAGGATGGGGGGCAAGGATGGGGGCAAGGAATGGGAAGGAATTCGGCCATGGCCTTTTGAAGGAAGCATCCCGGCATTTGCCTGGAGTGATTTGGGGAAACCATGGAAAACCCAAATCTGGATGCCCGGACGGGGATTCGAACCGCCGTCCTCCCGAATGCGAGGCTGCAGTGTCGTGACTAATAGTTTTAAACAATATTTGAAATATAACCTGGGGCAGATTAATCTGTGTTCTTATTCATGCCATCACAAAACCAATCTTCTAAGCACATTGCATTACCATTTGAAGGGTTACCGGTTCGAATCCATCTTTGGACAAGAGAGGTTTTCATTAAATATTGTGTTCTTTACATACTATCCATACTGTGCAGCACAACACTACTGACAATAAAGTCACAGTAAGTGGCATTTTTTTTAGCCAAAAAACTAGTTTTATTATCGAATTCGCTATGAAAACATAATTATATTGTCTGAGTTATAGCAGTGACACTGTTTTGAATACGTCTGGAGGATGAGCGACATTCTAAGGCACCCAGATTTTATCCCTGGTCTAAGTACCCATATTTTGTTTTTCCACGGATTCTAGAAATGACGCAAGGGGAATATCGATATGTTACACTCGCAAAGACCACGGACGAATTAGTTACAGTTCGTTAACATCATTCCTATTACTATAATAATAATCCGTAAAGCCAAAACGAAAAGAAAAGGATATATATCCCTAGAAACAATTACAGTTATCTGGAGGACGCGGGTTCAAATCCCAGTTCACCCAATCAGATTTAAATTTTCCATTGTTTCTCGAAACATTCTACACGAATGCAGGGATGGTTCCTTCAAAATAACGTTACCACATTCCTTCCCGTTCTTTGCCCCCTCCCCGCACCCCCCATTCTACACTGTCCCGCCTCTAATAAAAAAGAATTTATTTATAAAACTTGATCAAGGAATTTTGTCTTCATCTCCAATTGAATACTCTTTTCTTAAATACAGCAAACTAGCCATCCAGGCTTATAATTATTTTAAAAACAATACCCTAGAAGGCATCGGCAACGTAACTTCAGCACATATTTATTATTCCCGTACCTTCCGATTGGAAAGAATGCTGGAAGATGGAATTATTAGACTTCATACCAACACATTGTTAATACTAGACCCTCAGCTGCCGAATAATATGAAAGATGTAATATATTACTGTCTTATATTCAGAATCGAAAGGCTTTCGTTAATGTGTCGCACTCTAGAGAATTGCTTTGTTCATTAAGGAGAAAGGGTAAGGAATGATTCCGTGCCAAAAAAAGTATGACACATCTGTCACGCAGCTACACGACTTGATACACGGCCAAATTTGGGATAACTTTACTAAGCATCATATTAACGTCTACAGAGATATAAATGCTGTGTTCAAGGATGAATACGTGAATAGAAGTTCGCTGTGCAATAATAAGAATCACAGTGGAGTGCCAAATCGCTAGATGTATGGAAAGTGTGTCATTAAGACATTCCGTTGCTCAGCACAGACTTGCTGATTTTTTTTTTTAACTGTTTAACGTCTCTTAACAGCGAGGTCTTTAGAGACGGGAATGGATGGGGGACAAGGAATGGGAAGGAAATCGGCCATGGCCTTTTGAAGGAAGCATCCCGGCATTTGCCTGGAGTGATTTGGGAAACCATGGTAAACACAAATCTGGATGCCCGAACGGGGATAACATCATTAGAAACCAGTACGTCTGGCAATATGTGTAAGTAGGAGTGACACTCGTTATCTGGAACAGTAATATAAGGTAAAAAAGAACGGAGACGCTATCTATTGGTGTATCAACATTCGCGGGCCTCCGGGGACTACGTCAATTTTATGCGACGTTTCGAAGACGATCTCTGATTTCATCTTCCGTCGAAGTTCGCCGGTGGAACGTCCAAGAACTTTTTATACTTTTATTATTTATGGCTTTGCGCCTCGTCGACGTCGAGGTCATTAGAGGTGGGAAAGGACTGGGGGCTAGGAGCAGGAAGGAATTCTGCCATGGTGTTTTGAAGGAACCATCTCGGCATTCGTCTGGAGTTATTTCAGTAAACCATATAAAATCGAAATCTGGATGGCCGGACCTGGGATTCGAACCCTCGTCCTACCGAATGCGAGGCCAGAGTGTTACCGCTCAGCAACCACGCTCGGTGTCTAACATGATGAACTGTTGGTAAGAAATTAGAAATCATCATTTATTGTTAATAATAACTTCCACTTTTCACTGATTTCACTCCATTTCCACGCTTTCTTCCGACAGAAAGAAATGCGCCTTCTTACACTGTGTGTTAATATGGTGGGAAGTTTCAGAATGTATTAGAAAGTGCAATTTGCATGTTATGGTCCAACTGTGTCCAATCGATTATATGTATGTATCTGATACAGAAATATTGAAACACTGAATTGTTATTACTGGCAGGGACGTTTAGAACATCATGTAATGATTTTGCTTTACTTTTTACTGAACGTGAATATGCAACTTTATCACAATGAAATAAATAAACTTACGCTTTCGTAGTTTAGATGGGAAGAGTATTTTTGGCAGTGATTATCTCTGTGTCGAAAATAAATACCAAAATTCTTGCGTGTTCCTTAAACGGACAGCGGGATCGAATTTACATTCTTCACTAAAAATTGTGATTGAATCACATACTGAAAAAAAACCTTCGTGCCGTTTACAGCAATAATTTTTTATCTACGCTACGGTGCGATCTTCTAAGTATACCATATAATATTTAGGAGCCTGAATTACGTATATTAATATTGTAGGAAGAATCCATCACTTCATGTAAAACTGACTGATATTGCAAAGAACATTGTTACACAATCTGACGCGTAATGTGAGTCGCTTCCCCCAGTGTATAGTATCCCCCAGGGGTTCGTGACTTGTGGGGCCTAGGTCCTGGGTTGGCACCCGTGGGACCCCAACAGGGTTTGGAGTTGCTACCACTAATGTTAGGTCTCTTGTGTCAAATTTTCTATCGATATCCCTCTTTTCTTCCTCACCCTGATGGTATTTCAGAGTTATAAAAAGTGTGTCAATTACAGATGCAAAATGTGCAGACTTTAGGAGCCTGTCTAATTCTAGTCTCGATTACAGGAGCAAATTTTTTTAAAATTATATATGCTTGCATTTACAATTTACCAGAAACGGTTATATATAATGAAGTAGAAATATTCATGATGCAGAAAATGGTTTTACGATGCATAGTTGTTACATAGTATGGTTACAGTATTCCAAAATGAAAAATAAATTCTTAACGTGTCTACAATACAGTACGTTATGCGTAGCAGACACCATACTCAGTGTTTAATATTGCAACAGTCAGTGAAACGATTTGATTTCATATTGTTAGTTAAAGGCATTTAGGTGTTACAGAACAAGTTCAGTAATGATCATGGCTGTAACTCTAATTTTCGTAATTAACTATTTGTCTTCAAGTTTCTGACATCTAAAAATATTTATGATAGTTGGTCAGTTTAAGGACTTAATTTACTGCAGGAATTTTGTTATCATTGCGAAATAAAACTCTTGCTTTAATAAGAGCTAAACGCTTATTACTGTAACGTAATGACTGGGAGCAGTAGTTGACTTAGGCACAGCGGTAGTGTCTGGCGTTGCTAGTTATGACATGTTTTATGCACACAATAATTAGTCCCTCCGGATAAAAAAGAGAAGACAACCGCGGGGCATTGCGTCAAAGGCCAGAAATGTTCATATGGCCTCAGATAGTCTACTGTTTGCGTGTTATTTTTTTAGCAGGTTGTTTGAGGCCTGCACTGTACCTCGTTTTTTATGAGCCGCAGCTGTTTATTCATTACATATGTAATACGGGCAACAAGTTGTTGGGACTGAGGTTATTTCAGCTCAGATGCCTATCTTCTCACACTTTTCAAGGTGTCAGAGATTTCTACCATTTCTTAAGGATTCGAGAAATTTTACCATCTATCTCGAAATATTTTCATTATTTTGCGATGTTAAAATAGATACTGATCAAACAAATACAGTATAAAGGCTGTATTATATCACCCCTCCCCACCAATAAAAATGCTAGCAATCTATTATCTGCTTCCACTAAACAGTTAAGATACCACATAACTATTAATATTGTAATGGTTGATGATTCTTGATGATTTCAGAATATTCGCGTTGCCAGACCCGGCACCATTGCTACCAGTACGCTTCCTTTACCTTAAAAAAAAAAAAAAAAAAAAAAATGGATAATCATTGTGGACTACCAACACAAGTGAAAACATAAAAATATGAATATTATACGCGCAACACGTCATACTTGTAGCTACACATATACTAAATAATAACAATTCCGTGTGTTTGTAATGACCTGGTGACAGGTTTTCTATTTAACTGTGCATTCGGCTAGTGCTACCAGGTACAGGGGACCTACAGTTTAACGTGGAATCCGAACCACGCAAGCGTTTTGGCGTACTTCACATTATACAGCAGATACTTTAACCACTGAGCCACCAGACCACCTTAGATATACTGTTAACATTAGCATGTCGGTGACGTGAATTCATAAGATTTTATCCATTCAAAAATCGCCCAACATGCCTAAAGAAGTTTCCACTTCAAAAACTAAAAGTTTATCTTAGTCCACAATCCGAAGGTTGGTCGAATCTTCCCAAAGGAGAGGTACCAAGCTATTGTGTCAGAGGCAGGAAGGCCAATTCCTTTCCAGGGGCCTACGGTTTAACGTGGAATCAGAACCACGGAACATCCAGGCGTAGGTAATATAATCAAATACAACAACTAAACATTGTTGCTCATCACCGGATTTGGACCCGTGACTGGAGAGGGAAACGTTCGGAGGTAAGCGCCTTACCCACTGAGCTACCAGATCGCCTTATTTTGAATTATACATATGCAAAGTTCCATCAAAATCGGACAAAAACTGTGTGTTTGTGTGAAGAAAATTGAAAAAAAAAAATCATTTTCATATTAGATACATGTATAACTTATACTTTCAGTGCTGTTCAAGAGCCTCACGTCATACTTATAGCTACAGATATGTTGTTAACTTTAGCATGTTGGTGACGCGAACTCATAAGATTTTACTCATCCTAAAAGCGTCCAACGCGCACATCATACGCGCAACACGTCATAGCATGTCGGTGACGGAATGTTGCGAACTCATAGATTTACCTCCGTCCAAATATCGCCTAGCGCATCCATAGAAGTTTTCACAAAAAAAAAATAATAATTGAGATATTTGAGCAGTATGATAAGCACAGTATACCTGTAGGTTAAAGATATGTTGAATAAATAAAATATGGATTAGATAGCCAAAACTGAGTTTTGTTAAGACCACAGATCCACTGGAAAGCTATCTTGAAAACACGTTTATCAGCATATGCGGCCTTAATAATGCATTGCCCGACCGTAACTTCCCCGTACACGTAACAGTATGATCTACGGGAAGCCGCATAAGTGCTTGACTCGGAAGTTACAATAACGCGTATTGAAGCTGTGAATAATCCTTGAAATGGTAAAAAGTGAGTTGTTACATGGATTCGATACTATGAAAGTGGAAATCCTTTTGTTTGACTGCTACTTGGCATTTTTTTTTCTATTCGACAAATACGTAGATAAATTTTATGTTTTGTTACATATAGAATAAGAAAATTTAAATGTTTATAACAGAAAAAATATCCGCCCAGATTGCTCAGTTGAGATCGGCACTGTGATGCTACTGGGCACGTAACCAAGGGTCCGCTGGTTCGAGTCCTAACGGTGGAATTTTCATCAGCACGACATGGCCATGAGGCTAGGAGATATGGTACTTCATAATTCCAGATACCAGACTGTGTACCATTGTCCTAGGTTAAATACCGATTAGATTTATTTGTGGAAATCACAGTAGAATACAATTGGAAACTGGTATGATGAAAGAGCTGGGATGGAAATCATTGACAGATGCGAGACTGAGAAAGGCCTATGTTGGAGCATGTAGTAGTAGGGAAGGCAAAAGATGACAATGACCACAATCTGGTACTTGATTTCAGGCATAGGGGAGGGTTTTCCTTCTTTTCTTTGTGCTTAAAGGAGTTAGGGGAAGTTTTAAACAGTTTATCAGAAACACTGAAAGCATTTACCTTCAACAGTCGGTAACGAAAGTCAGGTTTTTTCCACACGCTCCCTTTTTCACTTGTAATTATTTCTAAAGTGGAGAAGAATAAAGAAACAGATAATTAATCACTAATCAGTGTTACTCTTTAAAGCAAGTTTTTTTTAGAGGTTGCACGTACGTATTTGAATTTATAGTAGTCTCCATAAGTCTTCTTGTCAAACCATTTTTGCGTTTTTAAATTTCGTTTTGTACAGTCACACGAATTTGAACTATTTTTAAAGAGCATTAAACGTCTGTTAACCTTATGTCCCGTCTGAATCATCTTTCATTTTCCTACGACTTGATCCCTACTACAAGACTTAAAAATATAAACACAGTAAAACGCTGATAGTAACGTTAGTTATTCCATTTCTAGCCACAGCATAAACTAAAATCAATTTTTAAAAAACAAAAAAAACTTCAAAGGCTTCTCGTCAAGGAATATGCGCGATTGGTTTGTATAGAATGTAGTGACAGCGCGGATCACATATTTGGGATCGCTACCAAGTAAGTTCAATTCCTCTGTGTAAAAGCTCACTAAAATAATTCTGTCTCTGGAGGGGGGGGGGGGAGAAGGAGAAGGGGCATTTATGTGACAAGACAATATAACAGTTCAAGTAGGTAAGGTTATGTGATGACAAAGGTCTAATTAATGCACTTAAAAGAACAAGTATTCAAAGTTTTAAATTTTGATTAATCCCTGAATAACTACCTACTATTTACAATAATTGTATTTATGCCTATTCGATTAATCAAATTGCAATTTCTTTCCGGATATTTTACTGTTTTTTTTTATTGCTTTTGATGCTTCTTGGTTCCAGTCTTCATCAGGTTTTTCTGTTAAAAATCACCATGCACTGTGTTGTTATTTCCGCAAATGTCATTTCATAATATCTGTACAATCTTATAATGACATTTTATTGATGTAACTCGGTAATATTAAAAAAATGAGATTTGGGGTTTGCTACCATTTGTATTTTCAATCGTGCAAACGCTTTCTAGGTTCACTGGGATTTTTTTTTTTTTTTTGCTTATGGCTTTACACCTTGTTGATGTCGACGTTGGGTCATTAGAGGCAGTTAAAGATTGGGGGCAAGGAACGGAAAGGAATTTGGCCATGTTCTTATGAAGAAAGCATGCCGGCATTCGCCTGGAGTGATTTGGGGAAACCATGGAAACAAAAATCTTGATGCATGGACGGGGATTCGACCAGCGTCCTCCCGAATGAGAGGCCAGAGCGTTACTGCTCACCCACCACGATCGGTAGGACTCGCTCCGTTCATCGCTGCTAGCGTGACCTCTGCCGGCCAAATACCGGAAATACAGTACAGAGGACCGAGCCTGGACGTAGGCTCGAACCTGACAGTAGACCCGGTCAGTTATTCACGTGCTGCGGGGGACGAAGCGACGCTGGTACTCACTCCGTACCAATAACTCAAAAAGAAAAGAGTGTGGAGTATGTGTCGTCTTCTTCTTATTGGTATTTACTATGCACTGTTATATTATTTTATAAGACTATACATTTACTTAAAGAAAATTCGGATACTTAAAGAAAAAAGAAAAAATACCGGCATATTGCATAACATTTTCTCCGGCGATTGTACAGTCATCAAATTGCTATTTACAGTAGAAAGAATAGCTGTAATGACAACATTAGAACGATGTGTACTGTTATGGGAGGTGTGTATTATCCTTGTCACCAGTTTCTCTTCGATCATTCTTACGTATATATAATTATGTATTTTGTGTATCTACAGACTGAGCTGTGACCTCCAATTCAATCTGAAGTAAATGCCTCTTGCCCTCCAGATATAAAACTGAAACGTGAATTTCTTAAACACAGAAGAGCGAATGGTAATACAGGCAAGATGGGCAAAGTTCATTGCTACATAGATTTTTTAACCTCTTTGGTTGACGATGAAGAATACACTCTACTTACTAGGTGGATATTTATAGCAAAAAAAAAAAAAAAGTATCCTTAGGTGTTTAACACTACTACAGTACAAGCGTTGCAAGTGAGCGGCTTTCAGCAGAGCTGGTTTCATAATTTCAGCAAAACCGGAACAATCTTCCTCCTGTACACATGGTTGATCTTTTTGTTATTAACAGTCATGTATGAGATTGATATCAGTTATGTAATTATAGTGTGTTCAATGTCATACTTTGTTATAAATCCTTACAAGACGTCACATTTATTTGAAGCCTCCGTATATATCATAATCCAATAAATTTAGATTCAGTAACTGTAAATAATTTATTTATGTTATGGTTTCGATTACATTGTCTTCTGATTTCACCGTTTATAATACTTTCGTTATATATGTTCATCAAACACGTAATATCTACGGCGGCTCAGTTGATAGAACATACCCAAAATATTGATAATAGTCATTGATATGATGTAGTATATACTGTAGTTTCGAGAGTGCCCCTGCCGTACCACCTTGTCCTGTTTTCTGTGATCTCCACCCTTGTTGCGTGGCACGTGGAGGAAGTTTTTATTTTTAACGTCACTCTAACAGCGTGGTCTTTAGAGACGGGAAAGGATGGGGGGCAAGGAATGGAATTCGGCCATGGCCTTTTGAAGGAAACATCCCGGCATTTGCTTGGAGTGATTTGGGAAACCATGGAAAGTCCAAATCTGGATGCCCGGACGGGGATTCGAACCGCCGTCCTCCCGAATGCGAGGCATGAACGCTAGCCGTTACACCACCACGCTCGGTGTGGAGGAAGACACTGTGTGCTATTTCTGCATTGCCAAGCCTTCGTTGTCCACCGAGTCTTCGTTTGTCCACCGAGCCTTCGTTTGACCACAGAGTCTGGGGAAGCTCCAGCGGTCACAGCTAGCGCGAGTATAGAGGACCGGTCATAAGAATAACCGATCGAGTTCGAGCGTAAGTAAACGGCCATTTTGAAGACACTAATCTCTATAAAATATCTTTATTGGCTGTTAAATTCGTCTTCGAAAAGGGAAATTCCTAGGAAATGAGAATGAAAATTTTATATCGTGAATTGTATATTTTTATAAAGATAAACTCATTTATTTGAAAAGTGTAATCAAAGAATTGTGCGAGAAGAATTTGTTAAAGGATGCTGGCAGCTGAATAAATGTAAAAGTTTCAATTTTAATTAGTGAAAGAATATTGGGTTTAATGGTACAACAATAGTTTTAGAAAAGATAAATTATAGTCCGATAACGATTTTTTGAAGAGTTTCATATATATAGATTTATCAGAAATTAGAAGAGGAACCGAAGACGGATAAATCGCCAGCGAACATATGAAAGAAATTGTTCATTACTTCTTCAAACCAGCTACTCTGAGAATGATATAAAAGTTTTTACCTGCATATTGTTGATTACAGTTTCATTCTATATTGGGGTTAGTAGAAGTATGTACATTGAAATTAACGATTAAATGAATTCAACGATCAAATTCCTAAATGCAAAACAATAATGTGATTCAGTCCTCATTCCATTTAGCGATGGGAACCTGTAAAATTTAGTTTATGAGGGTGATCGTCCATAAATGATAACACTAACTCCGATAAATGAAATTAAAAAAAAACTGTGCGCAAACAAATATTAGTTTTTACAACATCCGTTGAACAGTAAACGGAACACGCCAGAAGCGAAATAGGTATAAACGATATACAATTCATGGCGTATAAAATATGTGGTGCTATATGTTCCGACGGGTTAGTGGAAACGAAATCTAATTACACTTGGCGTATCACAGATTAGTCACAGCAAAGAGCGATGTACGAGGGTGAGTCAAATGAAAACCTTAAATATTTTTTAAATATTATTTATTGTGCAGAAGTGGTACAAAGCTGTATCACTTTTCAACATTATCTCCCCCACGCTTAATACAAGTCCTCCAGCTCTTAAAAAGTGCATAAATTCCTTTAGAAAAAATTCTTTTGGTAGTCCGCGCAACCACTCATGCACCGCGTGGCGTACCTCTTTATCAGAACGGAACTTCTTTCCTCCCATTGCTTCTTTGAGTGGTCCAAACATATGGAAATCACTTGGGGCAAGGTCTGGTGAGTATGGTGGATGAGGAAGACACTTAAAATGCAGGTCTGTGATTGTTGCAACTGTTGTACGGGCAGTATGGGGCCTTGCATTGTCATGTTGCAAAAGGACACCTGATGACAGCAATCCACGTCGCTTTGATTTGACTGCAGGCCGAAGATGATTTTTTTAGGAGATCTGTGTATGATGCACTGATGACAGTGGTCCCTCTAAGCATGTAATGCTCCAAAATGACGCCTTTTTCGTTCCAAAAAAGAGTCAGCATAACCTTCCCTGCTGATGGTTCTGTTCGAAACTTCTTTGGTTTTGGTGCTGAGGAATGACGCCATTCCTTGCTCGCTCTCTTCGTTTCCGGTTGGTGGAAGTGAACCCAGGTTTTGTCCCCAGTAACGATTCTTGCAAGGAAGCCATCACCTTCTCGTTCAAAGCGCCGAAGAAGTTCTTCACAAGCATCAACACGTTGTTCCCTCATTTCAGGAGTCAGCTGCCGTGGCACCCATCTTGCAGACAGTTTGTGAAATTGGAGCACATCATGCACAATGTGGTGTGCTGAACCATGACTAATCTTTAAACATGCTGCAATGTCATTCAGTGAGACTCGGCGGTTTTCCATCACTATGGCTTCAACTGCTGCAATGTTCTGTGGAGCCACAACTCGTTGTGCCTGACCTGGACGAGGTGCATCTTCAACTGAAGTCACACCATTTGCGAACTTTCTACTCCATTCGTAGACTTGCTGCTGTGACAAATATGCATCACCGTACTGAACCTTCATTCTTCGATGAATTTCAATAGGTTTCACACCTTCACTACTCAAAAACAGAATAACAGAACGCTGTTCTTCCCTGGTCCAAGTCTCAAGTGGGGCAGCCATCTTTATATTGATACTACGACGGTATTTGTGCATCTGCACTATGCTGCCACCTACAGACCATTCTGCACGCTGATTGTAGCACGCTTACCAACTTACAGGATAACGGCGCGAAATTTCGATTTTTTTATTACAAATTTAAGGTTTTCATTTGACTCACCCTCGTACAAAATATTTGTGTACTGAAATTCAGAATCATTGCTAATATTAGTTCGACAGCATTTTCTGTGCTCGATCAACATGTAACAGCATCTACTAACAAGGGACTAACAATCTTAATGCTGAGATGCCTATAGCAATAAACATTTCCAAGCGAAAACAGTTATTGAGGACGGCCTTATTTTAAATCCAATATTAAAATTCTAACTATCACTTATGTAGATGGCAGTCTTAAATTATTTCTAAGAGTTTTTCTGCAGCAAAAAATGGAATTCCTGAAACGGCAGTTTCATCATATCCTAGAAGACACCTTCCCATGTTACTTATTTAGCTAGATAGTAACGTACTTTAATTATATTGATACCTGTAAGACTCTTTACCAGCGGAAATGCAATGTTTCTTCACTTCTTTATCATAGAAGATAAGATGCAGATCGATACTAATTATATACAAACTGGCTTTTGCTCGCGCCTTCGTACTCGTGGACTTAGAATTTTATTGCTAAAATTTGATAAAATCAACATTTACACTACATAATGAATGGTGTCTGTCCATTAAATTTATGAACAGATCAGACACAAACTAACTGCAAGAGGAGCAAAGCCTGAGTGGAGACTTACACACACTTTGCATCTGTCTGTCACCGTTCTGTTAATTTTAAAAATACATTATTTATCCTTAAAGAGTTTCCAATGTCCTCCCTAATGATGTATGTTATTTCCTAGTCACATTTCATAAAGTTCGGTTCAGCCGTTTAGTCTCGAAAGCGTAACAAACAGACAGAGAGACAGTGCAGTTATAAAATTAGTGTAGCTAAGTACAATTGTCTTTCAAGGATTGATTAAGACTTAAAGGATTTTTATGAAGCGGGCAATAACCCCACTTGCGCTCTAAAATATTTCAATTCAGAATTACATATGTTCGTGCCGAAACATATTGAGGAGTACTAAGTTAGTATTTGTCGGTTGTTCGTGAAGGGTAAAATTGTCATTCAGCTGCGACACCTTTTTGAAATGGGACTTGGCTGTGCATAAATGAAAAGCATTTGGCCAGCTTGGTTCCAGATAATCGATAAAAGTTAAAACCCGCGAACCGTCGAATGTGCAAACTGAGCACATCCACCAGGCAATCTCATCTACCAATCATGTGGGTTCATTCATTTGAGATATCGTCAGACTGTCATACTGATTGGATGCATCAAGAATTTATGGTGAAACATCTAAAGTATTATTGAAGGCAAAGAGTGGTGATTAAATAAAAGAAAGCATATGTGTCTATCGGTGGCGAACTTTATACATTCCTAAGAAAGTACATTTGTTTCAATCTAACAACCAAGTAACTGTTAATTCGATGTGTTTCAGTTCTTCATCATTTCGGATAAGTCTAAAAACAATCACGACGATTACTAATCAGACCTCAAATACCGCCTAGGACAATTGTGTGTAATTCTGGTCTGCGAACCAAAGTTTTGAAAAACTCAATTCGTCGCACGAAACATCCGCACGAGGTTTACGAGAGTGTCTGAAAAAATGTTTGGTTTTCGTGGTATCGATAAACCGGAAACGTGAAATTTAATTACCTCCAAATAAAGTTTTTTATGACATACCCTAAATTAATTTATTATTACAACGTAAAATAGTGGATTAACTAAAAAATAAAGTAAAATAAAAAATGCTGATAACTGTTATTTCATTTCACTAAAGTTTGGAACATTAATTAATATGGAATTTTCTGTGTTACTTATTTGGGAAATCTGCAGCTAATCACAATATCTCGTGCAAATAAAATCCTACTTCAATAAACGAAGAAGCAATTAAATCGGTATGAAATCAGTCTGAACATTGGTAAATGCTTTTTGTTCACCATGTGTTATTAAAATTAAATCCCTGATAGAACTTTTTTTTTAAAAAAAAATCATTATTTGAACCGTAGCACAAATCACTGTAAGACAAAAGCAACCAAAATTCATTAAAGGACGAGTAGAAATAAAACTCTGGGAGGCTTATTACATTTACACGAATAGTAAAGAATAGGAATTAATTGGTTAATTCCAGTATAACGGTAAAGATTATTTTTTCACCAGATACTTTGGTAAAATACAGTGAACATCCCCTCAAAACATTAAATCTACCAGGATTGTTGAAATTCAAACTGTAAAATGCCAAAGTTGATAGCAATGTCTGAAGCCTGGGAATCACTGCAACCTGTGCATGTTGATCAACAACCGGTGTGCAATGTTTATTTTTTTTATTATTGGTTTTTTGTTTTTGTTTTTACAGGTATGAATTGAATTAAAACTTACTAAAAA
The DNA here is from genome assembly GCA_031002005.1 of Vandiemenella viatica. Classification (NCBI taxonomy): domain Eukaryota; kingdom Metazoa; phylum Arthropoda; class Insecta; order Orthoptera; family Morabidae; genus Vandiemenella; species Vandiemenella viatica. Next base: position 240,541,501 of record CM061921.1, read on the forward strand.
GAGCTGAACGAAAATGATATTACAAAATCAGATATTTTTGAAAGTTTGAAAGAGATTTAGGCGAGGAAATGACGTCTCACGTAGGCGTCCATAAATCAGCTGAAACTTTCAAACGTGTTGAGTGTGAAGAGGATTCTCTACCTGCGGAAACACTGACAAAAGAAATATTGAAAATGTTGGTAGGTTACCAAGGAAATGGCGCTATACTGAAATTTAAATTTCTTAAAACACTTGTATTTGGATGGATAAAAAATTATGATTTACTTTTTTTGAATGCTACTTATGATAACAGTTCACAATTAGGTTGGTGGGTGAGTAGTACGAAGAAGTTGGTTCGATCTCTTGACCTGAGATTTGGATTTCGGGTTTGCAATGTTTCCTTAAATCACTTAAGGCAAATACCGGTATTGCCGAAATCCTACCCATTCCTTGCCCCACGTCTTCTCCCAGTTCTAATGATATCGAAGTCAACAAACCCAAAGCCCTTACTAAAATTTCACAAGGAACGTTAATAGTTGTACATTGAGGTCTAAGTGCAACTGAATAAAGCATAGTTGCTAATCGCATTATATACATGGTTTTACGACGTTTTTCACATGTGGAGTAAGTAATGTCTTATTAAAGCACTTTCCTCGAGATGTTTTCTCTTCTTGTAACTAGTGAATAGTAGATATCAAAGTATGTGATTTATATAGGATAGCAGACTACTCGTTTCTGAAAATACAATCCTATCATGCAATTTACCTGTGCAAATATTTTGTATGCGTCGAGCTTAAATGGATTCTTCTAAAACGCTATGATTAGCTTAACCTGTTTTTAAATGTGAATGTAATGAAATATTTCAATTCAATTTTTATCCACTACCAAACTTCTGAATTAATTAAAATTTCGCATACATGTTAAGGACCTATGTCATTACAATAATTTCACAGCTATCACCTAGTATTATTGTTACTTCCACAGTAATAAAATTAATAATTTCTAAAGCAGCAAGTAGTCGTCTTTGTGCTATGCAATCTAGTGGAATTTAATGTTTAGCTGGTTGCATGTTCTTCGCGAAACACGAAATTCAAAATAGTTTCCTATATTAAACAAAGTTTGCTTAGATTTCTATCATTTAGTCTCTTTGCTGCAGGACAGGCTTATATACTACTTAGTCGCGTGACGTCACTAGATGGTCACCAGATAGAAGAATTCGACTGCTTCAAGCTAACAGGGAGTGTTCCATGTAATATTGACACGTTAGGTGAAATGGCTAGGTTACGTGAACACGAATGAAATCATTTTAAGTTCATTGTTACATATAAAATGCTAAGACTCGAGTGTCAACATTACTTGTATCTTCATTATTGTTTTAAGACTAACAAAAGTATTATGGTTTAAAAAACTAAAAAATCACACTTTTATAGCAATGCGACCTTAAAAGCTTAAAGTAATCTTTAACTATAAAGATTTTGATCTACAGTGGTAGGATGTCCCATAGTTCAGTATAACAAATTTTTCGAATAAAGTTAAAATTAAAATAACGTTATTGTCTTTAATGTATAAAAAGCGTGGATTGCCCTCCGCTTACTTTTCATAATGAATCTACCTATAGAAATAGTTAATGATGAAAAATTTTAAACGTCGATAACTAGAACCCCATGATATTTTTACAATAAAATTAATTTTTCGGTCAGTGAGCTTAAAATAACATTTTAAGCTTATTCAGAAAACTAAGTTATAGGAAATTGTGAAACGTCCTATTGCTGTTAAACGAAATAGTTATATTTAAAGATTATTTTCAACGTTTTAGTTCACATTGCCACAAAAGCGTGTTTTTATTTAATTTTTAAAAACTATATTTTTTCTCATTTATTCGGTATCTGTACATAATAAGGTATATGCATGTATTTTTTTAATCAATTATTTAAATTTGTAAATAACCGTAAAAACATTAAAATTTACGTAAATATTAAGATTTAACATCAAAATAAATATTTTAAAAATGAAATCCAGTTCCGTCGATTTAAACGCTGCCATTTTGGCGCGCTGCACTGTGACGTGTAAGTACACGACTACATTGACGTACTGTATAGCGTGGAGTATTTCATCTCAAAACTCTTACGTTTTCTAACTAATGTCGATATGGAAGGGGGTCGAAAACCGTGTTATAAGTGCTGTGTTGTACTACCTATGTGTAAAAATACTATAAGAAATGCACCTTATAAAGTGTATTTTCTTGTCCCGCGAGATGCGAATATAAGAAAAAAGTGGTGTACAGCTATGAGAAGAGATAAAATATCTGCTACTAGTTGTGTATATTATTGTGAAGATAATTATAAAGTAAGTACTTAGAATTTCTGTATTTATGTATTTTAGGAAACGTAAAATAAAAATTAATTGCCTGTTCAAACTCTAATCATATATTAGTTAATTCCAAAAGTTTCATTGGTATATTTTCAAATCATTTCTTATTGTAACTTAATCCAAAGCAAGTACAAACTTTTAAAGTTCGGAGAGACATATTTTTAAACACTTTTCTGCTACTTTATTATGTTACCAAATTTAAAGCCAGTTAAAAATGACGGGTTCAACGGAGTTTTCCGGCAAGTCATTTGATGACAATTGTTTAACTCTACTGAATTAACAGCGATAATGAAATATGCGGCCTGTACCAAAAAACATTTAATCAAAGCCACAGGGAACTATACACTGGACATGCACTAGGGGTGATTTGTTTTGTTACTAATGGTTGTGGTTAGGTTGAAATGAGGCCTAGACGAAGAAAAGTGTCACCAAAGGCACAGGAAATTACACGTATATCCAATTTTTGACAGCTGATATATTTAGAACTAAGCGAGATTTCGAAAAAGTATATTCTTCAATTTAAGTTTTTCTCGTGCTGTCAGCATTTTAACCTAACCACAACCTTATGATGGTGCTGCCATTTTCTGCGAGGTCTAAAACCCAAAGACGATTTAAATCTTTCCTGGAAATTAACACAGTAAATTGTAGCTAATGCTAATTGTCTCATCAATCTGACTTACTAAAAAGGTGAAAAATTAATAATTCAAATATCTATCACTTAATTACCTTGCAGCTTTCACTCTGAGCTCAGCGGCCGTAAAATTCGGATTTGATGCAAAATATCTTGTCATCATGAAAACATCAATTTTTGAAAGATTATCCGACTGTGCTTTCAGAAAACCGCTTTCAGTCATTATTTGTTGTGTGCGTTTTGTAGCAATAATACAATATCTCACCAATTATGCTGATATGTTAAGATAAACTTCAACACAATCGCAGAGCTATCAAAACACCCAGCAACTACGCCTTTCTTTACAATAATATCGTGTACTTGGTCTTCACGATTCGATTCGACCAATAGCGTTGCGTTTTGCGTAGTTACATTTCCCTTGTATTTTGAATAATTAAAATCAGTAAATAAAAATCAAATAAATAGGGAATAAACGTTATAGCGACAATTCTACACTAATAAAGTTTCAGAATAAAAATACTAGACGTAAGTTTGAATTTCATGCATATTCCCTATTGCTGCAACCAGCCAACAGTTAGTTTCTTAATCATACAGACCATTTAACAAGAGAACGGAAATAGTACGTACATACGTTACATAAAAATCGGAATTATTCATAAAACTTTGTATATTGAAACATAAACTTTGATATTTGAAGTTCCAAGAAAGGATGCAGAACAGTAAGCCACATACATTAAATTAAACTCTCATTCATACATAAAACATGGTTCAAGCTCCAAGAAAGAACACAAAACTGTTAGATACATGTATTAAAACAAAATTTAAAGAGATTTCAGTACGTCAAGTGCCTGATACAAACTTTTCAGTTCTTGGAATAAATATAGTAAAGTACATAATGTTAAAGAAATATCATTTCTACGCAAAATCTAGTCAACAAAAAAATTACAGTTTCAGATTTGGTTTAATCAAATAAATGTTGAGGCTTGGCTACGTTTATCACTGTTTCCGCAGCCACAATCGCTGCGATTTCCAACTGTGCCAAATCCTTCCCAGAATTTTTCAGCGGAGTTGTTGAGATAATTAAGTCTCAGCATTTCTCGCTCAGGCCGTGTTTTCGTCGAGTTGCTCCCTCTTGTTATTTACAGCCACAGCCACGCATCAAATTTGAGATCTGCTGCTGTAACATCGCAATCTCATTATATCTAAATTATTCACAAGAAAAATCTTATCGTAACCCTATTCCATTGTAAGTTAATACCAAAACATTTGCAACACTTTTACAAATATTCCCGCACATACTTTCAAGCATATAATGATTGCATTGTATGTATTCATTCTCCGGGCTAGGATTTATATATGAATGGGCAATAAAGGCATTGAACTTAACCGAATTTCTTAAGCAAAACAACAATTTCAGTTTACTTCGACAAATTCCTCTGCGCCACCTTTGGAAACAGATTCTGTCAATTTTTGACAATTTTTATTATAATAGCATTTAAATACCTTTGTAAAAAATGCTAATGATTAGCGGCCCCTCTCAACCAGAAAAACCGGAAATTTAGCTGTAAACGCGATGAAATATTATAATATATTAATGATTATTCGAAATTATTTCTTGTAAACAGTTAAAATGGACCCTTTCTCCTGAATTCCTTGTACTGAATTCAAAATGTAAAGCTGAAATATTGTTAATCGAAGCTTCTAATTACCCAATCGCTGTAAATATTAAACACAAGTGGGCGGCAAGAAAACTTAAAAATTTAATATTTAATTGGGATGTATCACACCTGTCTTTCAATTCAATAGTTTTTTATCTTCAAATTCATTGATTGGAAAACACCAGCTAAATACTTTTTCCCTTCACAAATTTTAATTTTAAAATCTTACAGCGTTTCTGATAAGTTAGTTGTTCACCATGCAGTATACTAATATTTCCGAAAGGCTATATTCGATAATGACCCAAGTCCAGTTGAACAAAGAAGAATAAAGGTTTTCTTTACTTTATCCATAATAAATGGACTTATGAAAGTCTTTAACTGTTTTCAATTGACTGGTAAGCAAATAATTTTACTGCAATACAGTTACTTTTGATTATGTTTTAATTTACGCTGTGCCTGGCGCGTCTCGAGAAGTGATTCTCATCTTCAAACGCAATTATGGTACATTTTAATGCATTTTTAATGTTTGAAGTGTATGAGTTAGTTTCTAACGCATTAAAATGTACCAATATTGACTTTGAAAATATAATCACTTCTCGAAACGCGTCGCGCACAGCGTAAATTAAAACATCGTCAAAAGTAACTGAGTTGCAGTAAAATTATTTGCTTACCAGTCAATAAAGGTTTTAGAATGTGGCACATGGGAAAATTTAGGGAATGATATATTATGAATAGTGAGGTTAATGGTCTGTTCTAGGATGAAAGAAGATCCGCACATTTGTAGCAATTGTTATTTGTCCACTGAAACAGGTACGTAACTAAACACTTAAAACCTCTTAAGAAACAATTAGGAATGATGAAATGTTTACCTGACAGAAAGAATGTCCGAAAAGTTCCTTACTCTAGGAAACTCACACAGTTTATCAATGTCTCTGTGACATGTTTTGATGCTATCTAGCGGTATTGCGATCACTCTAACAGCTAGAATATGAACTGTAACATACCTGTGACCTTCATTGTTCATAATTTTGCCATTTATTTAATTAATGCAGTTACCAAAGCGGAAAACTTAATCTTCAAAATGATCTCATAGAGGGCTAGTCAAAATGATTGCAGTGATTTCAGCAAATTACTACAGATTTATTATTTGACATATACTTACAAGATTACAGGGATATATAAATAACTGTAAAAGTTCTTTTAAGTGTCTACAGATGCTCAATATGAGCGCCTTTAGTGACTCTGCACACATCAAGTCTATAATCGAGTTCTTCCCATACACGATGCAGCATGTCTCAGTCAATGACAGCAAATGCATTGGTGATGGGAACCCACAGATCTGGCAGATCAACTGGTAATGGTGGCACGAACACTGTGTCTTCTACGAAACCTAAAACAAAGACCAGATCTGCGGGTTCGCATCACCAATGCATTTGCTCTCATTGACAGAGATATGCTGCATCGGCTATGGGAAGAACTCGATTATAGACTTGATTTGTGCAGAGTCACTAAAGTGCACATATTGAGCATCTGTAGACACTCAAAAAAACTTTCACAGTTTGTTTATACATCTGTGTAATCTTGTAAGTACATGTCAAATAATAAATCTGTAGTAATTTTCTGGAATCACTGCAATCATTTTGACTAGCCCTATTTATCTATTTGGTTATACTGATCGTCACAAAAAAAAAAAAAAAAAAAAAAAAAAAATAGGAATAATATATATTATGATACCCTCACTCAGTTTCTCATTGAAACTTTACATAAGAACTATGTTTTGCTGAATAACTTGAAAAGGTTCTAAGTAAACAGGATTGTGACCGGGCGTGGTAGGGTGAACGGTTAACGTTGGGGCCTCACATTCGGGAGGATGCCGGTTCGAATACCCGTCCGGGCATCCAGATTTGGGTTTTCCATGGTTTCCCCAGATCACTCCAGACGAATGCCGGGATGCTTCCTTCAAAAGGCCATGGCTGAATTATTTCCCGTTCCTTGTCCCCAGTTCCATCCCGCCTCTAATGACCTCACCGTCGACGAGGCGTAAAACCATAAGTAAAAATAGGGTTGTGTTAGGCTCTGATAGAAATACCGATCCAACCATCTCACAATCTAACTTCTGTTTCTAAAATGTTTGCGACTTATTTATTATACAGGGTGTTACAAAAAGGTACGGCCAAACTTTGAGGAAACATTCCTCACACACAAACAAAGAAAATAGGTTATGTGGACATGTGTCCGGAAACGCTTACTTTCCATGTTAGAGCTAATTTTAGTTTCGTTAGTATGTACCCCATGTTCTTCCACCTACGCTCAATAGAGCACGTTATCATGATTTCATACGGGATACTCTACCTGTGCTGCTAGAAGATGTGCCTTTACAAGTACGACACAACATGTGGTTCTTGCACGATGGAGCTCCTGCTGTGATACAATACACCATTCTCCAGGGCTGCATCAGCGCATCAGGGATTCCATGCGACGGAGGGTGGATGCATGTATCCTCGCTAACGGAGGACATTTTGAACATTTCCTGTAACAAAGTGTTTGAAGTCACGCTGGTACGTTCTGTTGCTGTGTGTTTCCATTCCATGTTTAATTTGATTTGAAGAGAAGTAATAAAATGAGCTCTAACATGGAAAGTAAGCGTTTCCAGACACATGTCCACATAACATATTTTCTTTTTTGTGTGTGAGGAATGTTTCCTGAAAGTTTGACCGTACCTTTTTGTAACACCCTGTATATATATATATATATATATAATGGTTTTCGCAGCTTGTAGACATCATTGATTTCCTTGTCAACAATTCTTTCCCGGCTCTAGTGATCCTGATGTCGACGAGCTGCTCAGTCTGTCAGGAAGTTTATGTCGCGGACATGATATATGATGTTTCTGTCAATTCTTCCTTCATATAGAATCCCCGCAGTAGTCAGTATACCACAGGCCATTAATTTCCATTAGCTGTCACAGAGGCACCGATGTTTATATACAGGTACAAAAACGTGTGTCACCTTCATTTTCACGAGTGATAGCACAGAATTAAATCCGCAACATTTAGTAATAACTTTACGTCCTTGTATTGCTTTTCCATGATGAATATATGATTCCATTTTATCTTTATTAAAAAGAAACACAACCTTTGTAAGGTAGCAACATTGTATTACCTCGGTTTTTCTGCAGTTAGTGGCAGCTTTACTAAGGAGAATAGTGGGTGCATTCTAAGAGGATAGTTACTTTTTTTTTCTTTATTGATTTACGCCTTGTCCAAATCGAGGCGTGGCTTTAGGGCGCGTCGACAGCCAGGTCATTTATGGTCCAAATCGAGATCATTATAGGCATGAAAGGACTGGAGGTAAGGAACGGGAAGGAATTCGGCCTTGGCCTTTCCAAGGAATCATCCCGGCATTCGCCTGGAGTAATTCCAGGTAACCATGGAAAACTGAAATCTGATTGGCAAGATTTGAACCCACGTCCTCCGGAATGCCAATCCCGAGCGTTACCACTCACCAGATTCGGTACGCAGATACTGTCAGTCACTAGTCTATCATCTGGAAGCTTAAAGGATAAATACAGGAATGTCCAATACTTGAAAGATTAACGACAAGGAAATACATCACATGTATGTTATGAAACCATCCTGATATCAACTAGACTGATATGAAAATCATTTTTATATCGACTAGAGTGTTGTGAAACCATCCTTATATCCACTAGACTGATATGAAACCATTTTGATATCCACTAGAGTGTTATGAAACGATCCTGATATCAACTAGAGTGTTGTGAAACCATCCTGATATCCACTAGAGTGTTGTGAAACCATCCTAACATCCACTATGTTATTAAAACACCCTGACATCCACTAGACTGTTGTGAAACCATCGTGACATCCACTAGACTGTTTTGAAACCATCCTGACATCCACTAGAGTGTTGTGAAACCATCCTGACAGCCACTAGAGTGTTTGCAGTAAATCAATGCTAATCAATATGTGGATGACTGGACCGAGATTCGAATATGGGCCAGCATTACAGTTCACGTATGACTCTCTTACTTCGCAAAAAGTCTTATGCTTCTGCTCTATGTTTGGAATAGTGGAATTCTAAGTCAAACTTGATTTATTTAGTTCAGAAAAACACGCTGCACTGCTGTAAAGACGTACAGTACATTCACATAATACACTAAAATAAATTATATAATGTGACAAACGGTTTCAGACCATAACAAGCTATGTGGAAACGTTTTACATTCTGAAATGAGATATTTTGACGTCTATACCTGAGGCCAGAAATCCAGGAATAATGAGTTTGTTATAATTCTAGATCAGGGGTCACCAATTAGTTTCACTCGGGGTCCGTTTTAAGAAATGAAGTGACCAACGCGGTCCGCACAGCATTTTATAGAAAAAACAATTTATTAAACAAATGTAATTACAGAAAAGACAAGATTTTTTTTACATATCAATGAGAAAAATGACATTTTTTGTTGCGAACTATCTGTCGAAAGTTTGGAGTGAAATTGGTACAAGCTATTGACATTAAATCCTGGAGAGGTTCATCAGTAAGTCGAGATCGAAATTTATTCTTAATGAAGTTCATCTTCGAAAATGCCGCTTCACAAGTATATGTTGACCCAAACAAAGTAATAAGTTTCAAAGCTAATTTTTTTAGTTCTGGATATTTATTACTACACACAAATTTTATCCAGAACTCTTCACTGGAAACTTCCACATGTTTGTGTTTTAAACTGTGTTTTCTTGGAAATCGATCATTTCCATCTGCAGAATAGCTTTATCATTCCCGAAAACAATTGCAGCTTCATTGCTCCATTCACCGTCAGGATGCAGAGAGTAAATGCTGCTGCTGAGGATTTCTACAACATTCTCAATTTTCTTAAAATCTGCGAATCTGTTTTTAAATTCCGATTTAAGATCCGTAATAAACGTCTTGTATTGGCCGACGTCAATCTCGTTGTCACTGCTGATTATTTTATTTAAATTGGGGAAGTGTAAGCATTCATTACCAAGATCATTAATAAAGAGATCGAGTTTCCGTGAAAAACTTTTTACTTCTGACATTAGCTCCCATACAAGCTTTCCCTTGCCTTGAAGTTTAAGGTTCAGGTCATTGATATGTTTGAAAATATCCGTCAAGAATGCAATGGCAGCTACATTTTCTTTAGAAAACTTAAGTAGGCGGTTGCTGAAGTCTGATCACTGTTGAAAAGATATGTTTTCAAGTGTTCTAAAATGCTGAAGAATCTTCCTAAAACGCAGCCTTTGCTTAACCATCTCACATTATTATGCAACAGTAGATCGTCATATTGTGCATCAACTTCTTCAAGAAATGATTTCAACTCACGATGTTGCAGTGATGATTTTGCACGAAGAAAATTTACTATTTTTATCACTTCTTGCATAATACGCTCAAAATTATTATTGAGTTTGCAGCAGAGCACAGTTTGGTGAATAATACAGTGATAGGAAATCAAATTTTCATTACATCTAGCATTGCTACTCAACAGGTGAACTAGTCCTTTTTTACTCCCAATCATTGCTGGCGCACCATCAGTAGTAACTGATAAAAGCTTTTTCAAGTCTAACTCACCTTTATCAAAATAATCCATCACTGTTTTGATCATGTCTTCTCCTCGGGTTCTTCCTAATAACGGCAAAAGAGCCAATATCTCCTCAACAAAAGTTTCTCTCGTTTGGTCCAGGTAGCGTACAAAAATAATTAACTGTGCCTGTGACATCGCATGATTCATCCATAGCCAAGGCGTAATAGTTTGCATTATTTAACTGCCGCTTCACATCGCAATGATTTTCTTCTGCCAAAACATGTGTATTTCTGGTGCTAGTAGAAGCAGACAACGGAATCCGTCGTATCGTCTCAACAACATCCTTTTTGTTCTCAAATAAAGCATTAAACGCCTCGAGAAAGCATTCTTTAACTACGTCAGCATCAGTAAATGGTTTCATATGCTTAGCAAGTGTCCAAGAAATACGTAAAGAAGCCTCACCACATTTTTCCTGCTCAGTCATTGAGCGACTTATGATCTGGGTCGAAGATGAGTAGCTTGATAGTAAACTTGCAATTTTGGACTACGCAGATCACTACCGAGTGGAAAGTTGTCGGCAAATGATTTGTGTTTGGTATCATAATGTCGTTTTATATTCGAACTTTTAATTAACGCCACTGTTTCGTTACAAACCAAGCACATGGGTACTGCTCCAGCACGATTTGGCAGCGTAAAACAATATAAATCGGTCCATTCTGGCAAATTCTGTCTATTTTCATTTTCAAATTTTCTTTTTTTCGGTTCCATAGTAATAAAACTTGTTAATGTAAACTGGTAGGTACTTAAACTCGTAAAGTAAACAAGCAAACGTAAGATTTCAAGCACGTATATCGTCACAGAGTCCGTCACTCAAAATCAAAACAAAACACTGAACGCCCTGCGGCGGCCGTCGGCAGCGCTCGGCGGTAAGATCACGTGATGACCCCCGCCCCGCTCTCGCGACGACGCTCCTTGCGCTTCCCCCGCGACGATCAACGCAATCCCCGAACTCTTTCTGGCTTGTTAGCTCATTACTTCGCCCGACCGTTTTCGAATTGACGAAGACATCAACAAAGATAATGCGGGAGATACATTTTTATTAAATTACGTACTCTGTAGTGCAAGTTGCTGTATTCTTGCGGTCCGCACAAAATGGGTCGGCGGTCCGGATGCGTACAGCGATCCGATATTTGGTGACCCCGGTTCTATATACATTTAACAGTAGTGTCACAATTCTCAAAACAGAATTTCTCATTAATGCCGATATTTAAAACAAAACAAAATATATTCTCTGATGTTAACAGACTTAGAACAGAATAAATGTGGAAAGATACGTTATGTTATTCTTGTAATTAATAAGATTATTAATAATGTGTACAGTAGATGTTAGTGATTATGAAGTTTAATCATATACACATTTAGATGCTATTTACATTTGATTAATACATTTCATACACTTTTGCCAAAACAGATACAACAGATTGGATCTAATAACTGATTTTGCGTCGTATTCCTTCTCCAATACTAAAGTATTACTTTTTACTTTCCCAGTCCACTTTCCAAAATTCAAGATAAAACTTGCTATTACGCAAACCTTGCAGGAAACACACGTGAAAATTTTACAGATGTCTGCGAAATGTTTACAATAATGAAATGTAAATCAATATTCTTAAAGGATAAGTAACAAAATTTAATTACATAGAACTACTACAATTAGTCAGAATTTTTTTTTGCTTAATACAAAAATATTTAAACTAATTTATTGAGCTCAAAGAAACCGATTTGAGCTGTACATGGAAGATCCTGTAAAAAACAGACAAAATTGTAAAGCGAACCACATCCGTAATCAAATTTAGGGCGATTACAATATATTTTCGGTGCTACTTTTATGTGAAGAAAATATTCAGAACTCTGTCTAGATCCAAGTCTACAACGAACGCATCGCTACTTTACATCCCTTTACCAGAATGACAAGTTCTCGTTTTGCTCCTGCACGAAATTGCTGGGATTTCTCAGCCTCTCAGCATTAGCATAACAAGGTTTCCTCAGCCCAATGCTGTTCTTTTAACGTTTTTCGCACTGAACCTGAATACGAGCATCAAAATTTTCCTGTGAGGATCTATATATTCATTCGTAATATTGTCTGATGTTTCTTACGTCTGTCATTTTTAACTTGCAGAAGGTACAAAGTATTTAGTTAAAAATCCTCACGTCTACTCTAAACGCACCAGCGTGCCTCAGCGTCATACGGAGGTGCGAATTTTGAGGATTTAAATATTCCAGGGGCAAAAGTGCGTACTTCAGAAACTAAATCTATGGATCAACACTAATGAAACCCTTCACCTGATTGGCATATTAATGTCGAAAGACAGTCAGCCGCCCATATACTTACATTTTAATAAATTTATTTCTCTGTGTTAGATCGATTATAATTAGAGAACCGTTTATCTAATTTCTAGTTTTTTACTTTGTCCGTTCCCTATCCTCTCGGTTTATTATGGATATTTTATCACACAATCTAATTACATGTTGAGTCGTGTAGATTTTACCGATAAAAACTGTTGTTTTGTTCTTTTGGTTATGACTTTATGCCTCCTCGACGGCGTGATCATTATAGACAAGAAAGGCTGGGTGCAAGAATCTGGAAGGAATTTATCCATGGTCTTTTGAAGAAAACATCCCGACATTCGGGAAATCATGGAAAACCTAAATCTGGATGACGGGACAGGCATTCGAACCCGGGTCATCCAGAATGCGAGACCAGTGCGAAAAAAAACCGTCATCATAGAAGTTTTCTGGGTATAGGTGCCTGTACCGTTGGATTTTTTTTATTTTACATATGGCTTTACGCCTCGTCGTTGTCGATGTCATTAGAGGCGGGATGGGATTGAGGACAAGGAACGGGAAGGAATTCGGCCATGGCCCTTTGAAGGAAGCATCCCGGCATTCTCCTGAAGTGATTGGGGGAAACCAAGGAAAACCCATATCTGGATGCCCGGACAGGGATTCGAGCCCCGCGTCCTCCCGAATTTGAGGCCAGAGCGATAACCGCTCACCCCCCACGCTCGGTGTACCGTTTGAGATACCTCAGTGCAATGTATGGAAGATGTGATAAAATAATTGTTTAAAAAACATAAAAACCGCCTTCACTAAAGGCACACTAAAAATTTTAAAATAATTTTATACCTTGCATAGAAGAAAGTAAATCTAAATGGATAATATTTTACTTTACTGTTATTGAAATTTTTACATTAATTAGTTATTTGTTGAGTCGGTGCCAGCTGTCACATCTCGAAGATCGAATCACTGAACTTTATTTGGTATTTGAGGCGAAACGAGGAGTACAAACTAAAACTCCGAATATTTTACGGCATGTACTGAGGCATACATTGTTATTGCGGGAGACAGTTTAGGGAAACAAATGTATTCTAAATTAAGGCTAGAAAATTTAGCTTAATACTGATAAACTAAGCAATATTAATATAAACCTCGTGAGTTAGACCCCAGACGAAAGCTCGGAGCATATGACATGAAGGTATTTCGAAACACACTGCAAATATTTTTCTTGAGATAATCACCCAATTACCATATATACGCTTCCAGACACTGACGAATGTTGGATTTTTACTTCTTTATTGTTATAGTAGTTCTTTGGATATCTTACAAATTATGTCTATCAGCATTCAAAAAAATAATAAAGAGTATGGGTTGTTTTACTGCGATGTTGCACGAACATTGCTGTGATATGCACTTCATCATCTATTGTAATAATGACACATTATTTGGTTAACCTTTTCTACACAAAGTACCCTTCGTAGCCGTATGTGTGGCGATAAACCCAACGCTTCCTGTGCGGATGAAGATCGTACGAAAACCGCAGCTTACGAGAGTTGGTAGTGCACAATACCTGAAAGTCAGGTAGTTTGCCAAAGCCCTCAACTGATTCGGAAAATCACTAGGCACGCTGAATATCGTGAACGCGCGACGCGCGATTCACTGTTAATGTTGATTCTTTCTCCGAATTGGGATGTTAGCCGCTGTGATGTCTTTTGCAAAAACAGGCCTAAGTTCATGACCCACACTTTCACCCCTTGCATTGTTTCATATATCCTTCACTATCAGTCATCTGCAAATGTAACATAAGACTGAATACATTGGGATGACACTCAGGAATTCTTAGTAACTTTTTATTAATTGTCTTTCCTTCAGTCACATTTCAGCTGTCCTTTGCTGGCACTCGATTTCAGGCACAAGGGTGTGGGAAAATTCTCTTATTTAGGTAAGGGTATCTGGGATTGGAATAAGTTGCCAAGGGAAATGATGAATAATTTACCGAAAACGTTGAAAGAATTTAAAGTTAAAATTTGTAGAGGGCAAATGTAGGTGGGTGCAGGAAAGGGGGAAGATGGGTGTGTAGGGAAATTGCCACCGGAGCGTGTGCTCCATTGCCATTAAATTAAATTAACTGTGTCTTTTGTATACTCAGTATTAATTTATTTGTGTCACAATCGATTTAGAAAGTGAAAGTATTTTCACGTCGTTAATACCAATTTTGTGACATGTTCTCGCCATTTTTGCTACGGCTTTATAGGAGTATACTAATTATACTAATAGAAGGTTATGCTTGGTCATTGTGCCCATGTCCATAACGCTGCAACATCACGAACCCAGCCCTCCTTGCTGAATTAGCAACGGCAAGAGATATTTCTGCATAGCAGAGTCTATGAGCTTTATTCAATAATAGTTCTATTTAGTTAAGCATATGCAGGAAATGAATTGCCAAAAGATTGAAAGGAAAGTAGATATTTCGTTCAAATGAACATATTGATTATTAGTCGCTTTTTGTTTATTTATATTTAGTCGATGTAGATGTTTTATTATAATCTCTGTCCAGAGATATTGTTGTTACAGTTAACTAAACACATGTTCCAAATTAAATAATTTTTAAGAGTATGAGCGTTGTTTAATAAAAATCGTATTTAGTTCAACCCTGTATTTTAGTCGGGCTTACAAGGTATTTTATATTCCATGTAGATGTTTTCGCTATTTTCTATGTCACTGGTATTGCAAACTCGAAGGAATGAATTCTCTAAATACTGAATTAATAGTATGTATTGCGTCTAAAATAACATATTAATTATTAGTTGCTTTTTATCACTGATATCATTATACCAGCCACATGTAAATAGTTCCAATGGGTTAAATTGAGATCGCGATACGGTATGCATTCCCGGGTGATATAAGTTATGATCTTCGAGCGGCTATAACACTGGAAGTTGTGGTTAGATGGAAATGTAGCCAGGACCAGAAGGATAGCTAACACATTTTGTTGCATCATAATTCACTACGAATTTAGATTTACAAACAATTTAAGCTACATTCATAAGTGCTATTTTGCTGAAGTTATTACTTTACGCAGATGGAAGTAGTTCCATACTTATTGTGCTGTATGTGGCCTGGACCAGGAATAAAAATTATATTACGTGGTATAACATAGGATTTGGTATTCTTAATTTATTTTTAATTTCATTGGTTCCATAATTCTGTCGTCAATAATTTAGTAGAAGTTACAATTGTATCGCTATTTAAACTAGAATCGAAATATGTACAACATTAGAAAATCAAGGATATGAGCATTATATAATAACAATTCCTTAGGCAAAGGAATGAATTGTCAGAATGCTGCCTTCAACCTGTCATTTTTAACAGTCTTATAGGCAAGCAAAAAAATAAAAAATAAAGTTATACTGTGAAAATTACTGAAAATTTACAACTGTTGGGTGGTTTCAAGACTGCAATTGCTTCATAATTAGCTTATCATACCACGCGCAGCAATATCGTAACCCAGTGTTTCTAAAGCCCTCATGTTGAATTTAACCACCCTGAATTGCTCAGGTAGTCGTCTGCCGATTCCATTGCTTGGTGAATCAGTTTTATTGCGCGGAGTGTGCTGACATCTGCAGTCTGATTAACGTTTTTTTTGCTCCTGACAACTGCGGCTTTTGAAACTCTGTGCTATGAGCAACAAGGCGGATTTGCTACCTTCGGATACAGCCCTTAATTGCTCGAGAGGAAATTCTGCGCTCAACTGTCAAGCCCGACTGCGCAATGCTGTATTTCTCTTCAATTTATGATACCCCTGGTTCAATTTACAGCCAACAGCCTGCCCACATCGTCGCAAAGGCGTTCATAACACGCTCTCCAGATGAATCAGCTCTGAAATACCGTGAAAGCAATATACACTCGTTAGCTTATTTATCTCTCTCTTATGACTTAATACAGTGGCTATGAACACGGGAAGTACTACCCTCTTTAAGGAGGAGTTAGTACTGAAAAGTAATTTATTATCAGAGATACGGCGCCAGACAGCAAGTTTACCAATTTACATTTATCAGTAGCGGTATCAAATGTTATGTTAGTTTAAAAGGATAAGCTGACGGCAGTATTATTAAAATAGATTAACTGCTCGCGCTCCAACAAATGTTGTATTGCGAAGAATGTCCCCTTTCTGTTAATGTCTTCAGAACCAGAGTTCTGTTATTTTCTAAAAGAATAAAAGGAAGTACTATCGAGAAAATATCCTATTTCAAATATGCAGGGAGTTCTTTCAGCTGATCAGTAATACTCAAAACGAGAGACAAGATCTAGGATTTAACAGTTTGTAAGTATGAATAAATAGATTGATAAATATGACCTCAGTCTACATAGCAGAACTCTTGTCATTAGACGCTACATATCCTTTTTCTTCCATATGGTTACAAAAGCTGGACTGTGTACGTCAGCATCGAAAAGAAAATCGATACCTCTGACATGTACGATTATATATGTATACACATCAGCGACCTGGTGGCTCAGTGATTGTCTTTCTGGAAATCAATTTTTTTAAATATTCATCGCACGGTCTGTGCATTGGAAATAAAATTATGGAGTAATTCTTGGATAAATTTTTCATTTCTTGGTTGAATTTATTTCCATTTATTATCAAAATTTAAATCTTCGGAAGGTAAATGCTTTATTACAGGACACTTTCCTTTTAGTTTCATTATTGCTGAAGTGCTTCGTTAAGTGAAATGCTCCTGAGTAAATTACATTGTATTTCATCGACATTTGGCATGATACTATCGCCATCTATCAGTATTTGTCTACAGGTATCTGGAACAGTGCCTTTAGACTATTTAGAATATTTGCCGATTGTGTGAAGCCTAGATACCGAGAGTATTGATGTCACATTAGGACAATAGGTGGAAAAGTAATTACCAAAAACGTGTGTTGTCTTGGGACGAAAGTCGAAAGTAAGAACATCGTATCTCTTTTTTCCAGGATGCTCCGATTGCATTTGTACGTAAGATTCTTTACAAGTTTTATCTGCCACAAGCACGCTCTTGTTATTCCGTTCATGTGATTCCGTCTCTGGTAATACCTTTAGTCGCGAGTGTAGTGCTTAACTGTTACCACATCGGTGTAAAAGTGACAACAAATGTAATTCATACAGACAAATACCTACATGCACAAAAAAACCACATGTAGTAAAATACACACAATTAAAACACGTGTAAATCATGTTTTAAAGATATTAGAAAGGATAATTTAAAATAACAGCTTGGACATCTGTCTTAACCTATATAATGCACCAAACGTCCGGCGTGATTTTCTAAAACTATGTAAACCCTTTATCTTTTAGGTATTACCCGGATTTGATTTCACAGCTTCCGGAATGTAACCGATGGTCCACCGGTGTCGCGCTGATAATAATATCAATAAAAAGAACTGTCGGCTTGGTGGATATTGATTGTGCGCATTTGTTTTTGTGTGTTGGATGCTATTAACCACTCACCCGGTGCGACACAGTTGTTTTCGCGCTTGTATCATTAATGAGTTCGCCAATGAGAATGACTCCGGCAACTGCCTATTCGCGGTAGTTTTGTTAAACTCTCACCGAAACATAACACAATGGAGCACTTTATATTTTTAGATGCTTCCAGTTTGCCAGCTTATTTTAGATATATGGAATAAATTTCCGCTTTAATTAATTGATAACACGCCTCGCATAAAACAATCGGCATCAAGTTTTCAATTTCCGGAGCTGTTTTGTTCAGATTCAGACTTTCGAATAACATACGTGACACTGAGTAGAACTATCGTACTAGCTCTGTGGGAGGATCGCATCTAATCCTGGTGAGAGTAAAGGAATGATTTTTGATCTTTTCTCTTGTAAAATGTAGGAATCCATCCTTATTGCATTAAGAAGCTGAAGAACAAAGTTGAATATTGTCCCAATCGAGACTGTACAGTTGAACACAAAAATGGTCATTTGCAAGCATACAACGCGCTTTCTCAGTCTTTGGAGAATGAAGTAAATTTATTTTTGAAATAGATAGTGGCAAATAATCAGAACTGGGTTCATTATTTCCAATCAGAATGTGGGGGGACATGCATCCTCTCCACGTGCCGAAAACAGCCAAAAGTATTGAATTTGCGGTAAAGATTATGTTCAATCCCAGTTTCGATAGTAAGGGTATTTCGCATTCAGAATTTATTTCTAATGGAGCATCAGTCAACGTAGTTGCCTACTGTAAAACATCTCAAACGACTAAGGATTTTTTTTTGTTTAGGACTTTACGTCTCGTCAGGGCCATAAGAGACGGAAGGGGTTCAAGGAACGAGAAGGAATTCGGCCATGGTCTTTTGTAGGAACCACCCCGGCACTCCCCTGTAGTGATTACGGGAAACAATGGAAAACCGAAATCTGGATGGCCGGCCGGGGATGTGAACGACAGAAGAGGAAGGCAAGTATCGTCCAACGTGCTGGGAAGTTGACAAAAGGCGTTATGCTTCTTCATGTCGATGCGACACCATTTAGAGAAAAATTTCAGTAAGGTTCTCCTCAACATTGAGGTAAGAAGTGTGGCAGCCCTGTTCTGTCTCCGTATGAGTTTCATATGTTTGGGCTCATGAAAAAATGAACTGGTTAAGCAGTGTTACCACTCAGTAAAACCGAGAGCGGTATTGCTCTGGCCTCGCATTCGAGAGGACGCGGCTTCGAATCCCTGCTCGGCCATTGAAATTTTGGTGTTCCTTGTTTTCCCCAAAACACTCTGGGCAAATGCAGGAACGGTTCCTTCAAATGGCCATGGTCTAATTCCTTGCCCCCATTTTTTTCTCGTGTCTAATGACCTCGACACTGATAAGGCATAAGGCCAGAAGCAACAGAAAAGAAAAAACCCTCAGTTAAAAGCGGCCCAGATCGACCTTTTTTTATTTTTTTTTTATTTTTTTTTTTTATTATTTATTTTTTTTTTTTTATTTTTTTTTTTTTATTATTTTTTTTTTTTTTTTTTGGGAAACAGAAATTTATGAATTCTTAGGGATATCAGAAAGTGGCAAAAACGTGTTGGGAGACTATACAGGACAACTTTTTTTTTGTATGAAATTTTGTAGGTTTTGACTTATGACAATGTTAAACTTAGCTTTTTATTGTCTTTGTAAAAAAATTAAATACAAGTGTAGCGACAATAAGAAACCGACTACATTAACTTATCACGTCATACCGATTGACATTTGAGAGCTATTAAGTTGTCTGAGCTTTAACATTAACTTTCACTTTTGGGTGCACGGCAGTGCACCCGCCAAGTCGAGTCAACGGCGACACTGCCTATCCATTTCTCGAAGCGATTCGGGCCATTTTTGAACCACAATTTCTTCGGTCGTATTCATGTTACATATCTCAAATTTCAGTTATGCATAGATATCAGCAACCTTAGCAAACGTACTACACTTTATTTTGTTACTGTTCTTTGTTCGGATGTTATTCAGATTCAGCGATTTTGTCATTCACTCACTCGCTCACTCACTCACTGACTGATGATCATCAAAACTCTAAGGCACTTTCCGTAGCCGTAGAAAGCTGAAATTTGGTACTCAGATAACATTTTACCCACATATTATAAGAAAAGTCTGAAACTCGTAAATTTCCATATACCTACCCCTAACGTGAAATCGCTTTCTACCCTAATTCCTTTATATACCTAAAATTTTCACTGTGGAGTGAGCTTACTATGTTTAACTAATGTGTTAAGCTTTATTTCTTTTCTTTTCTTACTTTGGAAGTTATTGAAATTCAAAATTTTCTTTTGGCACAACACCCTGACATCAAAATTCCAGAAAATCCTAGAAACAAGTAATTTGGTACACATCTATGGTTTCATCCCTAAATCATAAGAAAAATCTGATATTGCAATCTGATATTTTCCCCGAATTTATTTAATTACAATGTCAAACATGAAAAATTCTGGCATATATTTGCGGCTTACTTACTTCGCTCCAGATGAAACTATAAACCTGAGATTTCTATACTATGTAGAGGCAAGCAAGTTTAACCATAGCCTTAAATTTTATTTTGTTCTTATGGTTAGTTTGGAAGTTAGTTGTTGTTTATTTGAGGAGGTAGTTCAACCAGCGGCAATGTTCATTGCTCGGCTACGACGCACATTAATTGTTTTCAGAGAGTGGGGCATTGTTGGTAACCTATATTGATGTCTTAAATACTGAAAAGTTCTTATTCACCGATTTTCAAATGGAGTATTTACATTTGAGAGGCTATTCAGAATAAGCGATAAACTTACAAAAAGAACTGAGATCCCACAAATACAATTCTTGTAAAAATAGGCCAAGTCTCGTTTTCATGTAGTGACAAAAACTTATGAGATTTTCTTCTGAGCCAATTCTACACTTTACAGTGTGTATTCACTTTACTTTGTGAAACAGAATGGTTTCTCTCGGAGTCATAGATCGTTTATTTAGGATTTAAAAAAATCTGATGACTTGGCCAGTATGAGGGCATGTTTCAGTTAACCTATATAAATACCTCAAATATTTTTTTTTTTTTTTTTTTTTTTTTTTTTGTAACAGTTTAACGTCCCTTTTTAACAACGTGGTCTTTAGAGACGGGTAAAGGATGGGGGCAAGGAATGGGAAGGAATTCGGCCATGGCCTTTTGAAGGAAGCATCCCGGCATTCACCTGGAGTGATTTGGGGAAACCATGGAAAACCCAAATCTGGATGCCCGGACGGGGATTCGAACCGCCGTCCTCCCGAATGCGAGGCCAGAACGCTATCAACTCAAATGTGTTGCTTTATCAAACTTATAAATACTTGAAAGCCAAGATTTCCCTCACTATTTTTCGCATTTGACAAGTATATATTATGCCCTCAATTTCAGTAAAAATTATGGCGTGCATAATTAATATCTGCGTAGGCTTAAAAATTATAGTGACTGGCTGCTCGAGCTAAGGCTTTGTCCTAACATATTTTAAAACAATGTTGTCGAAATTACGATATCTGTAACAGCTTGAATCTTCTCAAAGCGCCTTTATTGCCAGATTTAAGGGTGTATTAATTACGGTTGTTGTAACACAATGGCGTTTGTGTATGGACTCGTACTAATATTTTCAATTTAACTGAAATTTAATTCTGAGAAAAGATTCTGAAATCCAAGGCAGAAATGTTTCAACTTTAACAAGAGATTGATTAAGACCAAAAGAGTTTATTATTGCACCGCGGAAATTAGGTAAGCGACCTGGACAAGTTTAATGAAATTTTGTAATACCTGAAATTAATTTTCACGCCGTAAAAGGTTATTAATTTCTACTGAAATGGTGAAAAATTGAATCAGAGTTTAATTAGCTATTATAAGAGGATTACGTAATACGTTAACCGAACTTTCATAAAAGTGAAATCTCAAAGAAGATTCCCAACTTGGACGGAGGTCAAACACTTAACTGCGTTTGAAGTTACTATAAAATTATTTGGTGAATCTTTTCAACTTTATTCTATTTTCCTTAATACTTTCTATATAACTCTTGTGAGCACGTCCAATGCTAATTCTATTTGTCTTGTCGTAATTTACAAACTTTTAAAATATTTACCGAGGCTAATGGAAAATAAAATGTAAGGATTCGCAGTTAATCTGGTAAATTTTCATCGGAAATGTATTTGACTGGCAACAGTTACAACTTCATAGCAACATGAACCTTGTATGAACATTTTTTATTTTTTTATTTTTTTTTTACGCCTCGTGGACGGCTAAGGTCATTAGAGGCGGGATGGGACTGGGGACAAGGAAGGGGAAGGAGTTCGGCCATGGCATTTTTGAAAGAAGCATCCCGCCATTCACCTGGAGTGATTTGGGGAAACCATGGAAACCCCAAATCTTGATGCCCGGATGGGGATTCGAGCCCGCGTCCTCCCGAATGCGAGGCCAGAACGTTAAACCGTTCACCCACCACGCTCGGTGTGTATGAACATAAACTACTATTTTTGAGAATTACTACAGCAGCAAGGAGGCATGTGATTATGAAGAAATTTATTCCACAGATTAGGGACACGGCAATTCAAAAATGTGTAATCAGAGTCTCTAGACGTCTCGGCAAGGAATCAAAGAGAGCCTGGATACGCTGCCTGGAAACACATTGCTATGCGGTTTGTTGGCGCGTCCGTATATCATCGACAATGGTTTCAGGAGAACCAGAACGAACAAGTTACCGACCGCCATATCCCATGGGCTACATGTCAAGCGAGCGTGCAGGCCAGGGAAACAGTGGTATCTTTCTTTCTTAGGAGTAGGTTTGCACAGTCCTCATCACATAAGGCCGGGAAGTGTTCTGCAGAAATATGGCATGCGGAGCAGCTTGCAGGAGAGGCAGTGCCTCGTACTCTGTCTAAAAACTCCATGACGTAGCGGTTGCTCTTCAGATTGCCCTCATTATGTAGGATTCGAAATCATATGTTAATGTCAATGGCGCCCCAAATTATCACATTCGGCGTTTTTTCCGCTATGCCACTCAACAATACAGACTGGCTGATTTATTTTTACACGGTAGCGTCTAACACATACGCGGCAATCACTGTAGGATATGTTGAAGCTCGACTGGTCATCCAGCATGCCAGTGACAGCATTCACTTGCCCATTACAGTCTGAGGTGTTGATGGTTGAAGCTCCAACGACGAGCTTCCAGCAGTACTGTCGCTTACGGAAGTTTGGACTGGACGGTGGTCATCCCGTTCTGCAGTAACGTTGTGTTGTTTAATACACACTCGTCGTTCAGTGCGACCTTATTCTATTTACTGGTTCCACAGACGCATCACTTTCGTAGCAGCTTGTCCAGTAGACCAACCCGTTTCTCGCAGACCAATCGTAGAACTCACCAACACGTTGATAATGCGCCCATTGACGACGACGAGGTATATCGGCACATTACATTGTTGCACGTTTCCGCTTCGTTTGATGGCTCTGTGCCACGCAAAAGATGGTGCTGCTGGGCCTACGTGCACTCCATCTCTCTGCAATCTTATTCACTTATTGTGGTTCCACTGTTCTTTACATCCTATGATTTTGGAGTGACTCAGGCCATTCCTTCCGGGTGTTGCAATTTTCACAGGCAGTAGGTTATATCGCATTTCTCCAGAGTATACTTCGTAAAGCTTCTTGCCTATTATGGATAACGTGAGGAAAAACTGTGTCCGTTAGTCTGCTTCCAACAAGAAGAACAAAACTATTAAACTCCTTAACAGAATAAATGGACGAACAAGATTGTATTAACAGAGTTCAATGCCATAAGTGAAATAGAGCAGGTTATCGAAACTGTAGAACTCACTTTTTCACCTCCAACGTCTTTCTATATATGAGTAGACTTTTAAACAGAATGGTCATCCCCCCCCCAATTAGAATTTATCCAAGAACTCTACTTCAGAAATATGTCAGTGAGGAATATGTTCTGAAACAATACTTGTTAATAAAAGGCATCAGACAACGAGCCTCATAATGTCACCTACTATTCTGTTTTGTTAGAGATCACGAGGTGACAGGTAATAGAAAGCTACTCTGAGCATTATTTAGAAGTAAATATAGTATTACCAGCCCTATTGGCTTAAGTCGTTGTAGGAACCACAACTGAGTTCAACGCTTTATACTGGGATAGCTGGTTAGAGCCACCGATCGTGGTGGGTGAACGGTTAACATTCTGGCCTCGCATTCGGGAGGACGCGGGTTCGAATCCCCGTCCGGGCATCCAGATGAGGGGTTGCCATGGTTTCCCCAAATCACTCCAGGCGAATGCCGGGGTGCTTCCTTCAAAAAGGCCAAGGCCGAATTCCTTCCCGTTCCTCCTCCCCAGACCCATCCAGCCTCTAATGACCTTAGCCGTCAACGAGGCGTAAAGCAATAAGTAAAAAAAAAAGGTAGTAGTATTTAGAACCAAAACAGTTTTCGCTTGGTTGGAAGGGTATGAGATTGTGAAATAAAGTCCTAGCTCAAATCCTAGAACGTCCCTCAGCTGGAGTCATTACATTTGGCGACCACCGGTGTCTTTCGGAAGAGTAGACCTGAATGGGCTGCAGCGGGTTTCACCTCTTCCTTCTCTCACATTTCATTCATTTACAACACACTTCACTGGACACACACATGTAACAGCCAGCCACACGAAACAGTAACACTTGCGTCAATATTCATATTAGGGAAGGCAACGGGAAACTATCCAAGCTCACGGAGTAGTTACCCGTCTCCTGAGTCACCGGTTGTAGTGGTCATATTATTATCACAGCGTTTATGATTGATAACTGTCATCTCACGGTATATACGTAGAACAAAACACAGAATTTTCCCACTGCTTCGTCCGCGCGAACTTTGGTGAATGCAGTAAGGCGTTAATTTTTTGTTTTTCTACTTTTAGCAATCCAAAAACGTTTGTAATGTAATATCTTTGTAACTTTTATCGCAAATCAAATTCCACAATTTCGTAACTCTTAACAGGATTTTACTAGTTGATTATTATTATACGCGTATTCTAACCAACTGTGTTACAGAAAATTGAAGAAATAAATAACCAAAGTGGCGATGTTAACAGAATCCAAAGCATGAAGTATTCATGTGCGTTGTAGCATGACCCTTTGTGGGTATCTCGTAAAATAGAGTTCATCTGCGATGCCGTATGATCTGTGGGGCCCATCTGATCTCGGTAAAAACGAATTTTATTTCTTGCTCCGTTCTCCAGTCACATATAATCATAAGATAAACCGCAGATTTTAAGCTAGACCATTATTATCAAACTGTGAAACCCCATTCAAACTGGACAGACAGATGCTTCCAGGACAATGTCGTCTCCGAAGTCACTGGGTTCAGAAGAGCTAAACACTTGATACAGAATTCTAACTCAGCGTGACCTGGAACCCGGGGATAAAATTGTTGAAGGAGCATTGAGGCTGAAAGATGACGTCACCGGTCACGGTTCAACAGTGAACTTAAACCACATACAGGTATTTGACTTGCGGCGAGAGGGGAGTAGTTCCTCCTCTCCGTCCGCATGTGACAATTGCCGCGGTGCCCGATCGCGGTGTACTTTATAACCTGTTCACCATCAACTGGCGGCTCAAGGACACGTTCCGATTGCTCTGCTCCTCACACCACAACACCCTTCCCGTCCTACCCATCCGAGCAGACCACATTGTCCTCTCAAACGGTGCTAAGTTTTTCAGCGGGCACTCTTTCCCCTTCATATGTAGGGGTGAGACCAGCGGAGTGGGGATAGAGCAGAGTGACCTTGAGCCGCCTCTGTTAACTGAACGGGCTACAGTTGTTTGATAATGATGACGTAGAATCGGACGTTCGAAACGTCATTTGCGACATTTGACGCTGTTGGAAGCTCGATGATTTTTTTTTTATCACTACGTAAGTTATGGGGATAGTGTTTTGGCTGAGCAAATGTTAGGCACGACGATATCCACAGATTTATGTGGTAACGCCTCATAGCCTAAAAACTAATTGCTGGTCAAGACCATTCATTCCTGTTAGTAGAGTGCAGTTCAGACGATTTCGAAAAGCATGACACTGATTGTTATTGCGAAAGTCGCAGAATTTAGTCTCTGTGAAATGATGATTTAATTGTATTGTACAAGCAGAAACATCTTCGATTGCCCACTCCTATCCGTTTACAATACCTCAACAGCCTTTTCTCTATTTTGTTGGACCGTCCCTAGACGAATTCAAGCTGTTTTGATTTTTAACAGTGGATCCCGTAGCTGCTACATAGCTCACAGTACTGCATGTATCATAACTCAGAGTACAGTATTGTCCAAAAAAATTTATTTAGTATGGAATTTTTTTATCTAGTTTTGTATCGCCTTAATCTCTATTAGTCTTTAACTATACCGTAATCCATTCCGGCGAAGGCGATATAGAGTTAAGCGGGGGAAAAAAGGACGCCAGTTTCGGAAAGCGTCACATATACTCGTAACAGCTGCTTCCATCACAATAAAAATCATTTTTAAATCTTGGTGAAGGCAAAAATATGTTATGGGAGAAGTATTGTTTCGTTATTCTGACTGAACGGTTTACCCGTTTAATTCGTTGCTTTTTACTGAAAATGTTTTCGTAACTGGTAAATAGCGCGCCCCCTTGGCTTAGTTAGATGGTGATGCATAATTCCTAATCACCAAACTCCTGGGTTAAACCACAAACCTCTCCACACTGCGTATGGAGTGACGTCACACGACACTGTTGACGGTGATTCGTCCGTCAGAAGGAGACGTTGAGCCTGGTGGTCCCATTTGTCTTTCGGAAGAGTAGGCCTGAATGGCCGGCATCGGGTTAAAGCTTCTCTCTTCTTTCATCTCTAATTCACAACATTCTACACTGAACATACACACCATCACAATCATACACACTTACACTTTCGCACTGGTGAATGCAACGAGTTTCATCCGCCAGGACGGGCCCCTGGTACCGGTAAACCGCCTACGCCCGGACTTGGATTCGGTAGAAGAAGAAGTTGCCATGCACAATACATTTCCTTCATTTCAAGAAGACAACCTTTCTTTCAAACACGGCGTTAAGCCAGGAAAATACTTTTGGATGAAAATTTTGTTGATATTAGTGTTTTATACCTTCATTAATCTGTGATTTCTCGAATATATCAACCATGCGTGGCATTAAACCGATATACATTTCTAAACAATGTTACTGTAGAATTTATAGTTCGTCTGTTACTGACGCAAAGATGATTTCAAAATTTTATCCGTGATGAGAATTCCTTCTTATATTTTTCAGTACTTGGTGATATTTTTAAGATAAATCGAGGATAGCATAAAGTGGGTTAAATGCATCCACGCTACGCCAGGTGTCACCAGACCGCGTAACGCAATGCATTATGCAGATCTAATTTCGGGCTTTGCGATTCCATTTGTAGCTGATGCGGCCATCAGTGGAATTCCAGTCTGTAGCGAGTGGTTAGCCAAAAACCGTGGTTTCTGCTCCTGTGTTTTGCGTAGCTATAAAACCCAGATAAGGGGAATATTGGTATTATTTCTAGAAAATATATTTGTGTCAGAGATATCATGTGCTGCATTTATATCTAATATTCAGTATCAAAGCATCAGAAAACTAATTTCAACAAGCCTGAGGGCATAGTAGTTTAGTCATGGAATGTGAAAGGCAATAGCGAGAAGACATTTCTCAGAAGTTAATTAAGGCTTACGCTAACTGTGCACTGAAAATTTATGCAGAATTCGGTAGCAACAGAAATTAACCACAAAATTGAGAGGTGTTTGAATAGAAACAGAAATGAAACTGAGAAATTATTTCGACGTTGAGGTTATTTGAGGTGGGAAAGGAAGGGAAACAAGTAATGGGAAGGAATTCAGCCATGGCTTTTAGGAGAAACCATCCCGTCATTCGCTTGGGATGATTATGGAAAACCATGGAAAACTGAAATATGGATGATCTGACGAACCCGCTTCTTCCAGAATGCGAAACCAGAGCGTTACCGTTCGCCTATCAGTTATGAGATTTATGATCAGAACGCACTATGTACAACAAAATATTATGACTGTTATTTAAATCTGTGATTCCTGATTGGTTCAGGCTCTGACTGTTCCTACCTTATTTGTTCTAGTAGCTTGGCGTTTTAAGCAATGAAGAGTTAATTCCACTGCGTTTCACTTAATGAAGTTTACACTCCTTTGCAAACAGTCTGAAGGACCGCTTTGATTCAGTCCTCCTCTTCTTCGTATTATACAAATATCATCTCAATTTCTCACAGCAATTAAAAAATACTTCACTTTTTTAACGATCTCTTTTTTTTTCTCTTTACGCATACTGGGATTGAAAGAAGGAACGGGAAGAAATTAAGCCAAGGCATTTACTTGGAATGATTTCCAAAAATCATGGATAACCGGATGTGGATTTGAAGCCGCGTCCTCCTGAATGCAAGGCCAGATTGTTACAGCTCAGTTTGTCGATCACTACCAAGAAATTAACTAATCCATAAAATCCATTCTATCTCTTATGTTTGAACTATTCTTGCATGAATTCCTCGTTATAAACATAGACGAATGTAACTGATTTTAATGTACTTTTCTATCTTCGGCGGTTCTGCAATTTGTTGTTTCGTTTATTTTTTCCCCTGTCGTCAGTTTGCTCGCAGTATTTATAAAATTAATCATCCTAGCCTTCGACTTATTACACAAAATGTAGCGTAAAAGAATAGTTGTGGATGACCAACAAGACAGAAGAAAACTTACTGTGATTCCTGTAGTACATCACGTCAATTAATTTCAACACAACAGGTCAGAAACAGCACTCTCCATAGTCCAAGTAATTCTAAATTTATTTGTGCAACTAATTAAACACGAATCAATTTTTTTTAAACTTATATACTGTCGGTCTCCTGGTGGAAAATTTGTCTCTTTCACTAGCAACGCTGAGTAACATTATTGAACCATTTCAGTTTATGCACTGTGTCACTTAAGAAGCCGTTCTTTCTTTGTTTTGTAGCGTGGTTACTGGATTATTGGAGAGAAATAATTCAGAACCCTGCTGTGACTATTAAAGACCCAAATGAGTGGAGCCGTTTTGAGAAATCATAGAAACTGAAGCGCAGATGCGAATTGAATTCTTGTTCTCGTGTTAAATATGCACTGAAGCGCATATTCATATACCAATTTCTCAGTTGACTAAAAATGCAATAGCCTTTAAACTGAAAAATTTGACAAATTTATATGACATTTTTATGTAGGTTAGGATATATGTCTAAGCATTATAATGCTAGGATGCACTGCATTGTATGAAAGTAAGCCAGAAATTATAAATTTTACAGCATCAAATTGCTCAAAAGTTTCCAACTTTTATATGGAAAAATATATCTGCATCCCGTTCTTCGAAATCTTAAAACTACTTAGACAATTGTTTTATAGATTTTATCCCAAAATAGTGTAAAAACCTCATATTACGATACCAGTTTGTTATTTACGCCATTCTCTGACTGAAAATCAATGGACGTCAACCAATCAGCACCTTCGTTGCCACGACTTTTCAATTTTTCTAATAATCAGCAAAAGCTTATCTCCATGTATAGTTAATGCTTTATTTTTGATGGAAACACTTATTTTATACAAAGAAGACTTCAGTGGCAGCTGAGAATGTGAGAAATTCCATAAATATTTTCATTTAAATGTTAACTGTAGCCTACAGAACCGTGTAATTTACAAAAAAAAGTAGATAAATAAAAAGGAATAAAATAAATATGCTTGCTGTTCACCTTATTTTGTTGACGCATATGCCGAGGTCAGGCTTTTTCCCTCGCAGTTCGTTCCGCTGGTGAACCATTATTAGCAGTTTGGTGGCGAGATGAAGAGGTCGGGAATAACGAGTTACGGACCTGTGGTAATGTCGTTATCCCATATCGATCAGTCAGGGCGCTCCTGATGAGACACAACCTGTGCAGCAGCACAGCTCCTGGCACCACGGTACACAGTGTGCTCGGCCTCCTCCCGTCAATAACGAGAAACCAAATACTGCATGAATTTCATACCAACTATAAATACCTAAAATAACCTCGTTATACCTGCGTTACTTCGAGAAAATTAACAATGGAGATTTATTAATTATTTTTTGTTTATGACTTTACATCTCATCTGAGGTTGGGGTCATTAGAGGTGGGACAGGATGCGGCACAGGGGACTGGAAGGAATTCGGCCATAGCCTTTTGGACAAACCAACCTGACACTCGTCCGGAGCGATTTCATGAAACCATGGAAAAACGAAATCTGGATTTCAGGACGGTGATTTGAACCCACGTCTTCCCGAACGCGAAGCCCGAGTGGTACCTCTCACCCACTAGGCTCGGTAGAAAGGTTTTTGTTTGAACTATTTTCCGATACAGTCAAATAACAGTGTAACAAAAGTTATGATATAATGGAATTCTTGAATACTCGCCTACCGGCAAAATGAGTGAAACATGAACTTAAGACTGGTATGCTCTCCTAGCATTCAACAGGACGAGGATTCAGTTCCCGATTTTTTTTTCATGCTTTTCCGAAAAAGCCGCATGCCAATGTCACGATTAAGAAAATAGGAAATTTTCTTCTCGTTTGTTGTCAGAAATCCTTTTCTGGCTCTTACCGAGCGTGGTGGTGTAACGGCTACCGTTCTGGCCTCGCATTCGGGAGGACGGCGGTTGGAATCCCCGTCCGGGCATCCAGATTTGGGTTTTCCATGGTTTCCCAAATCACTCCAGGCAAATTCCGGGATGCTTCCTTCAAAAGGCCATGGAAGAATTCATTCCCATTCCTTACCCCCCATCCTTTCCCGTCTCTAAAGAACTCGCTGTTAGAGAGACGTTAAGCAGATTTAAAAAAAAAAAAATCTGGCTCTTATGACTTCGTCGTCGACAGTAAATACAGCTCCAACGAGGAAAAAAAAATAGCTGAATGATACGAAGATGTATAAGAAGGATTTTACTGGCTACAAAACTAATAAAACAAATAATTTCTCTCAACCCACCAACGGTTAAATTTTAATATAGCACTGCTATCCTCTTGTTACCTGCAGGATTTTCCCCGCTGTACTGTGCTATTGGCTGTAGAAACCGAATTATCGTTCATTGCAACAAGCAGTTCAATGAATACCCAAATGAACTGGCAATGCTAGTAATAAGGTCAGAAGATATGACGAAACCTCAATATCATTTGGGGAAATTTGATAGTGATGCCGGAAATATAACGGTTTGACACTGTTCCTTGAACTGTCCTCCTGCCAGGAACAGAACAGGGACGTCTGGAAGTTACTTAGGTCTCAAACCTTTCTGGAGATTCCCTCTGGAACTGACGCGGGACAAACAGGACAGAGCTGTTGCAGGAACATCAGAGTGTACTCATATTTTATTAGCCGACAGAGTGTTGGCGTGCTGCCTTATGGAATGAGATGCACCTGGCTTTTTGAGCACCAGATGATTCCTCTGAACTGCAGGGCACTGTACCTGCCCACTATAATAGGAAACAATAACGTTATCAATAAGTATCAGGGGGATCAGAATAACTGTAACATACAATAGACTACTCGACACGATGGTAAGGCTATAATTATTCGCGAGGTTGTTATAATTTTTTCTGCTGGGTTCACAACTAGTTAACATTATCTCTTTTATCGGCAGCAATGTACGTTTGAACGTAACAGGCTATAGTCCGTTCAATTAAGAGAGGCGGTTCAAGGTCAGTCAGAGATTTACCACTTGTCTACCTGGACACAACGTTCGGCTTGGAGAGGTAGGAAGAGGGTGATGATGTGAGTAGTGGGGCCAGGGAAACATGAACTTGAGCCGCCAATTCGGAGTGAATAGGGTATAGTCCTATTGTTTTTGTTTAGCCATTAACCGTGGCCAATCCGCGTTACACTTGAACCAAAGAGGAGCAACGCACAGTGATCCTAAATCCATCCAAGAATCTGATCACAGTACAGAAACAGTTTCTGAGAATTGATCGATACGTTCGAAATGGGTCTCAAAAGTGTCGAACATGAAACAGTGTAGGGACGCCCTTACAGATCCTCTGCTGACGACAATCTGAACGCGTCTGTGACATCATTCTGCTGAATAAACGGGTGACTATCAGCGAAGTGGATATAATTGGTGGTTCTTTTTATGAAATCAGCTAAAACAGGCTTTCCTTTCATAAAATGTGCGCAAGGTGTGTTCAGAAATAAAGAACCGAATTGTGCAAATATGATAGTCAACAAAGGTGACGGCTTCTTGGAAATAAATCATCAACTTTTTGGTACACTCAAAGATGATGTGAGAGGCGGACGATTTGCCGGGGGCCAAGACGTGAAGGGAGCGGTTCATGCGTGACGCATTTCTCAGTTGAAAATATTTTTTATGAAGGCATATCGAAGCTTCCTCTACGATGAAGCAAGTGCGTTGAAAAGTCAGAGGACTATTTTGAAAAATAATACACTTGTTAGAATTCTTGTTAACTACGTTTCAGATAGTTAATTTTTCACTCTCGTAGATTTGTGTAGTGTTTTCCATGTGTATTATCTAGCACTTATTTTGAACAGGCTGAGAGGGAGAGATCAGATATAGATAAAAAGGGAGTGGGAGGGAGGGAGAGATATAATCTCTCCTTAAGCTAACGATAAGAAGGAGAAAGACTATTAGGACAAGCTCGCAAAAAAAGAAAAGAAAAAGAAATCTAACTAATCAAATGAACGCAAAACTCGGTAAATGTTTAGAAAAATTCAGCTTTTTTTTTTTCTCAACTGTTAGGTTAGTGGTTACTTTTTCTTCGTAAATTTAAAATGGGATTGTTTTCCCATGCCTTCCCTATTTTTGGAAGTGTATTTACGTCTTTATGTGGATGGCTGCTACTATGTGTATAGTTTTCGTTGTGAATGAATGATAATTGGAAGAAGGGAGAGGGTGAAACACTGTGCCAATCCATTCAGGTCTGCCGAAGGACATTGGAGGCACCACCAGACTTAACGTGCCCATACGACGGACAAATCACCAACAGTGGTGTGTGCCAGCTTTGTGAAAAAAAACATGAAAAAAACTAGCACCATTGTCATTTTTTTCTAAATTTGGTTTTTTTTTCAGAACACAATATATTTGATAAATTATAGTTTTATTAACGGAACTTACGTTTTATATGTGTGTTTTAAATCTTAATGAATCATATAATGTCTTATATAATGATTCATAAATGTATCTATATAGGTAACATAATTTTATTCATCCTCTATGTCAGTACCACATTCACTAGTAGACCTATCAGCACTACCAACACTAGTTCGGTCGGTGTCGGAATTTTCTGTTTCTTCTTCTGTCTCCTCTAGATTTATAACTTCAGAAATAGTTACATTTTCTTCTACTGGTTGTTCTTGTATTGTACGCAAAAGATTTTTAAATTGTGAGCAAAGGACACGCTGTGCATAAAGACTGCACTGATAGTTCTGTATTACGGTCTTTTAAGTTTGAATTTAAATCTATTATTGTACAAAATAGGAGCTTTATTTCTTTTCAATAGTTGGTTTACGCCATCGGCTGCAAGAAAACGATTCATAATTACTGACAATTTAATGACTCAGTGTCACAATACGCTGAGAGTTTAACAAATATACGAATATAAGGAAAGCACAATAAGTAATAAAAACAGGCAAAAAACCGTAGATAAATTTAAAATTTCTAATTTTTTGAGAAGATCCTTAGGTCTACGGATAAATTCGTAGGGCAGGCAGCACTAGTTCAAATAGCGAGTATCAATTCAAACAACAGGAAACGGGGATTCCTTCTCGCGCAACCTAGCCTTTTCGGGATATCCCCGTTCGTAAAAGAAAACTTCAGTTAATGTTGTCAATATTTGTGTAACTTTTTTTCCTACTGAACTAGAAGAATATAGTAGATTTAAAAATTAAGATAATTACTTAGTAAAAAACTCTAAAACAGTCATATTAAACGATAAATGCCTTACAAATTTGATATTTAGTAGTTATGAAAAAAACGTATTCCAGGAAAAAAGACATTTTTTTCATAATCTTTTCATGTTTTTTTTATAATTTTTTCATGTTTTTTTTCAAGTAAAAAAAATCGGTTTTTTGCAACATTAGGTATGCCCTCACTCCATACGCACTGCGGAGAGATTTGGGAATTGATCCGTGCACTACCACTTCTCCTACCATGCCGGTCTAGTCCTGATGATGAAAATTTCTTCCATCACCAGGACTAGAACCAGCTAACCCCGTGTCACACGCCCGGCATTATTGCGGTGTCGGAGTCATTGTGGCGGGTCTAGAAAAATCAATAACTTGGAACAACTGGCATATATCCGACAACATTATATTAATTCTCAACGCCGAACAAAACTTCATTCATATGTAACTCGTATATGATTGCCAATCACTTAGTTCTATGGTATGACATATTTACAAAATAAAACAGTGGTACAATTGCAAAAAAAAATTTGAATAATTTTAGGTAAATCATAAAAAAAAGTATTTTCTCTATTCATCATTTCGGTTCCTGGAAGCGGTCCGGTGGCTCAGTGGTTAAGCGTCTGACTGGAGATCGGAAGTTACCCGGCTCGAATCCTTGTCTTGGCGGGTATTTTCAAAAACGCTTAACCCGACCTTCACCTCTGCCACAGCTTGCTGTGTAAAGTGAAGTACACCAGAACGCTTCCGTGGTTCGGATTCCACGTTAAACTGTAGGTTCCCCGTACCCGGCAGGATTGTCGGGTTAGGTTAAGGCGGCTTACGATAGCGGCAGAATGCGCAGCCAATAAAAACCCTGTCTCCAGGTCATTACGACTACACTGAAGTATAGAAGTATTTCGTTTCCTTATTCTGTGAAATTAATATTTGTTGTTTAATCTACACAAGTCATTGTTGCAGAGCTCCATCGCACATTTAGAGGGGCATTGAATTCAGAAAAAAAAATGTCGTTCGTTGGGCTCCATCATTGAGAAGTTTCTGTACAGTCCACTAGCAGGGAATAACACTTTGAGAAAAAATTATTTGTCATTAAATTTTCCAAGATAAAACTATGAGTTAAGACAGAGCATGTTTTATGAACGAAATGATGCGTCTGATAGCTCCAAATTACGGTGTTGTGAAATGATGTTCTTAAACACACGGAATCAATGTCGATCGTCGCGCCAGGTAAATGTTATCAAAGGTATTCCACGACACGTCATCATAGCGTTACGTGTTGATGGTAGTGCCATGACTTCTATTACGTGTGACTGCTCGTGCGCCGTTATGCGATCAATGAGCGGCTGCTTATAGTCTCCTTTTCCTATCGTTGTGGCAATATTGACGCTGATGCAGTAAACGTTTCGAATTTCAGACTGAACTATTTTTCTGAATGATTGAATGGGAAAATACGACACCTACCTACTTCAAATTTAATTTTCTTAACATTTTATTGTCCTTTCCTTTCAAATGGGAGGACACGGATTCGAATCCCCTCCCATCCAAGTTTGTACTGGTTTTGCGTTGGTTAACTCCGGGCTACAAGGGAAGCAATTCTGTCTTCAAGATTAATACTTAAAGGGTGGATCAAGAAAAACAAAGATACTTTTATGGCATTTGTTGATTTAGAAAAAGCTTTTGATAATGTTAGGTGGGACAAGATGTTCAAAATTTTAAAGAAGTCACGTCTAAAGTATCGAGATAGAAGAATACTCTATAAACTATATAAGAATCAAGTGGCTATAATAAAAGTAGAGAATCACGAGAGACATGCATCAGTTAAAAATTGTATGTAGAAGAAGCAATGAAGAAAGTCAAAGAAAAATATCCATGTGGCACAAATTTTCAGGGAGAAAAAATCAGTATGCTACGATTTGCTGATGACATTGTCTTGTTAGCAGAGAGGGCTGAGGATATTGAGAAGTTAAGGAATGGCATGAACAAAATACTGAAGGAAGATTTTGGACTGAATTAAAACCAAAGCAAGACAAAAGTGATGAAATGTAGCAGAAATGATACCAATACTAGTAGATTAAATATAAAAATAGGATCGGATGCAATAGGAGAAGTAAGCGAATTCTGTTACTTGGGAAGTAAAATTACAACCGATGACCGAAGCAGGAATGATGTTAGTTTCAAATATTGATCTAGGAATTAGAAAGAACTTTTTGAAACTCTTTGTGTGGAGCACAGCTCTTTATAGTAGCGAAACATGGACTTCAGGAATACCGGAAAGAAAGAAAATTGAAGCATTTGAAATGTGGTGCTACAGAAGAATGCTGAAAATTAAATGGACAGACAAAGTAAGAAATGAACGAGTTTTGGAAATGATGGGTGAGAAAAGAAGTTTGTGGTAGAAGCTTACGGAAAGAAGAGACAGACTGGTAGGTCATATTTTGAGACATGCTGGATTGGTTAATTTGTTAGTGGAGGGAACAGTCGAAGGTAAGAACTGTAGAGGAAGACAGAGATTAGAATATATGAAACAGATAATTGAGGACGTGGGCTGTAAGGGGTATGTAGAAATGAAGAGGATAGGAAAGGATGGAGGATTGCATCAAACCAGTCAAAAACAAAAAACAAAAAAAAACTCCGGGCTGATGCCTCGAAGGTTCCCCGTCCGTATTCCATCCCGTTCCCTGCTCCCAGTCCTTTCCAGCATCAACGTCGAAGAGAGGCAAATCAAGTAGAAAAAAAAACAACGTTGTTCAAAATTCACTAAATTTTTTTATTAAAGCTTTTTTTAAAAAAAGAAAATAATTGAATTTGCACATATAATTAATCATTTGTTTTGCGAAATTGCCTTTTAATTGTCTGATAACTCAGCGGTTAAGGCGCTTACTTTCAAAACGTTTGCTGCTCCTGTCCCCGGTTCGATTCCCGGCAGATGCAGGAATTTTGAGTATTGTGTTTGATCATATGAGGTACGCCAGGCCACTCCGTTGTTCGGATTCCACGTTAATCTGTAGGTCCGAGAGGAAAGGAACTGGCCGTCCTACCTCTGACACAATGGCTTAGCATGCCTCCTTCGGGAGGATCTTACCAACCTTCGGTTTGTGGACTAAGTTAAGTTAAGTATTAATAAAACACCAAAAGAAGTTAAATCATATTATAGTTTGCCTTAGAAAATTTTCTAAAGGATATATTTACTATGGTATTCTTGAATTTCTTTATGGAATCATATATATGGTTTTTGTTGCAAAAATTAGCTGATAAAGTATTATATTAGATAAAAAAGTTTCATTCAGTTATTTTACAAAGATTAGAAACTCCACGAACTTTTCATGTAATGCTTTCACTGTAAATTTTAAACGAATTTTCGGATCAGAAACTCGGGAAATATAAGGAGGGTTACATTTTTTATAGTTTATCGCCATAATCTCAACAAATAGTGGAACTACAGAAAATAATCCAAACATTTTTGAGTCAGCTGGCTGCCGGCTTCCAATTTTAAATCCACGAAGAGTATATATCCTTCAGCGCCCTCTTCTCTAAACCTCCTGTTCACATTTCATTGTTTTCAAAATTTTACTTTATGATAGTGTTAAAGTCAGTAAGAACTTAAGTCAGTTAAAAACGCGTGATCTTGGAACGCTGCTAAGTCCAGGACTTCAGCCTGGTCAGTACGCCACCTGATGATGGTGACAGAGTTTTGATGGCCGAAATGTTGTGCGAATGCTCCATGTTTACTATGTTAGTTTTCAGAGAAGAATACATTAACATACAACGCCCAAAAACACTCTTATTAAGAACTAAAGCGCTCTGCTATCGCAAATTTGTAGTTTGAGGGATTTAGATGTGACAGAAAGACGAATCTAAAAGGGAGCCATCTTTAGCCAGAGTGTACGGAACCTTAAAAACAGACTAAAATCAATATCGACGTTTGCACTGAATTCCAGTTGATTTTCTTTCTCAACGAGCACAAATGACATGGCACGATTGCAAATATCAGTTGTTCAGCCACACTAAATGATGTCACTTGCAGGAAGAAACATATAACTAACCACAATTCGTACCTTTAATTACATGAATGTGGTACAGTTACTCAGTGAAATAAGATGATTAGAACGAGCTCAGTGGGTGAGTGCTAGAGCTGGGAGTGGCTTTTGGGAGGACGCGGGTTCATATCCCAGTCCAGCATCCGATTCTGGTTTTCCACGTTTTTCTAAAATCAATCCAGGGGAATGCCGCGATGGTTCCTTAAAACAGGCCATGACTGAATCCCTTCCCCCTCCTCCCCCCTCCCGTCCATTCGAACCTCTAATGACCACAATGCCAACGAGGCGTAAAGCGATATCAGAAAATCAATTCTAATTAACATCTAATTCTTGATGAAGGATTACTCATTACGCTTCTTTTGAAGAAAACATAGGCGACAGTTTCCTACAGAATAGTTACTGGTCTACGAAGACATTGAAATAACACAAAATGTGTGATTGTTTTTCTGGGAAATAGATTTTTCATAGAAGTTCAATACCTACCTCACCATTATGCGTATGAAAAGCTGACTTTAGCTAATGTTTCCTTAGATGCAACATTTAGTTGTTCGTTAAGGTGTAAAGCCTTGATAAATCAACAATATTATTTAAGATATTAAACCAGAAAATATCAATCAGTCCTTGTTTCCATTTTTACGTGTAGAAAATGACAATAGAATTTCAGCAAAAATTATTGTTTTATAGAGAAACGTAGAATACTCCGAAGAGTAAACACTCGTTTTAGAACAGAGCTAAATGCTCTTGTATGAAGTTGGAGATTTGTTTGGGAAGTCCAATGCGGCATGCTGTGTTAGCAGCGGGGAATCTTGCTGCGCCGCAACTATTTCGACGTGCTCAGAATATTCAACGCACACCAGGGAGAGCTCCTAACAATTGCGGGGGCTCCACGCTAAGTTGTTGGTCTGACCTGAACTTTGCAGTTTCAAACAGCAACCAAAAAGAGCAAACAAACCGAATACTGCCCTCTACATCCAACTCTAATGCTGAACAAAAGGTTGCAAGGTGAAACGTTACTTTATGGGCAGTATTAAATTGTATTGGTTTAATTACATTTCTTAGTATCAGATACGATAGAAGAAGAACGAGAGTTCTGTTATTTATGAAGTAAAATTGCCGCTGATGGTCAAAGCAAGTACGATGTCAAAAGCAGAACAGAACTAGAAAGAAAAAAAAGCTTTCTTGAGAAATAGAAATTTGCTAGCTCAAACATTGACTGTGGACTCAGAAAGACGTATGTACGTAACAGTAATGGATTAACTTTAGAGTTGTCAGAAAATAACAATTTGAAATGTGATGCTGTAGAAGGATGCCCAAAATTAAGTGGACGGATATGATTTTGAAAATGATGAAATTTGTGGAAGACGCTAAAAAAAAAAAAAAGGTAGAATGGTGGGCCACATTTTAATACATGAGGGATTTGTTGATTTGTTAGTGGTGGGAATAGTCGAGGGAAGTACTTTTAGACAAAGATTAGGATATGTGGAGTAACATACTAAGGACATAGGATGTATTGTGTGTGTTAAGATGAAGATATCAACAGAAAAAAGTAAGTTAATGACAGGAAACCTCATGGTTTTTTTCTCCCTAACAAACCAGAAAATGATTTAACTAAGCCTACAGGTAAATATTCTTCTTCTTCTTTCGATTTTGGTCTACTTTGGACCACGGGAAGCAGCTGGTTTACTGGTTCGTCTTTCTTCTCCTCCCATTCCTTCACTGAGGCTCCTCCTGGGGGCGTCCATAGGTTACGTGAGGTGAAATGGGGGGGGGGGGATCCGGTGAAATCCACCAAATCTCACCGAGGGGGAGGGGAGGTCAACGGAAATCTCACGTGAGGTTTTAGAAATTTTGTTGGACTGTCGAGCTAAAAAAGGTCTACAAATGACGCGTATGTCGATTTCAGGGGGGGTTTTCGTCGAAAAGTGGGGGTGTAACCGGCTTTGGAAGGGTGAGGACCTAAAAAAGAAAAGGTCTAAAAAAGTTGCGAGGGCGACTTCTAGGGGGGGTCTCTTCCGGACCAGATCTCACCAGAGAGAGAGAGAAGGGGGGGGTCGGCCAGATCTCACGAAGTCTCACCAGAACAGGGGGGAAGGGGCGGAAAAATGCGTAAAACACCTCACGCAATTTATGGATCCCCCAATTTGTTCCTGAGACCCCTTTAATTTTAGTTTAAAACACTCTTCGATTCTCTATTTCATTTGAAAGGATCTCGTCTACTCAACACAGTTTGTTGTCACCTTTAATTTAGTGATGTAGCTGAAAATTCTTTATGTCGCTCTCACAAGATGTCCATATAATTTCAGCCTTCTCCTGTGCACTGTGTCTGTAATTTTCTCTGCAAATGTCCTCTTCCATCAGGTACCGTCTTTTCCCTTTCCTGGTCCTAATATTTTCCTTAGTATTTTATTCTATTTTTTCTTTAACTCCTCAAGCTCCATTTTCTTATTGAATACCAGGCATTCTGAGCTGAATATTGCCTCTGTTTTGACAACCGTTGTATAATGTCTAATCATTGCTTTGTAGGAGATCACTTTCTTGTTGTATCTGTTTTGTGTTAGCCTATATGAGGTAAATATTATTTATATAGACATATCTTGTCCAAATTAATATTGAAATGATTGTGTTTGTAGGTGTATTGTAAGAAATTAATTGGTTATCATTTTTTCTGTTAAAATAGTGTTACCACGTAATCACTGTTAAACAGTAGAAGAGTTGTAATACACAGATACGACGCTCGTTGGTTGACTGTTTTAAACAAAAGCTATCGCCCTCCCTGTGGAAGAGCGGGGTTCCAGTTAGTTGTTTGAAGTTATTTCTTTCCTGACAATACCTCATTTGTTTATTACACGTCATCATTTCCGAATGGATAAGTTGACGCTGGCGAGAGATTAAGTCTACCCGCTTCCGTATCCGGCATTTTCATCGACGATTACCTCAGGTTTTCCCTAATCATGTAGGCAAATACTGAAATGGTCTCAAATTTTCACCCCAAAACCACGCGTTTTGTTAACAGTGTAACGCAGCTCCCTTAGGATACGTCATCTTTAATGTCATTAGCTCCGTGAAGAATCTGAACCACAGCAAAAAGTTTGTAGTCTATACCAGCTATTGATTGTTTTCGTTTGGCCTCCAACGGAAGTAGGTGGATAAAAACTAAATTCTACTTAATGATCAGTTGGGGGGTGGGGGGGAACTTTGTTATAATATAATACTATAGTGAACCGAAAAAAAAAAAAACAAAGCTAGGTTTGTGTGTAGTAATGTTGTGTCCTGGCTTCATGCAAAGCACAGATTTAACCTCCGGTTCGGACATATTTATTTCGGTTTTCCTTAGCTTGCCAGTGAATTTTTGGATGGTTTGTGCATAAATTCCTTGGCCTGTTCTATCGTCCCCCATCACCTGTAATGACCTCGTCACAGATGAGCTGAAAAGCTCACCTGAAAATGGAGCAAAAAATATTTTTTCCCCAACTTCTCTTTCTAATTTTACATCAAAGCGCTAAGTGGTTGCTCTAAACTTTCTTTTTGTATTAAAACATTCTTACTGACAGCCCAGTGAAACAGAAGTTACTATGCATTCAATAAATACGAAGGCTGATGTCAAGAAAATATTGCCACATATTAAGAAAATTGTCCTATAGTCGAAACGTAGAATATCTCATTTGAACAATTATAAAGCTCTAATCGAGCTGCGTCTATTTGACGGAAGCATCACGAAAAATTAACGCACCAATCGACATGGGGTTTTCGCAGTTTTAAAGGTTATGGTCTGGCTTCAAATATGATTCCGAGTGACCTGATAGCTCATTCGAAAGGTCCCTGGATCGAATCCCTCTCTCGGCTGGGATTTTCATAGGCCCTTAATCCGACCTTGATGTCTGGGATAGTTTACTGTGCCAGAATGTTTCCGTGATGTGGAATGCACGTTAAACTGTAGGTCCCCTCTACCCGGTAGGATTATCGGGTTATGTTATGTAAGGAAGAAAGGAACTGGCCACCCTACCTCCAGTATACCTCCTTCTGGACTCTATGTGAGCGATGAATGGAGCAGGCAATGACAATTGGTTGGCACAGAGAACAAATAGGCGCCACAGATCACTCTGTATTTTGCATGAACATTCCTTGACGAGATATCCACCAAAGATCACGCTACAAAATAGATAAACAGTCTACACTTAGGATTTTGTTAATATTGTTTTTGAATATGTAACTGTGTTTAATTATTTTTGAGATTTATGAAATACTAGCTGATACCAACGACTTCGTACGCGTGGATTAAGATTTTCTTTGCGACAAATGAATATAGAAAGTTGTTGGTAGCGAAGGATTCGTCCCAAACAACACCGAGTCGGCATAATATGACCGGAAAGCCATCACTATATCATTCTACTATCGAACCTGTCTCTTGGAGAGAATCAATCTACAACATATTTAAAAACAGAAAAACATACGAAGGTGAGGGGATTGGGGGGGGGGGTTAACTAAGGACAGCTTTATTTCAGATTGGTCTTTTCTTCTTTCTTCAGAATGAGCATCTGATTCTTGGTTTCTAATAACTTTAGCTGCTCGTGTTCTGCTAGAGCTACAACTTAGGTCAGTTTACGATCGCAAGGCATATCAAAAAAGAAGGCAAAATAAACTGGTGCCAGAAA
Organism: Vandiemenella viatica; assembly: GCA_031002005.1. Classification (NCBI taxonomy): domain Eukaryota; kingdom Metazoa; phylum Arthropoda; class Insecta; order Orthoptera; family Morabidae; genus Vandiemenella; species Vandiemenella viatica. The sequence continues at coordinate 240,584,137 of CM061921.1, forward strand.
CATTTAAGCAGACACAAAGTAAATGGACAGAGAAAATCGACATCTATACTAAATAATACGTTTTTTGTCTAAACGAAATTTACTAACAAATTATACACTAACATAATGCGCGAGAAGCATAGCTTGAGGAATCGACGTAAGACTAACAGACTAATACACATATCCGTCCCTCTGTCACCATTCGATAAGTTCTCAAAATTTCGTGACTACAACTGTCAATCATACCGAAAAAGAATTTTTTTGCCAGAAATGAATATAGGAAGCTGTCGGTAACGAAGGATTGGTCAGAAACAACACCGAGTCGGCATAATATGACAGGAAAGCTATCACTATATCACTCTACCGTCGAACCTGTATTTTGAAGAGAATCAGTTTACAACATATTTCAGTCACCATTCGATAAGCTCTCAAAGTTTGGTGCCTACAACTGTTAATCATACCGGAAAAAATGTCCTGTGCCCTCCCTACAGATTTTCTTGTCAAATTCCATCAATATCGGTATAGCCATTTAGTCATCAAAACGTAACAAAAAGACAGAGACTTAATTCCGTATTTATAGGATTATTACTGCACACACACACACACACACACACACACACACACACACACACACACACACACACACACACACACACACACACACACACACACACACTAACTGCAAATCACCCCTGAGGGATCAATAAATTTTTAAAAATATACACCTACAGCATTGCAAGACAACCTACGATTTGCCTCGCATTGCACCCCTCACTTTGTGATATCTACAGTTTAATATTCAATCCGAATAACCGACGGTCCAGGCATGACTCTTACGATCAAAAACAATTTAAAAAAATGTTAGCCTCCTCGGAGACTTGAACCGGAGATCACGACCCAAACATTAGTAAGCAAGCGCTTTAACTACTGATCTACCCGACCGCTGTAGCGAAAGGCAATACAGAGACCTCGACATTCAACGCGTCTGTCTATCGCCGTTCAGTAATTTTTCGAAATTATAAGGCAACATGTATTATTTACACAGATAATTTTTCAACCAAATGTATACAGTATTTTTCTCCTTGTTTCAAAGGATAAGTGTGCAAAGTTTTATCGAGATCGGATGAAAACTGTGGATTTGTATGAAGAACAAACAAGCCAACAAACAAACAAACATACATAGATTCATCTTTATATATATAGATCGTGCGTTATAATACACTGAAAAAGTTAATGAAACCACTGGATCACAGATTAGCATTCCAATAAAAGTAATGAAAATGTGAAATTTAATTTATGGTAAAGGTTATAGAGATATAACAGATAAAAACAAAAGTCAAACCCATTACAGTAGAAGCATTGATTATCCGAAAATCGATCAAACGAAACATTAGTTAATCGATAGAGTTACAGTTTGTGAGGCGTTGCTACATGTACACAATTTGACAAATAATTTGGCCACCGCTGAAAAATTCTATCACTCTAATTTTGCACAATCTGACATCAATGTCATCCTAAGAAACAGTAACGCAATACCGGCTTGCCAGTATTGCATTACTGTTTCGTGGGTTGACATTGATGTTAGATTGTGCGAAATAAGAGTGATAGAATTTTTCAGCGGCGGCCAAATTTATTGTCAAAGTGTGTCATCGCACTATTTTCTCTACTTCCTTCCTTTCGAAGTATTGTACGTAACAGTATGTCCGTACGCAGCCTCACGTATTTTTTTTTACATTACTTTCTTCCTTCTATATACTTACCAGATATTTACCGTTATTCGAGTTGCTTCTTGCTGGCTTTAAATATCTGGTTCAATCCGATACCTTAACATCTGAAAAATCTTTAATGTTATTGAAGTTTCCATTCATTTACTTTCTGGGATAACTCGTTCAGTTTCCTTAGATCATTAAGCACACAATTTATTGCAATAATTCATATTTAAAAAAATAATATACAATTAATACTTACCTTCGATTATTTTCACGATGCATTCCTTCCTATTATCACAAAATGTCTTACAAACCGCACATTAATTCTCTTTCACTACTCCCTCGGGATGTATACATTACATTTAACATTTACACACCACTTGTCAAAATACAACTTCATTGAAAGTTTCTTCTTCGAAACTTCCTCTTTCATTTAATTCATTGTGTGTTCATGCTTTCATCAAAACCATTTCTTTTTAGCCTCTTCTCTTCATCTGATTTTCAAAGATTCTCCGCACTGTCTTTGTAAGTGTCTTTGACCTTTTAACTATATTATCAATGTAAAAAATACATACTCTGCGACCTCACTACATTACAAATATATTTACAATACAAACCAAACTTTCCGGTAAGGAGTATGTACTATACCTTACGTGTTGGTATATTCAAGCAATATGGTACAGCCAATTTGTATCAGATGTGGCTGGTGTCGTCAACATTCGAAAAATGCCACCAAGAAAACATTGAAGACCGGCTCAGTTGTGATGTCGGTGACCCTCGCTGTCAAGTATTGACAGACGATGAAATCATTGCCAGTGTTATCGACAACCAAGACGACGAGGAAGAGCCGAAATAGGAGCATCTAAAAAGGAAGCTTTTCACTGTTGGTTACAGCAACAATAAGTATCTTATGCTGTCTTTAAAACGATTGCGATATTTGTCTGCTAAAAACGAATGTTTGCTTCGAAGAAAAACTACAGCATAGGCCAAATATTATGGCAATATTTAACATAGTTCAAATTAAGTCTTGTGTTATTCTATTTGTGAGTGTTACACAGTAAATATACTATATGAAGTTTTCTGTTTAATGTGCGTCACTGTTTCTCGGTTTCGTATTTCTTCTATGATACTGATGCAAACTTGTTTGTTAGTGATCTGCTATACGAAAAATCAGTTATACATACATCCCCTACTTCAGCATACACATCAAGGACCACGTAAGCGAAGCAGCGGGAAAATTCTAGTCGATGCTACTTGTTTCATTTCGATTTTAATAATATAATAAGCATCTTAAATAATGATAATCTGTTGCTTTAGAAAACATGATTGTCCTTTAAAACGTTGTTTCTTCGCACGTCACTCATCCCGATATGAACACGGTAGCCCACATGACCCGAAAATGCTTGCGTTGAACACCGAATCGCATTAGGAGAGAGTATACAACATGCTCAGCTTGAATGGTAGTAGTTACCCGCCTGCTACAGTAATATGAAACCGGACAAATGTTTTCGAGAATTCATCATAAAAGATCAACCATAGAAAAAAAAAATGTGATTTGACGTGGATGGAAGTAAAAGCTCTTATGCTTGAGTACTGGTCAGCATATTTTTTTATAATATGATATTGAAATTCTAGTGTCTAAATTTGCTCACTGTTAATATTTTGCTATCCACACGACTATTACTTTTTTTTTTTTTTTTAAGAATTGAATCATTCAAATAATTATTTCCAAAATAATTGTTATATACAGAATTAACGACTGTCTGTGTATAATCACCTTTTAAATAACCAACGTTTATATCATTATAAGTGCCGATGCCTCCACACAGTTCGGACACTACCACGCCGCACACCTGATACTGATTGTACGGCATTTACCTTATAAAATTGAATTTATCTCCACTTATTCTTAATTATTGTTTTCCATGTATTGTAACATAAATAATAAACTCAGGAATCCGTTTCTGCTATATGGTTCAAACAACCAACTGCAAGCGTGTTGTTATTTTAACGCCTTATATCGATTTTAAAGACTTTGTACCAATTACTAGTAGTAGGAGTACAGGGGTTCGAATCACCGTGCGGCCATCCCGTTTTCAGTTTACTATGGTTTCAGTAAATCATTCCAGGTGAGTGCCAGTATCGTTCTTCCAGAAACCCATGACCGAATTCGTTCCCGCTCTTAATTCCCAGTCCACTTCCGCTTTTTAATGACCTCGACGTCGACGAGGCGTAAAGCCTGAAAAAAAGAAATAACGTCTAATATCACATAAAATTTTCACATAACGATGCGAAACGCGTTCCACCTCAGAAAGTGTTCCATACTTCATTGCAGAATATCAGTATTACCTTCTAAATTCTAGAAGTTAGTTCTCGGACCTCATAAGGAGTCCAACTGCGCATAATTTTAGAACCAGGCGCAGTCTTAAATGCTCGTCTCGTTGCATTATTGAGCGACGTTCTTCAACTCGACAGCGAGCCATTTAGTTTGAGTTTCAAGTTGCGTGCGACGTAATGAAGTCGGGCTGTTCTCCGTAACACATTACGACACGGCTGTAACCTACATTACACGCGCTCTAATGCAGTATTCAGCTGTAGCTTCGACAACACTAGAAGTGCTCCTGACAGCGGACAATCACGCTATTCATATTCGCTTGTCATCCGGTGTTAGACGATAAACGCTTCAGTAGTTAGACAACTCAGTTATAAAGTACACTTGTTACAAATTTATTTCCTACGTTTCTGATTATTTATCGTAATCGATCATGAACTCTGTTACGGATGTACAGTACCTTAACGTGTTCGTCCCTATCTCAAAGCGTCTGAGAGAGTTTGAACTGTTTAGAGTTCTTATTTAAGGTTATAGCCAAAGCGGAGAACTAAATCTTCAAAATTATAACTCATTTATCAATTTTGATTAAGAGTGCAGAGAAAAAAGTAATTAAATAAAAAAAACATTAAATAAAATATATATATGATGTTTATTTTTCATGGTCATTGATAATTTTTATTAATAACGTTCCTTTAACCTAACAAACCTACATCAAACTTGCTGATAATGCTAGTCGAGCCATCATAAATAAAAATTATGGAGATATCTGGTAGAACAGCCACATATCACATGTTCGTGCGGGGAGAGAGAAACCATGGTACATCTGTTTTCTTGTCCACAAATCGGAATGAATGCATCCCAATTTGACCACCATCAGCTACTGACAAAGCCATCACATCGGCGGAAAAACTACATCATATTTGATGTTGTCATCGAGACGAGAAGAAGAAGAAGAAGAAATTTGTTGGTGGAAGAATTGAAATGGATCTTTAAGATAAATTCTCTTGAACATAGTAGCTGTTATGTCAGTCAGGCTAATGTGGATGGTTCAAACTCTTATCAAGATCTATAATTTATATTTTCACTTAAAATCGTTATCCATTACAACAGTTTTAACCATTTTCACTTAATTCGTTTACACAAAAAAGTCTACAACAAGTTCAGTGTTATGTATACTGTGCTCTTATATTCTGTATTTATAGATTTCGGGAAAGGGTAACTTTTTGTCTTATGGCCTTACGCCTAGTCGACTTCAAGGTCTTTGGAGGCGGGAAAGGACTCGGGACAAGCAACGGAAAGGAATTTGGCCAGGGCCTACAGAAGGAACCATCCAGGAGTGGGATACCGAAATCTGGATGATTGGACGGGGAATGAACCCTCGTCCTCCAGAAAGCCAGTCGCTCACCCTTCCTGGCTCGGCGAACGTAAAGACAAAAAGAAAAGAAAAGAGATGTAATGAAATACTACAACACATCAGCCATTGTTGCCGAGGGTGTTAAAACTCCACTACACAACGTACCCGGCTTCAAATCCCAGACGCGGTGAACTGGTCGTTCTGATAACTGTTTTTAGGCGGTTTTTCTTTCCCACCTAGACTAACGGTGGGGAGACCCCCGATTTCCATCCCATAAACTACACATTACACAAATAAACATATCGTACAGAACATCGGTTACACGTTTTATAAACAAATGGCATTCAGTAGGTAGAGCTTGTGGAAGCAGTGAAAGACGAGGGAAATCAAGCGTGCTGAACATCCACCATGGGGGTATCCCGGCAAAATAAGTCATTAAAAACAAATTAGGTAATTAGTTGTTCATTTCGCTAACAAATTCGTTTGTGGATTTACAACAGTGGATGTCAAGTTTTTCATTTGAGGTAGAAATCACGTTTAGCGTAACATGGAAACGGTAATTAGTGTCGCATTAAACATAAAATCATATATAATTATCAACAAGGGTTAGATCTTACGCATTTTTAGTCAAAGAAGATAACCAACTAAATTTTAAAAAGTTTGTTGTTCTAAAAAGAAGTATTATTAGTGACCTATGCGCGTGTTGTCTGTAAAGTTCTTGGCTTCCATTATAGAAGACGACGTTATCGGTAAACTACGAAAAGTTTGCGATATTCGCTTTCGACCAGTAGATATTGCTTCTTTGTGAGATGATATAAACTTAATAATGTTTAAGAAATAGAATTAACCACGAAGTAAAGTACTCCATTCTCTCCCTCCACCAGTCACCCAACTACCAAACTACAGCTCGTCAGACAACGGCCACTAAAGCCCGTTAACTTAACAGAGACGATTCAAGGTCATTCTGATATATCCCCACTCCACTGCCATTACCTCTACATGCGAAGGGGAAATTTACCAGTCGCCTACTTGGACACAGTAGTAATCTAAAATAGTTAGGAAGGGAGTAAGGGAACGTGACTGAGCCGCCAGTTCGAAGTGAACAGCGTATAGCCCTGCTAGATGCATTTCATGGCAATTCGATATGGAACTGAGACGATTCCCACGAGTTCGACTTTCTGTCACGTATGGCAACCCGAGAGTATTTTATTAATAGGCAAAACCATGGAATCCTCCAATTCTAAAAATAGACTAATCATCACCTTCCTTGGTTGAGGCATAGAACTTTATAGGATATAGCTGATACCCGCGACTTCGTACGCGTGGATTAAGAATTTCTTTGCCAGAATTGAATATGGAAAGTTTTTGGTAGTGAAGGATTGGTCCAAAACAAAACCGAGTCGACATAATATGACCGGAAAGCCATCACTATATCACTCTACCATCGAACCTGTCTCTTGAAGAGAATCAATTTCCAACATATTTAAAAACAGAAAAACAAACGAAGGTGAGGGGATTTTGGAGGGGGGGGGTGTTAACTAAGGGCAGCTTTATTTCAGCCTGGACTTTTCTTCTTTCTTTAGCATGAGCATCCGATTCTTCGGTTCTAATAACTTTGGCTGCTCGCGCTCTGCTAGAGCTACAACTTAGGCCAGTTTACGCCCGCATGTCAAAAATGAAGGTAAAATAAACTGGTGCCAGAAACATTTAAGCAGACACAAAGTAAAAGCACAGAGAAAATCGACATCTATACTAAGTAATACGTTTTTCCTCTAAACGAAATTTATTAACAAATTATACACTAACATAATGCGCGAGAAGCATAGCTTGAGAGAGCCGCGTAACATTACAGGCTAACACAAACATCCATCTCTCTGTTACCTTTCGATAAGTTCTCAAAATTTCGTGACTACAACTGTTAATCATACCAAATAAAAGTCCCGTGTCATCCCTACAGATTCCATCAGTATCGGTATAGGCATTTAGTTGAAAAACGTAACAAAAGACACAGAATTAATTCCGCATTTATAGTGTTATTATTGCAGATCATACACACAATGACTGCGAATCACCCCTGAGGGATCAATATAACGTAAAAAAGTGTACACCTACAGCATTGCAAGACTACCTACGATTTGTCTCGCATTACACCCCTAAATTTGTGATATCTACAGTTTAACATTCAATCCGAATAACCGACGGCCAAGGCGTGATTCTTACGATCAAAAACAATTTTTAAAAACCTTAGCCTCTACGGAGATTTGAACCGGGGACCACAACCCAAACATTAGTAAGCAAGCGCTTTAAACAGTGAGCTACCTGACCGCTACACGGAACAACAATACAGAGACCTCCATATCCAACTCGTCTGTCTATCGCCGTTCAGTAATTTTTCGAAATTATAAGACAACATGTATTACTTATACAGATAATTTTTCAACCAAATGTAGAGAGTGTTTTTCTCCTTGTTTCAAAGGATAAGTTTGCAAACTTTCATCGAGATCGGATGAAAACTGTGGATACAAACAAACCAACAAACAAACATACATACATTTATCTTTATATATATAGATGAAATGGTTTGTGTCTCACTATTTTTATTCGTAATGAAAAATATCCAGTGCACAAAATTGTTAAAGGTTGTAATGCATTCTGGGTTTCTGATAAACTTTGCGTTATGAGTAAAATGAGCCTCAAATTTAAATTAATTGAAATTTCACTGCGATTAACCAAACAATGGGAGCTTTTAAATTCAGTACGAAAAACATGGTACTCTTAATTGCAGTCAGAGAAAACATTTTAACAATAGCATTAGTCTGTAAACGGATATTTCAGTGCGGGTGATTAATTCACCTTTTCTGAGAATTATTAACAAGGAAATTTCAAGTCTTCAGGCAAGATGAAAAGCAACACTGCAATGAGAATCTGAAACTAAGTACCAGAAAAAGTGCCTAGCATTTTCCGTCAGGGGATTATGGTATAGGACAAAAAGGATGAAAGATTCATGCTAAACGTAAAGGAACAAAGTGGACTAGAATACTAAGTCGAGGTAGTTCTCATCTCTGAATACATCAAAGTATTTTGGGTGAATGAATAAACGACAACGACAAAAGAATATTTATCAGAAAGGTGTATGTTTCAGAATATACTCGGTTACCTTGCTGTAAGTCCTTTAACTAATAGTCAGCAAGAAGTTTGCAAAAACCCGCTCCACTGCAATGCCTTTATCAATGTTTTACGTACTCAAAAAAAAAACTGTTTTCTCAGAACTTCTGTTATTAGCGTGTATTCTCTGTAGCCTTATAACATGACGTTAAATATACCGGAATAAAATGTAGGGGTGATATAAGTAATGTGTCCTATTTATTGCTATCATTTTGATACATGGCTGTTGAGGATATGTAGTAAACTCGTAAGGCAACAGAGGTAAAATACCATATCATGTACAATAATCACAGACATTACTAGTGAGGCTATTACGCGGGTAATAATCTGATAACAGCAACAGGACTGTTTTCATACGCTTAATTTTTAATACACACCAGGCAAAGAAGAGTGACTGACGTAAACCAATTAAAATATGGTTTTAGGAAATTTTAAACTCTACTGAATGAGGGACAATAATGTTGAGTCTGATATTTTGATCTGATTGACCTGAAGGCAGCTTCATTGGTTGCACTAAAAAAGCAGTAGTACAGTTCATCCTGAACTAATGATAGAATAGAGATATCGAGCTTGATTTGCGAGCGATAACGTTCTGGCCTGCCTTTTGAGAGGACGTGGTTTCGATCTCCTGATATGGCTATCCGTATCTCGGTTTTGAATGATTTCCTGAAACTGCTAGAGTCGAATGCCAGGAATTTAGCCCATGGCCTATCTTCTGCCCTTTTCTTGATAAAAATCCTATCCCAACTCAAATTATATCAAACTCCACAAGCTGTAAACAACACACAAAGAAGTGTGATTTCTACTGTCTCACGGGTAGCTATGTTATTGCAGATTGTTCTAAGCGCTCTCAGAGTCCTTAGTATTCCTCCGAAAGTAATAATATAAGAGGAGGTCAGTGTTTATGGGAGAAGTGTGAAAATCCCCAAATCCTGGTAGTTTTTTTTAAATTTTTTTTTTGCTTATGGCTTTACGCCTTGTCAACGTCGAGGTCATTAGAGGCGGAAAAGGACTGGGGCAAGCAAAGGAGAGGAATTCGGCCATGGCCTTTTAAGGGAAGCACTCCAGAATTTGCCTGGAGTGATTTGGGGAAACTATGAAAAACCCAAATCTGGATGGCCGGACGGGGATTCGAACCCACGTCCTTCCGAATGCGAGGCCAGAACGTTAACCGTTCACCCACCGCGCTCGGTCTGGTAGATGTGAAACATGGGATCTCCGTACTTTCAACAAGAGTGGATGGATTCAAATAACTCGGTACATACCCCTCACCGATTTCGAAGCAGTTAAATTAGTAACAATACCGCCAAAATATAGAGCATTTACATTGGATGATGGAAAAATAGTGAAAGAGACTCTACTTTATCGTAAACATATCCCATTTTTGTTTTGTTGCTTCTACGAATAGTCAGACCAACCTACGCCTCACTCGTGGCTATCTTATTCTAACCCGGTAATCCTAACGAGTATCGGGGACCTACTGTTACCGTGGAATCCGAAGCGGAAGCGTTCTGACGAATATTACATTGCATTGCAGTCTGTGCCAGAGGTTAAGGACGTGTTAAGGGTTTTGAAAATCCTTGCTGAGACAAGGAATCGAATCAAAGATCTTTCGATCTTTAGTCAGACGCATCAACCATTGAGCCACCAGACCGCTAGACCTCAAATTAGGTGACGTAAAGCTAAGTGAGCCACCTAGCCAACTGGCTTCGTGCCCGCTAGTTATACTTCGGAAGTAGAAATCCAGTTCACAGCCTTTTTGTTAACGCACTCCACCATTTCCCTTCCGAAGAGGATTCATTTCTACCAGTGGCGAGGATTAACAATGCCACTGTCATCTTTTTAAGTGGGGAGTCGGCAGATACCCTTTTACCAAAGTTCAACCCTGCGCCTATGATTTTTCGTGAACACTTTACTCACACAAAAGGCTTTTTATTACTTATCAATCCCAGAGACCAGTCTGGGCTTCTTACAGATTTAATTTTTTTCACTTATGGTAATCACGTTTCTCACTCCTTTTGGTAGCAGCAAGTGGTTTAAACCAGTGAACCGTTAAGCATACGTCGAGTTTTAGCACACTGTGTGCGTTTTAAGACTCCGACAGGATGAAGATTGGGAGAAATGGGTACAAGTTTAAATCCTGGCCATCCTGATTGCGGATTTTAATCAGTGTTCAAGCTATTTGCAATATGATTCAAACAGTTGATTTCCAATCTTCAACTGTTCATTGTTGTGATAGTGATAAAATTTTCTGAAAAAATAAAACAAAACAAGTATGCCATTAGTAGGCTCTTAGTTGTGTTGTAGATTTAAAACAGATTTTTGTTGAACTATTTTTCATAATTTTCTGTGACTGGCTGTTTAATTTTTTAAAGAGAATTGGTTTATACTATACACACTGCTTAGCTACTACTTCTTTGGTAATAGTTAATAGAAGAGGTAACCTGGAAAATACTACCATGAATTATATACTGTAAATATTATAAAATTTCTTTGATTTCGAAGAGCCGTCATTTTCATACTATTTTTCACATTGAAAAGCATAGTAAGGCAACGCTATACTACATGAAAGGGGATACATTCCTGCAGGAGACCTAACATTATAGCTATATATGCTTGTATTAATGCCTATTGAATAAATTTAAATAAACAGTGGAGGCCTCACAAATGTGCTGCTGCATGGTGTTTAAAAAAAAAGGTGGAGCTCGAATGTTCATTTTCGCTTTTTGCCACTATATTCAGATTCTGTTGATGTTTAAGGATTGAATTGCAGATTCACGAAGCCGATTCACTTATCCTTCCCGCTAACTGCCAATGGCTCTATATGACGCCACTCTTCTCGCCATTCCTCACACTCACCTCATTAATTTTTGGTTGCTCCATACGCGTTCCGCTGCAGGTCATCAAGTGAGCGTCGTTAACAAACATGCCGTTGAGGCAGTGACAAAAAAAAAAAAAAAAAAAAAAAAAGGATAGACATGCACCCCAGCTGCCTGCGCCACTTGGGGGAGTGAAACATTTAAAAAAAAAAAAAAAAGATAGACATGTAGTAGTAGAGCCATGGCGGTGGCGCTACTAGACAGGCCGTTGAGACAGGGGCAACTTTAAAATAATAATAATAATAATAAAGACTGGTCTCTCATACCAGATAGCTACTGTCATATACCTCATGACAAAGCTGATCACCACCATGACAACAAGTTCTTCCACCAACAACTGACAGACTAGATATCCAACTTCTGACTTAAATAAAAAGGTATGTCAAAAAAAAAAACTATCTATAGACAGCATTTCTAGGAAATAAATTCCTGGTACTGTCGAGTACATTACAGCGCAGTGCTATCCAGATGACGCTGCTGGTGTTAACATACATACGTGCTTCGTTCTTGTTGAAGCGTTACTATCATACTTTACATAAGTCCATCTGCTTCGGGAAGCTAATAACATTATCAGAACCTGATGAAGTTGGCCAAGCTCTTTGTCGGAAAGTAATATTTTTATAACACCTTCCTCGAACTGCGTAATTTATGTAAGTGTTTAATTTGGAAAGTGCTATGACACGCATACTTACACTCGTCTAAGACATAGATATAAGCATTATAAAAAGAGTAAATCTGAAACTCACTTATAGTGATTGCGCAACAGAAAATGTCTGATTGTCTATTTGGCTAGACAAACATGTCGTGCCTTGTCGCATTAAGGTGTAATATCAATGTATCTCTTTTTGTGGGCTACATCACGAACGGGTTCAGAATTTTTTTATTTTCGTATTTTATCAGTAGAAAATGACACTAAAGAAAGTCGAGAAATTATCATTAATGCTGAATTTCCATTTCCGAGCTTATCCAAAGCGCTCGATAATGGATAAATTAAATGATATTTCCACCGCATGTGAAATTTAGAGCCGTTTATTACAACGAATACATTTACTCCAACTATCTAAAAGTAAAATTGATTTCATTAATGACAACGTTTCAACACTTATCACATCTGTTGTTTTCTTCAGCAATTAGCGAAATTAAGAGAGCAACTTTTTGTACCAGAAATAAAACTAAATACTAAAATGTTCCGTCTAATTCTGTACAAAACTACGAACTAAAAAGTATTTAAATTGTATCATATGATATTACAGGAGATAAATTATGGATTAACAGAACAACGACACCTTCTCAAGTTTTGCAACGCTATGTGCTGTTGTGTCATGACCCTAGAACGAAAGTAATAGATGCCACAATGTCTTGGGACCCAGACCAACGTAATTAAAAGTAATGGTCACGTTTTTCTTCATTCTTTCTGCTCTCCTTACCGTCTGTTTATTATTCCTTGTGTGCTCACAGCTTTTCACTCCCATCAAGAATAATGAAAAGAAGGGAAAAGGACTACGAATCTTTATTCATACCATTGTATTGCAATCGTGCATTAATCTATGTGTGTCTCACGCTTATAAGGTATAACAATTGTAAGCTGCACGTTCATACATAGCATAAATATTTCACTCACAAAGGCTGCTGTTAGAAATATTGTGAAGTATGGAAAAAATTATACCAATAACAATAGACTATTTAGTCTAAAAATAATTGTTTAAAAAACATAAAAACCGCCTAGAAAAAAGGACACTAAAAATTTTAAAACAACTTTATACCTTGCTTAGAAGAAAGTAAATCTAAATGGACAATATTTTACATTACTGTTATTGACAGTTTTACATTAATTAGTTATTTTTGGAGTCGGTGCCAGCTGTCAGATCGCGTAGATCGAATTACTGAAATTTATTTGATGTTCGAGGCGAACCGAGAGTACGAACAAAAATTCCAAATATTTTACAGCATGTCGTGAGGAAGATAGTTTTATTGCGGGAGATAGCTTAGGGAAACAAATTAACGGTATGTTATCTGTGGCTCGGCCTCGTTGTTAATCCAGGCATATCTCTGGCGCTATAGTGTCAGTTGGTAGGCTGCATCATGCAGTAAACACTTTATAGTTAGTATAATATCGGTGTATCATCTATATGTTTCAGTTTTGTTGAAAAATGTTTCTAGAATTAATTGTAGGTAAGTATTAACATGATTTTTTATGTAACATTGTTATTTATTATAGTTCTTATCTTTTTGTTTTTCTTGTTTTGGCTGGCACCGACACCAAAAATAACTAATTAATGTAAAAAATTCAATAACAGTAATGTAAAATATTGTCCATTTAGATTTACTTTCTTCTAAGCAAGGTATAAAGTTGTTTTAAAGTTTTTAGTGTCCTTTTTTGTAGGCGGTTTTTATGTTTTTGAAACAATTATTTTATAGGTATTGTGCACTACCATCTCTCGTACGCTGCGGTTTTCGTACGATCTTCCTGGTAGCTCAGTGGTTAAAGCGAATCTTTACAACAACTTTCAGAATGGGGTCAATTAGATGCTGTGTTAAGGAATGTCAGTTTACATTTTGGTCCAGGCTGTGTTTCGATCTAATCATTACAACTGTTAAAGCTGCTGCTCGATAATCGAAACATGTAACATCTGGACATTAATACAAACCACATACACAAATCTGTCTCTGGAATATATCTGTTCGTTCCGGCATCACACAGAAAATATAGATATTTAATTGGTTTTCACAACGTAAAAGCTCGGGGTCCAAGTTGAAACCTGAAGTACATGTTGAGACATTAGGACACATAAATTTTATAAATATTCTGCAATGACGTAAAAATACCTTAATTGATTTTGACGGTACTTAAAACTGTGGATTCTGTAAAGAACATTGGAAATTACAAACGATGGGGGTAACCGAGAAGAAGGATTGGGATTTTGTATACCAAATGTAGACTGTCTTCTCTGATTGATTTGAAATATACGTTAGTAAATTTCTAATGATATCATATAAAATTTTTAGCTGTGTAAAAAAAAAAAATCAATGGGTGTGGAGGTGAAGAGTAGTTTGGTTTTTGTTAAGGTAGTGTGGACAGCATTTTTCTCTTTGTTTTAAAGTATACATGTGCAAAGTTCCATCGAAACCAGATAAAAACTGTAGCTTTGTGTAAAGAACATTTACAAAAATTAAATGGGGTAAGGGAGTGAGCGGTTGGGTTTTGTAAACAGAATGTTTCTCTTTGTTCTTAAGTATACATATGCAGTGTTCCATCGAAATCTGATAAAAACGGTAGGTATCTACAAAGAACATTGGAAATTAGGAGGGGTGGGGGTAGAATGGAAGAGGGGTTGGGATTCTGCAACCTAATTTAAACACAATTGTTATGTATTTTTTAAAGTATACGTGTGTAAATTTTCTTCAGAATCAGATAGAAACTGTGCTTTGTGTAGATTAAAGGAGTGGAAAGGGGAAGAGAGGTTTGGCTTCTCTAAACAAAATCCAGACAGTATTTTTCTGTTTGTTTTGAAGTATACATGTGCATACTTCCTTCAAAATCAGATAGAAACGGTAGCTTTATATAATGAACATTGACAGTAATTAAAGGGGTAGAAAGGGGAATAGGGTGTGTGTTTTTGTCAAAGTAATGTGAGTAGTATGTTTCTTTTTATATTTGATTTAAAGTATACACATGCGAAGTTCCACCGAAATCGGATTAAAATGTGGGTTTCTACAAACATTAAGGAATGTAAAATGGGAGCTAGGGTAGTTTTTTTTTATTTTTTGGTCAGAAATCTTCTCAATAAAAATATACATATATGTGCCAACTTTCATAAAGATCGGTCAAATGGTGTCAACTGCAGCTTTTCAAAAAGAAGAAAATTGATAAAAGTCAAGGGGCGGAAATAGGGAAAGGGGTTCAGTTTTTGCAAACTAAAAGCTAACATTATTTTTCTCTTTGTTTTAAAGTAAAATTTTGCCAAGTTCTATCTAAACTGGATAAAAACTGTGGGTTTGTATAAAAATTAAACGGTTTAATGGGGAGTGGGGGTGGCTTTTTATTTTTTGGTCCGAAACCTTCCTCGTCAAAAAATACATATAAGCGCCAACTTTCATGGTAATAGGTCAAATGGTGGCGACTGTAGCTTTTTATTTTAAAAAATTTACAAAAATTAAGGGGTTGGTAGGAGGGAGAGTGGTTGAGCTTTGGCAGACCAAATGTTGACAAGATTTTTCTGTTTGTTTGAAAGTATACATTGGCAAAGTTCAATCAAAATCAGATATGAAATATAGGTTTCTATAAAATTAAGGGGTGTAAAGGGGGAGATGGGGTGGCTTTTTTTTTTTTTTTTTTGGTCAGAAACCTTCTCCATGAAATATTACATGTATATGACAACTTTAATGGAGATCAGTTAAATGATGTCGACTATAGATTTGTATAAAGAACATTGGCAAAAATTAAGGGGAAGATAGGGTGAGAGGGGTTCAGTTTTTTCAAACCAAATGTTGACAGCATTTTTCTCTTTATTTTTGACTATACATTTCCAAAGTTCCATCAAAATCGGATAAAAAGTGTGGGTTTGTATAAAAATTAAGTGGTGTAAAGGGGTAGGAGGGGTGGTTTCTCAATGAAATTCATATGGGACCACTTTGGAGTTATACTCTATCCACTATAAAAATTTCATTTAAATTGGTTCAAAATTGGAGAAGATGTCGCTGAACATACATCGAAAAAAAATAATTCAGACGAATTGAGAACCTCCTCCTTTTTTGAAGTCGGTTAAAAATATGATATCAGAATTCTGTTATTCAGAAAATATAGATACAACTGATGGCTGAAGCAAGACATGCAAAATACCACTGGCAAATAGAACCTTTCTCAAAAACGAAAATATTGCTTGACGGGTGTTATAAAAGACAATAGGGAGTATTGGAGTTGTCAATATACCTGGATTTCGAGACAGATTTTTATATGATGTATGTGAGCATATCCAGAAAATATCTCGTAGAGCTTGTTTTTCTGACTTAATACCTTCTGAACTTGTGAAGAATTCCCCTGGAGATGCCAGAAGTTAGTAGGCAATAGAAAAATGGAAAATACAGAAAAACCAGGTTTCGATATGTGTGATTTTTGTTATCTTCTCAGTGAAAAGGTTGCAGAGCCATGAAACTGATAACTGAGAACGCACGTAATACATTTCAGATTATTCTCCCGTAATCGTTCTGTAACTTGTAAAATGAGAGAAAGAGGCTGAAGGTGTTCATTTGAATGGTACCTATATTATAACACAAAGAAAATGACGAAATAAAGAGACGAAATATAACAGTACTTGATGAAATAGAGAACTATCCGCTATGTTATGTGGTCGTCTCAGACGTATGTCGGGAGATGGTCCACAGAAGTATGAGAATGGAAACCAATGGAATGACGGAGGAAGGGAAGACCTGGAGAAGGATGGACAAAGCAAATAAACACAGGTATTCATCGTAGAGTATTAGACGATAATCGGCGGAATGATACATAGATGGCATATGGGATGCAAGAGCGTACAAAATTCGCTTATAAAAAAGGTATTAATTAATACAGGAGGAACTAGCTGTTATCTGCGCGTTCGTACGGGAGTACTTAGAAATTTATTACTAGAAGTCGATATTGAAAATTCTAAGTTACCTGAAAGGTGTCCCAAAAAGCAGTGAGTCGGGATAATGTGACGGGGAACCTTTAATTAATAGAACCATTTTGCAACATGTTTAAAATTAGCAACAAAACAATAGCGGGCGAAGGGGCTTAACTATGGGAAACTACCTACAACAGCTACTCCGGCAGATTTTTGTTTGTGATTTGACAACCTATGTCAATATCGTTTTGTATTCAACGTTTTGCTGTCCTTTGCTAATATACATAGCCTTTGGGGGTTGGAAATCACTGAGTTAGCTGCATATAAATGGCCATGGGAAAAAACATGTCTCTTCTATTGCTACCCTACTACTTTCAGTGCCTGTTTCTCAGCTATATTGATAGTTATCGAAAAGGCTACACAAACTGACTGCGAAAAAAACAAAGCCTGAGCAACCAATATAACATTACAGAGACTTACAGACAATATCCGCCTGTCTGTCACCGTTCTGTTAGTTTTCAAAATTTGATGACAAAATATGTTATTTATACGTAAAAAGTATCCTATTGTTAGATGTGTCATGGTTTTTAATGAATATATAATAAAATAACTAGTCCACGATCCAGTTTCCAATTTAACTTTTTATTTTCATTAAAGCACATCTAACTCCATAGATAATGGACACATGTAAACAACTCCAGCGACTACATTCACCACTTCTTCCAAAGACAATACAATCACACCACCGTGTTCATAAACTCGTCGAAAACTGTAAACGTAAAAAGCTGTTTCTGAGTATTTGCTAATCGCTTTATATAAGCTCCATCGAAAGTTTTATAACACACAAAGGCTTACGACAGGTATTTCTCGAACATTAACAATACTTAAACAATTGGAAACATATTTAAAACAGTCAAAATCCTTTACAATCATTACGAAATGCTTAGAAATGAAAATTAAAGATACTTAAACACAAAATTATCCACATAAATCATTTTAAACTGTAGTAAATCATCCTTTAAACACCGTAGCTCACCTTAAAACCTGAAATTACACCATTTAAGCAATTCTCTGGCATAGTTCTGTTTTTAAACATATTAAATGGTATTTACATAATTTCTTTTCATCAAAGTCCATTTACACTGATTTACAGTAAATTACAAGACCATCGTACAGTAATCATATTTAGTCAAACTCTACCTTGCTGCAAATGCTTCATAAATTACAATTCCAGTTAAAGTTTAGGTTTGAGGGCTGTTAAACTATGTAATTCCTAATGAAACTTGTCTTATTACATAAAGTTTGGTCTAGCCATATAGTCGTGAAAATGAAACAAATAGACAGAGTTACTTTTGCGTCTATAATATTAGTGTAGATAAGACCAATGTAGGCGCGAACGGAGGGTAGTATTGAGAGACTGATGACTGAAAGAAAAAAACAATCATTTGTTCAACTAAAGTGAAAACAGCTGTTAAAAACTGTAGCCTGAATCGAACCCGGGTCTCCAGGCAGTAGCCACATTTACTGACAGGTGATACGAATGCAAGATGTGACAGACAGCCCCTGGGCTGAGCGCGGCGAGTCAATATCCCGCGGTGTCGGTGGTGAGGCGGGAAGTTTTGTGGCAGCCCTGCTAGTGAGCGTGCCGCGAGCCAGGGCACAGTGGAGGGCCATCCAGGCGGGACCTAATGAACCCCCGCTGCTTACATCCGATCGTCCTTATTAACTCCACCACAGGTGGGCCGCGTCTTCTCGCCACCAAACCCGGCTTGATCGCCAATCTGCAAACTTGACACATCCAAGTGGTTACGCGTCTACTGTAAACATCGGCCAAGTGGCATTTTACACTAATACTGTGCCACTGTACTGTCTGTTTGTTACGTTTTTACAACTGATCTTGAAATATTACAAGGAAATACTATGTATCATTAGGATACGTTTTTTAAGAGAAATAACATATTCTGTCACGAAATTTCGAAAACTAACCGAATGGTGACAGACAGTCGTATAGCGTGTGTAACACCTTGTTCTGTTATATCGGTCACTCAATCTTTGTTTTTCTGGTAGTCATTTTATGTATGATCTGTTGCGGCACAACGTAATAAAAGCTGTGATCATGGCAAAAAGTGATGATGTGTTGATTCCTCGAATTCCAATAATTCCGACAGATCTACCGTTCCAGCTTAAAAGACTGCAGTTCTCCCTAATATTATACTTCGCGATGACTGTAAATAAAGCGAAAGACACTGAAAGTAGCAGGGATACACTCACACAATTAGTTTGTTGCTAATTTTAAACTTGTTGCAAATTGGTTCTGTTCATGAGACAGGTTCAATGATAGAATGGGTGATGGCTTCCTTGGCATATTATCCCCACTCCGTACTTTTTGGGACACCTTTTACGCAGCTTTCAATATCAAATCTTCTATATAATTTCGTAAGCTCATTCACTCACCTCGATAACTATTGGCTGGAAAATGATGACGTCATGGGCCAGCCTTCGCTCGCAAAACAGCGACCAGAGATACCATTATAAGAAATTCGTGGTTATCTCCACAATGTAATAGCCAAGCAAATAGTACAAAATTAATAGCCATAATACAGTCATTAAGTTTGCTTTTCGTAGCGTTTCATACTTAAAAAAAAAAAATATACATTTTGCGGCAGAAAAAAAGTGGATCTGCTTTTCAGTAACATGTTGCTAATGAAAGCAACTTAAAACTTAAAAAAAAAAATACTCATGGTCTCTGCTGTAACCACGAATGACAATTGTTATACTGGCTTGGAAAAATTTAAACCTAATTAAAATTTTCACTAATGTTGTTGCTTGAACAAAGTTTATGCATTACGGTTTATTTGCTTTTTAGGGATTTTACTGCCCACTTTCGTTAATGGCTTTTGTTCATGTTTGCTGCACGTGAGTTATTAGGTTATTTTAAGTGAACACCAGACCAAATATGTTACCGAATCGAGTATTATGGAAATTAATTTCTTCGGAGTTGGAATGTGTATTACGTTCTCTGGCCTTTAAAGAAACTATGACCAATGATTACATTATCAGTCTTTGCCCAGTCTCAATAAAAGACAACTTGATGCTCTCGAAGCAAAAAAAGAATTTTTTAAATTTTGCAGAGGGTCAAATACAAGTAAGTTTCTATTTAAGCAATTATACGATTACGCTATTGTCCCCGTTCGTGTTTAATACCTACCTATTAATGCTTCTGAGTTCTGCAAGCTCAACAGATTTTATTCACCCTGGAACACTGGCCACGTCAACCTGTCATAATCTGTCATCCTAGAAACCGGAATTATTCTAGACCCGTGACGATACGCAAAAAACGGTTACGAGCTTACAATCAAATTCTAAGTCCACGCGTACAAAGTCGAGCATAACAGCAAGAAGACAAATAATTTCTCGATATTCGTAGTACTGTGCTCGAGCTAAAATCCGACTTTCCTGTAACGGTGTTTTCTATAACTATGACCCAGAATTAATACTAACCGTGGCTCGTCACTTCTAAGCGATAGTGCAAAAGAGCTCCAATCAATGGCAACTACCAGAAATTCACTAAGTCAGTGTGAATATATTCACATTTGCAGTAAATGCTAACCCATCCTCAGACAGCTCACTGTCTTCCAACCTCCAAAGGTTAAAAATTTTACGAAAGGACACAAAAGCCAAAAACCATTGCGTACTAAACGGCATTCATCTACATCTACATCTATACTCTGCAAATCACACATACTGTGGGTGGCAGAGGGTGCTAAGCACCAATCCTAATTCTGCGCATTCCAGTCCCGAATAGATCGAGGAAAGAAGGAATACATAAATGAATCAGTACGGCATCTTATTTCTCTAATATTAACCCTCCTGTCATTGCGACCTAAATAGGTTGGCGGAAGAAGTATTTCGTTGCACTCGGAACTTAAAGATTTTCGAATATTCTCCAGCAAATTCAAACGAAAACGACGTCGTCTGTCCGCCAAACAATCCCAGCCCAACCCACGTATCAGCCCTGTGACACTTACGTAAGGACTGTAACTAGCAGTCACGAATCGAGCGGCTCTTCTCTGTAGGTACTTTCTCTAATGTGTCAATCAGTCCCTTGCGATACGGATCCCAAATTCCACAACAGTATTCCAAATGCGGACGCACTAGTATTTTGTACGCTATTTCCTTTGTATGAGCATTACAACTTCTCAAAATACGTCCTATGAATCGTAGTTTGGAATTAGCTTTTCCTACAACGGAAGTTATGTGCAAGTCCCATTTCATGTTGCATTGTACTGTTACGCCTAGATACTTTAGGGAATCCACAGTGTCCACAACTGAATTGTTAACTTTATACTCCTGAGCAAGCGGGGTCTTTTTATTACTTATTGACAAAAGATATCCAGAGAGACATATTTTTAAATCACAAACAAAAATCTGTCGGAGGAACTATGGCAGTAGTCTCCCATAGTTAACCCCCTCCCTTTAGTTTGTTGCTAATTTTAAACATGATGCAAATTCTTTCTCTTCACGAGACATGGCTTCCCTGTCAAATTAACCCGTCGCTGTGCATTTTAGGACACATTTTCTGTAACTTTCTGCTTTCTATACCAGATTTTAACAATGAAATTGCAAGTCCACACCTACGAAATCGCCGGTTACGACTAATAGTATTAACAAAAAATAGTAAAATCTAATTAATTTGAACTTTTTCTGTTGATGAAAACGGGAAAGATACCTCTCCAGCCCAATAAATCTTATTGACTTATTTATTCTGGCACTGCTCAGATGCGTTCATTCAGTTTAATATCCAGTCCAACCATATGGAAATGTTTGGCAAGTTTTGAATTAATATTTTTCTCATTTTTTATGTTGCTGCTGTAACGTAAAGGGTTCTACACTAGTATGAGATACGCTTTCACCGTACCAGACGTTTGAGTGTGGAATTTTAATATAAATATTCTTGAAACATATAAATACGGAGTTGTTTCAGTGACAATGACTCATTTGGTGAAAGAAATCCATCCTCAGTGCATTCATAAATTACAGCTTCCGTTCCACGCGACTGTTACTCAGTAATATGTTCGGTTCGATAACAGTTACTTTCCACGCTGTCTCTTATGAAACTTTATAGTTCGCACTTGCGTGGTTACTATGTCATTAATTACACATTGTGAATGAAACCGTAAAGATATTTCTATACTATCCATATTACGTAACAATAAGCGAAATTTCGTAATAGGCGTGTTGCAAGGTACTATTACAGATTTCCTTCCATTAACAACTTTTTTACTCAATTCTTATCCAAAAAGGAAAATTATTTTGCAAAATGGCTCAGTGGATTATGTGATAGGTTAGGCAGTGTAAAAATGTGAGCCAATTCAGCATTAATCAGATGACATCTCTATATATTTGCGGCTTAATTCAACAGAAAAAAAGGCGAAATAATTTGGTTCCCTTGGAAAATAGACTCTTTGATACGCTATAAAATGTGATTATTGTAGGTCATTTTTCTGTAGTTACTTGTTGAAATAATGAATAATACCATTACTTTATAGATGTCAGTGCCACTGTTTTTGTAAGTATTGGTTCGTGTTTTTACTTTCTTTTACCGTTGAGAACTTTATTTTCTCAAAAAAAAAAAAAAAAAAGACTACTATAGATGCTCTATTACATCCCAAAGAGTCTCTTTCACACAGATGGTACATTCTCCGTCAAAGATATTCACTCCACTGAGATTATACATGCATAACACTATTCGCACCTCTCGACCGCGTAGGTCTGTCTATTCATGCCGAATAAATGGTGCAGAACAACCTCGATTTGTTGCCAGACTGTCAGTCTGAACAACCTTCATTGGGTCATGAGGTAGCATCCCACTTTCCACAACAATTTTTACGTGCTTTTACGTTCTTTTATCGTTGAATATTTAATGCTCTTTATTTATCAACCTGACAGTGCACAAATAAAAAAATAACAAAAATAGATTACTACAGATATTTTATTTTAAACCAATGAGTCCCTCTCTTACAGAATGTGAACTTTCAATAGAAGATCACAAAGATCATAACAGTGTGTTGTGTTTTTGGAAGCTTTTCACTTTTCGCCAATGTAAAAGCAGAGGTGAGGTGAAATATGTCAAAGAGTTTAACGTACTTTTAACAACAGCTGCTTTGTCATCTTTTAAATAGTAATTTATTATTTCAGTGACACTTGAGTAGTAATCCCTACAACAAAACCAAATACCGTATGTCATAACTACAACAGATAAGACGACCATATTACTTAAGGGGGAAAAGCTAGAATGAAGTTCGTTTACCTTTTCTTCCTCTGCAGTTCTTAGTAAATGTCTGATCCAACTCCACATTTGAATATCTTCCTATTTTCTCCTGGGCCATCCATGTCTGTTGTTTCTTTGAGTTTGTATTTTTGTATTGATTTCATGATCTGTTTAACATCGTTTTAATAAATCCTTTCCATTTTTCCCTGTGATCTTTTATTCTATCTTTCATATTGTAAATGCTTCATTCTGCTCTCATACCTTCGTTATGTATTCTGTGTAGTGTGGAGCACGCTCTAGCCATTCTGAAAAGTCTCGTTTCAGCTGTTTATATTTATATTTTGTTCACCTATTGTCATGACGGGATCACAGGCTTCACTGCCATACTTTGTGGTTGATGTTGCCGCTGTTTTATTGACATTTAATCTCGTATCCGTTTATAATTCTTTTGATTGTTGCACATACAGTATGTGTTACAACAACTGAACTATTATATAATATCCTGATCTTTACTAAAAATAATGTTAGTCCCTAAATAACTGAAAAATGAGATTTATTCCATAAAGATCTCATTTTATATTTTATCGCACTGAATGTTTTCTTTAAAAAGCCATCAGTTCAGTGAAACTCGTGTTTAATTTGAGGAACTGGTGAGAAATAAAGTATTAAGCAGTCTACTTGAATTTAATATCATTCTTACTGAACTGGAAGAATATTTAACTTCCAGCGCATGTTTTTCTTTTCACTAATCGGTTTATGTTTATCCTAAATTTGAGAAATTACGTAGTGCGTTGATAAGTTTAAACTTCTGCGAAAACCTCCTGGATGTGTGCAATACACATTCGCGAGTGCTCAATTCATACAAAACTGTTTCGTATGCTGCGTCATGTTACGGGCCTAATAAATCAGCTGATGCCATACATATCTTCTCCATTACACCGTGTGATGACATTAACGAAACAAAAAGTTTAGACCACCCGCTCTGTAACAATCTTCAGATGCTTCAAAATCTATACAAGCTAGATTAAAATATTGTGTTTCGTCAAAACATTCGGCAGTATATCAGAGAAGTTTTCTAAGGAATCGTGAAAGTTGGTGCAAATAATCATCTAGCTCTAACACTTCCAATGTTTTTTACTGGGTACCTAGTTCTGAATTTAGGAATACATAGACCCTACATATAAAAAGGTCAAATTCTCACAGGTATTTTCCGGTATAGTGAACGGACAAAATTTTTAATGTTTTTCTATAACACGTAGAGGACTGGCGGTATTAAACAACAAACAACCTGTCCACTACAAAGTTGTTAAAATATTTAGCCTACTAGGAACATGTTCTAATACTACATTTTGCCCTGAAGAACATCCATTCAGACATCGTACAGGATAGTCCAAATTTCTTGAACATAATATACATGCGTACTCATATATGTGTTTCTTGATGGTGCCATATGCTTAATAAAACCATTCTCATATGCCAGTGTGTTATGCATGGAGAAAAATGCTCGATGACGATGAACAAAATAACTCATTTGCGTATTTGAACAAAGCATTCATAATTTTGTAGCACATGGTTGGAGCGGACTGATTCTTGGCTTACATTGTTTTGCACTATTCTCCGCTACGTTCTGTACGGCCATCTATGTATATAAAGATGAATGTATGTATGTTTGTTTGTTTTTTCTTCATATAAATCCACAGTTTTCAACCGATCGATGAAACTTTGCACACTTATGCTTTGAAACAAGGAGAAAAGGGGATTACTGGAGATCGCGATTCCGCCAGAAGTTTACATCAAAATACTGCAGTGGTCAAACACAAGACTCCACTAGAAATTCTTTCCCAAGTACATTTAACGGTTTCATGCTGGTCCAGGCTGTATTACAACCTAATTTCTGCTTCAAAATAATGGTCCAGGCTGTATTATATCGTAATTAGTGCTTGAAAACAATACGTCTTGCGATTTACTACAGCAGTTTTCCAACGATATTACTGAATGTTGTTGTAGCGGAATCACGATCTCCAGTAGACCCGAGAAAAGTACTGTCTACATTTGGTTGAAAAATTATCTGTATAAATAATACATGTAGTCTCATAATTTCGAAATACTACTGAATGGCGATAGACAGACGCGTTGGATATGGACGTCTGTATACTGTTTTTCCGTGTATTGGTTAGACAGCTCAGTGGTTAAAGCGCTTGCTTACAAATGTTTGGGTGGTGGTCTCCGGTTCAAATCTTCGTGGAGGCTAAGATTTTTAAAAACTGTTTTTGATCGTAAGAGTCACGCCTGGCCCGTAGGTTATTCGGATTGAATGTTAAACTGTAGATATCACTAAGTTAGGGGTGCAATGTGAGGCAAATCGTAGGTAGTCTTGCAATGCTGTAGGTGTACACTTTTTTACATTATAATGATCCCTCAGGGGTTGTTCACAGTCAGTGTGTGTGTGTGAACCGCAGTAATCTATATATGTAAAGATGATTGTGTGTTTGTTTGTTTGTTCTTCATACAAATCCAGTTTTCATCCGATCTCGATGAAACTTTGCACACTTATCCTTTGAAACAAGGAGAAAAATACTGTCTACATTTGGTTGAAAAAATATCTGTATAAATAATACATGTTGTCTCATAATTTCGAAATACTACTAAACGGCGATAGCCAGACGCGTTGGATATGGACGTCTCTGTACTGTTTTTCCGTGTAGCGGTCAGGCAGCTCAGTGGTTAAAGCGTTTACTTATAAATGTTTGGGTCGTGGTCTCCGTTTCAAATCTCCGTGAAGGCTAATATTTATAAAAATTGTTTTTGATCTTAAGGGTCACTCCTGGGCCGTCGGTTATTCGGATTGAATATTAAACTGTAGATATCACAAAGATAGCGGTGCAATGCGAGGCAAATCGTAGGTAGTCTTGCAATGTTGTAGGTGTACACTTTTTTACGTTATAATGATCCCTCAGGGGTGATTCGCAGTCAGCGTGTGTGTGTGTGAACCGCAGTAATAATACTATAAATACGGAAGTAAGTCTCTGTCTTTTTGTTACGTTTTGACGACTAAATGGCTATATGGATATTGATGGAATTTGACAAGAAAATCTGTATGCAGGGCACAGGAAATTTTTTCCAGTATGATTAACAGTTGTAGTCACGAATTTTTGGGACCTTATCGAATGGTGACAGAAATATGTTGGAAATTGATTCTCTACAAGAGACAGGTTCGATGGCAGAATGATATAGTGATAGCTTTCCTGTCATTTTATGCCAACTCGGTGTTGTTGGGAACTAATCCTTCGTTACCAACAACTTTCTATATTCAACTCCAGCAAAAAAAAATCTTAATCCACGCGTACGAAGTCGCGGGTACAAGCTAGTATTTGAATAATACTGTAGTTTACACTTATTAACATATTTTTGTTTATCACCTATTTTAAAATCCTTACTTTGCCGTTGTTGTTATTTTCACCTCTTTAGCTACTTTTTTTCCGAATATTTTTTCCGCTATTCGTCTGTCCAAAATGCCATCTGCAAGATTGTAATTGATTCATAATTGTTTTGAAACAAGGGTGTTTAACAATATTGCCAGGATGAAATTCTCTCGGGTGTCCAGCCGGGTGGTGTATAAACACGACGCCTAGATGGTGACAGTCAGCTTGCGACAGCTAGAAGACACCTGAAAACTGATGAAGACAGCAAAGCTAGCCGTCGAAACGTTGTGTTTATACAACACTATCCGGTTGGACACCCGAGAGGATTTCATTGCATCAGTACACCGAGAAAGTCTCCACTCTCCCAATATTGCCACATATGTTTAGCCATAGCAGCCAGTATTTCTTAAATTCAGTGCATGGGACATATTAAATTTATGTTTAAAGAATGGAACAAATAAGCCATTTCTAAACTATTTCTTTTATTTAGAATAGATCACTTGGAACCTAAGGCTATAATGCCACTTTTTTTTTTTTTTTTTTGCTTCTCTTCCCAGAACGTCCTGATGCGCATGCTTATGATTGCCTCTGTTCATCTTACACCACTCTCTTGGGTTGTGGTTATGGCTGGAGGCCCGGAAATTAAAGTGATTCCCTTCAGTTAATGTTGCGTTGGTCTTTCTAATTACATGTTCTACTTCTGTTTTAATTTTTTGATTATGTTCTCACACCACAACTCGCACGGTAACTTACAAATCTGGTTCTCATTTGAACTTATCATTTCGAAGTTTGTGTCACTAATTAATCGCTTATATGTCCCACAACCTACTGCAGTGGCTGAATGCTTCAATGCACGCTCGTACAATACACAATCAAATCAAGGCATCAAATTAGTGGCTTTGTCTGTTTTTGTTGGTTGGCCATTACTAGCTAAGCAAATAGCTCAATCGTGCGTTTCCGGCTCATATAACATTTCGAAAATAGAAAAATGTTGTAGACATTTAATACTGAACTGCATGATTCAGTGGCACAATTCCTCTTAGTGTCACTACTAATACTTTCTTTCAGACAATGGTTTTGTAGAGTTTGTTGTCTTTTGTCATTTACCGCATCTTAAATTAGGATATTTCATTACTTAATTTTGTTTGGTGTTTCATTGTTATTGGTTTATTCTTATTGTGTATCGCCCCAGTTTTTAGGGTTCTACAGGGGAACGGAGCCGTATTGTTGTCACAGTATTCTAGCCCGTAAACGAAATAAATTCCAGAATTCAAATTTGCATATGATGTATGTTAACCCCAATCCAAATATCGTATTAAATTTTTTTTTCTTAACTATGTTCTACGGGGTTTACAAAGAAGCAGATGAAGTTTAAAAGAAAAATTCTCCCTCAGCTTGAGGGATATCGTTGTTTTGTGCTCGTCAAGTAGAGGATTGTCATATTTTTT
Organism: Vandiemenella viatica; assembly: GCA_031002005.1. Lineage (NCBI taxonomy): Eukaryota > Metazoa > Arthropoda > Insecta > Orthoptera > Morabidae > Vandiemenella > Vandiemenella viatica. The sequence continues at coordinate 240,612,296 of CM061921.1, forward strand.
TACAATTTTATTCACTGGAAAATAAAGACGTAAATTGCCGTCATGGCTGTCAATTCCGTACCACCTTTGTTCCGGGTCTATCTGAAAATCGCTATTCCTTAGGAACTTTAAATTTGTTCCAAAGTCGGATAATATCATTTATTTAAACGGGAAATGCTAAAACATTTACATCTAATATGCTTTTAAGTTTTAAGTTCGAGATTACTTTGCCAAATATTAGTTCTATTTTATTTAAAATATTCTAAATTCAGGGCGCATATCATTCTGATGTTCCTGTAACAGCTTTGATTGTAACTAAAAGATAGTATTAATCAGCTAACAGAGGTGCTCTATCCCCACTCCGCTGCCCCTACCCCTACATGCGAAGAGGAATTTTACAACTCACCTACTAGACACAGCGGTCAGATAGGAAAAGAAGGAAGGGAGGGGTGGTGAGGTGAGGAACACGGCACTGAGCCGCCAGTTTGAAGTGAACAGGGCATAGCAGTGAACGTCGTTGGAGCGGAGTCCTCTACGTAATCTGGAAATGGAAGGCACTGATTTTTCTTCCACGATACCTACCACATGCGATATATGTGTCTAGGTCATTACAGTACGGACCAGTAGCTGGGAAAGGTTCGACTCTTGTCCGGTATTTTACTAATCTGTTCTTCAATTTTTGTACACTTCTGTAGCAAGTTACTGCTGTTTCCTTAAATCTGTTGGATTGTTGTCAGGGCCGGCGGATAATGTGGGTATGGTGGGTAGCAGTACCCACCCGGGAAATTCCGGGTGGGTATTTCACCCACCCGGAATTTGAGAGTTCATAGGCGAAAGAATTGAGAGAAAGAAAGAAAGAGAGAGCAGAGCAGCTAAGCATGTTAGTTTCATTCTTCAAAATGCGTATATAATAGCCTGTGTGCCCACAACACCATTAGCGACGCGCTAAATCCCTTTGATGTTTCAATAGAGACCGCCACCCCAGATGTCGCCTACTGAGCTAACAATCTTGTGAGTGAACACAAGAAAATAGTGTACGTCCAAAGCAGTCGTGTGTGAAAGCTGCATTAGTGTATTTCGAAGGCGTTTCGGCTAATTCTAAAAAAAAAAACAAATAGATAAATTCGTAGTGAGGCTGAACAGGAGAAACGAATTGAGTCTAGATAATGCTAGAAGTCAGCAGAAAGGGAGGATAAATTTGCATCGCTCTTAGACGAATGATCCACTGGAACCTTAAAAGATGGCCTTGTTCAGTCAGCTGACAGTCAAAATCGTGAAAGTAAGTAAAAGTAAAATTCTTATTCTTGTTCTTCACTCTATACATAAATACGTGCGCATGTAATGAATATTCACGTGTATTTACTAGAGATGTAACGGAAGCGACATTATGGAAGCGGAAACAGAAGCCTAAGTTGTATGAAAATATGATTTAGTGTCTAGTTACTTCTATTTAATAAAAATGACAAGTGGAATAATGTTTATTTTAATAATCAAATCAAACAGTAACTGACTTTGAAGCAGTAGTTTGCTAATTACTATAATTAATATTCGAAAGCTATTTATTTTTAAAAACAAACGTTTAGCAGCCTTTTCTCATTTTTAATTTTTCCTTCCCCCCCATACACACAAATTAAACCTTCTTTCGCTGAACAATTTTTCGCAAGACACTGCTAGGCGGGGCTTACAAAAACCTGGGGACTAATGGAAACAACATAGAATATTTGTGATCGTTCATTTGCCATCACTTAAGAGGATCTACTTTTAATGGCAGTCCTGTTTGCTTTTACTACTTGACTAGAGTGATATTGGTAATTTTTTTTTCATGTAACTTAAGATCTACATTTAATTTTTCAAACGTTTTAAATTCTTCTGGATGGATGGATTTCAAATTGCTTTTTAAAGCAATGGTGGTACGTTCTTTCATAAAACATTATTTTTTACCTAATGTACATTTTGCCCCAGATTCAGTTTTTGTACACAAATATCTAAATAGAACTTTGTTTTGGTTTCATTTTGAGACACGCTACTATCATATAGTAAAACATATACCTAAGAGGCCCACAGACGACCAACTTGATTGCCAACTTTCTAGTGAACTTAATTGGCAACCAAGTTGAACATATAAACATCACGTCCGCGGTCCGAGTACGTGTCATCAGGTTTATTTGCTGGATGTTTTCTCTTGCCACTCTCTATTATTTTGTATGGCGGATTTAAAATTTTTGGCTATAGTAGAGCGTAGTTTGTGAGCAATGAGTGACTGAGCAATGCAGTTTTTGGTTTTAAGAGAGTTGTGTGAAGATGAGGTGATCCTGCTGGTCTCAGAGGAATGGTATCAAAACTGCATAGATTTCTCCGTTAAATTTTTACTGAGGGAGATACACGTCACTAAACCTGACTGGCCAATAAAACCCATTATGAATTGTAGGACAAATTGCGAAAGTTTATTTAAAAGGACACCAACATGAGGATTTTATTGCTGTGAACGAATGGTCTTTCGCAACCCCCATACTTTTAGCTAGTGGTCAGAGCGTCGAGGATTTAAAATTTTTCACCGCTATATCGCCACACATTCTTGGAACAAAGCGACTTGTAGTGTTATGAACAAAGTTTTATTAGAAATTTTAATCACCTGGTAACGTAGCAAAAAAGTGAGTGGAAGTAACATGCCATGTACTCTCTTTGGCTCCGGCTCCAAACCTTTAGCTCAGTTCTGTTTTTCAATTGTCTCCGGTAGCCAGTTCTAATATTTCTGATTCTTTTCTTAAAAGTATCAATATTCGTATTTAGCCCAATTTTTTGGAAAAGAACAATGAAATTTTTTCACGCATTCTTCTTTTTGTTGCGCTCCTTGGAACTTCGACGTTCAAAAACTTGGGCAATTCTCTTAGCGCATCAAAATATTCACCCAGATTAAAATGTTTGGTATTCTTGCCATAATCGAAAAACAATATTTGAGCTCAAACAGTAGTCTAGTATTGCAAATAAACGAAAACGTACAGTAATCGAAAACAATAACATTGACAGAACAGTTCGAAGTTAAACGACTGATGCTGAAAACTGTGTTGTAAACTTCCCCACAGATGCTACAAAAAGGTCGCCCACCAAATACGAAAGTTTTTGATCCCAGTTCTAACCGGATCTCAACATGTCAACCATCAACCTACTTATAGACGTTCTACATTGACTTCAACACGGCATCAAAGTTGTAAACCAAGTTGATCGTTAGGGGACTCCTTTAAAAGTACACTACACGATGCATGTGATAATTATAAAAAAGGAACCCTCACCGATACGTCACCAGTCACCACTCCGACCTATTGTCGGCGCTCACTCATACGAAGTTAGCTCAAACAGCACCGCAGTACCCAGTGACATTAGTTCTATTTAATGTGATTTACTTTTTGGTTTCGCTACAAAATGTGCAGAAGCGGAAACAGAAGCTGAAGCCCCAACTCTTGTGAACATCGGGACTTGAGGAAGCAGAAGCAAAAGCAGAATTCCGTTACATTACCAGTAAGAAAGTACGTTGGGTACGCTAGCGCGCGCGCACACACACACACATATTATATTATATATTATATTACACTACTTACACTTGTTTGTGTAGTTATGCGCAAGGGTCAATAGACCCATAACACGCAAAAGTTTCAGCCACACTTACAGGTGGTAACACATGGTATTATTTCTGTACAGGGTGTTACAAAAAGGTACGGTCATACTTTCAGGAAACATTCCTCACACACAAACAAAGAAAATATGTTATGTCGACATGTGTCCGGAAACGCTTACTTTCCATGTTAGAGCTCATTTTATTACTTCTCTTCAAATCACATTAAACATGGAATGGAAACACACAGCAACAGAACGTACCAGCGTGACTTCAAACACTTTGTTAAAGGAAATGTTCAAAATGTCCTCCGTTAGCAAGGATACATGCATCCACCCTCCGTCGCATGGAATCCCTGATGCGCTGATGCAGCCCTGGAAAATGGCGTATTGTATCACAGCCGTCCACAATACGAGCACGAAGAGTCTCTACATTTGGTACCGGGGGCTGCGTAGACAAGGGCTTTCAAATGCCCCCATAAATGGAAGTCAAGAGGGTTGAGGTCAGGAGAGCGTACTAACATACTAACGAAACTAAAATGAGCTCTAACATGGAAAGTAAGCGTTTCCGGACACATGTCCACATAACGTATTTTCTTTGTTTGTGTGTGAGGAATGTTTCCTAAAAGTTTGGCCGTACCTTTTTGTAACACCCTGTATATACGAGTTTGTATAGTGTAATGCTGACATCTTCTGTGTATAGATATACCACCCCGTGTTATGAGCTGTAGCTGCACCGGCCCCACGGCTTTGTTCCACAACGACATAGTACAGCAGCAATATAATGAAATACATAAGATTACAGGACTATATAAATAAGCGATTGCATTAATTGCCATGACTCAAAGCTAATTATTTTCGGTTTTTTTTTCTGTACAGTTTCCACATTTAAATATAGAAGTTGGATAAAAACTGTTGGGTTTGTTTTTTAAATGAATTTACAAGGTTTTTTTTTTACCAATTATTTAGTAAAAATAACTTTGACTGAATTAATTCTTGAAATTGTAATAATGCGCATGGACTAATAAACAAACGTAGCAGTGTGACTTTCGTTTTTCCTGATTTACGAATTTTTTTTTTCGTGGCATCCATTTTCCGCTAATATGTTTGTCACTTGACCTAACACTAGAATCCGATGGCGTCCGGGCAAATGAAAAGGAGGATGGTTACTGCATCACGACAATGCTCCCTCCCACACATCAATTGTTGTGCAGACATGACTTGCAGAATAGAACATTCCAGTCCTCCACCAGCCTCCCTACTCACCGGATTTAGCGCCATCGGATTTCTGGCTCTTTCCCAAGATGAAAATGGGCCTCAAAGGTAACCGTTTTGCCAACGTGGGAAGACATCAAAACCAAAGCGACAGCTGAACTTTGGAAGATACCAAACATGATTTTCATCGTTGTTTCCAGCAATGGCAGGAGCGGTGTAGCAAGTGTGTGTGTTCAGAAGGAGCCTTCTTTGAAGGAGATTAGGTAAATATGTACTATCATCTTGTTAATAAAGAGTTACAATGAAATTCCGGGAAGTTTTTGACTGCCCCTCGTATGAATTCACTTTTTCCCCTAGAAACTACTTCGAGTAGTTCTCCAGTACCATTTATTTTTAAAAACTGGGCGAAAGACAATCCATGGCCTCAACTTAATAAGCCTTATTTGTTTTTGTCACTAACATTTTCGCCAAGCACAAGTGAGAACTCTCACTACTCAGGAGTCAGTGCTACGATGGGGCTTCTAACGTTTCTGGAAAAATAACGGGATTACAGTCACGAATACGCAAAGAAGAACCTCGAACATTATTTGTGCACTGTAATGCTCATAACCTCAATCTTGTAGCAAGATGGAATTGAGAAAATTTATTGGAACAGTAAAAGATTTCATAACGTCGTGCTAGACTCGCCGAAACGGCTTCGACAGTTTAAGAAACTACAAATTGGAATACAAAAAGAAATTAATGATGATTTGCCTTCTCTTGCAGCCTGTTGTCCGACAAGGTATTTATAAAAAATTATAAGTTTAAATCTATTTTTTTGGTTTTGTATGTATAAACATATTTATTCTTCAATTTTTGTACGAACATTCTGTAACCAGAGAAGTAGACAACGCTGTCGCTGCTAAGGCTATTGGATTTACTCCGACATGGAATCATTTGCGTGTGTTTTATATTTAACAATGATGATAGAAATTTTTGATCGTGTGGAAATTTTGAATGCAGATCTACAAAAATCTAATATATCTGTTATTGAATAGTATGCAAAGATAGAAGCAATCACTGATGTTTTTTACTGTGCTCGAGAGTCAAAATTCGAAGAAATTTTACGGGAAAGTGTGCAGTCAGGTACTAACCTCAAATCCCACATCAATGCAAAATTTCGATCAAGGTAAGAGTGAAAATCTCCGATTCGAAACACCTCAAGATTTTCTCCGCAAATCTTATTTTTATGACCAGTTAAAGAGTCGATTCGACAACGTTTCCACCCACTTCTTCAAATCGTTAGAACGATTCGCTTTGGGACAGCTCACAAATGTAGCAAAAATTATAAATTTCTACAATCATGATTTTGCCCAAGAAAGATTGCTCAGTGATAGAGACATGTTTTTGCAACTTTTGAAAAGGCAAGATGAGGAGGCAAAAAATTTAAGAGAGGTTGTAGATTTTTTACAGAAGTACAAATGGACTAGAGGACTCATACCATAGTTTGTACGCTTCGTCCGACTACTCATCACAATTCCTGGGTCGTCCTCTTCAAATGAATTAAGTTTTTCGGCCTTATGCCGACTCAAGAGTTACATAAGATCGACAATGTTGCAAGATCTATTAAATAACATTGCTATTTTACATGTATATAGCAACCTTACTGAAGAACTTGATTTGGAAAAATTATTGAATCGTTTCATTTCCAAAGAAGCAAAGCGCATTATATTTTGTTTTACTTAGGTCCTTACAACTCGTCGACGGCTAAGGTCATTAGAGGCGGGATGGGACTGGGGACAAGGAACGGGAAGGAATACGGCCATGGCTTTTTTTTTGAAGGAAGCATCCCGGCATTCGCCTGGAGTGATTTGGGGAAACCATGGAAAAACCAAATCTGGATGCCCGGACGGGGATTCGAACCCACGTCCTCTCGAATGCGAGAAGCACATTACAGTTTTTGCATTGCGCAATTGATACTGATTAACATTAAATTTAAAAAAATAACAATGTTTCGTAAATAGCTAAAATATAATTAATAAATATATTAATGAATAAATTATATGATGAATTTTTAAATTCATTTTCTAGTTTTTCTCCTATAAATTTCCTTAAGAATTAGATTCAATAGTTATCACTATTATTATTTTAGGTAAGATTTTTCAGGTAACTACCCCCCCCCCCTCTTTTCGTGCCTGACTACCCACCCGGGCCTAACACGAAACGCCGGCCCTGATTGTTGTAACGCCTAAGATCTTTAGGACTCGTTTCTCTATACTTAGATAGTTTCTGTCCCTCTTTAATACTTCTAAAACCCTTCAGATTGAGCAGATATTCTACAGATTTTGCAGAGCAAACCCTTATGACCCCTATGGTAAAATAGGGTCAGGTTCGTGTTTCAGCCTGATCAGGTTACGCGGTCATGGCGTGTGTCCATAGAAACGTATTTTTCATCATGACCTTAAAACCTGATCATCTCTTCTGCTGCAGGCTATATCTTACCTCTCCTAATCCAAGTTAGTAGTGTCTAATTTTTCAATGAATTTTTGTTTTAAATCGATCTCAAGAGGTCCTACAATAATCAAACCCAAGAAATAGATTCGCTTTTTTGTGGAGTCAATTTCCAAATACTTCACAGCGATAATCAAATGATTATTTTATACTAAATTCATGACGTGGGAACTATTCTAGGCCCGTGACCATACCCAAAACACACTCAGGACCTTACAACAGCGCTACACAAAATTACCGTCATGTACATGACAGAGTCCAGCAGTCAGTCAGAACGAAGACTACTCTGGGAAAGCCAGAAGTGTTTTCTGCCGGCCGTAGTGGATGTCTTCGTCGGTTCCGGGCATTAGCTTTTTTACAGATATTTCTGCATTAAAATCCTTGAGGCTATTTTTGCGTTTTCATTATAAAGTGCTATAATCTCTCCGAACGCCATATGCCGCATATCCTTAGACCGAGCTGCTAAAGTTGCTGTGAGATCCTTATCTCAGCCGCTGTTCGACAATCTCACACCAGTGCTCTGGTGTGCTATCCTTTCCACACTCACACCTGCTGGTTGGTCGAAGTCCTCGTTTATACAGGAAGCTGATATACGGTCTATGGCCGGTTATGTGTTCAATTAGCCCGGTAAATGTTGAAAAAATTGATTCTTTCAGCAACGCATGGGAACATGTCGTAATTTCTACGACCACCTTCACTAGTGTACCACTAATTTTTCCACAAGTCCTTCTTTGTGGTTACCTCTTCCCGATTATTTGCACAACCTTGTCTATCCTGTTATTTCTCAGTCAATAAATAGCTTCACGCCCCTCCCCTATAATCCCGCCACTTGTCATGTATATTCAATGAATGGGCAGACAAGTATACAGCATATTCTCCTGTGTCGAAGGAATAACTAAGCTGTGTATGAATGTAAAAACCAATAAGGCTCCCGGACCAGACGGTATTCCTACAAGATTATACTCCAGGTACGCAAAGGAAATTGCGCCGTATTTGATGAATTTCCTTGGATCAAGGAAAAATACCAACCGCTATCGTAAGTCCAGTGTTTAAAAATGGGAATGATAATATCCTCAAAATTATAGGTCGATCTCGTTAACCTCAAAATTTTGCAGGATTTTAGAACATATCATCTATTCAAATGTCATGCAGTTCTTGGATGAAGTTGAGCTTTTAAACCAAAATCAACGTGGATTCAGAAAAGGCCGATGCTGCGAAACACAACTTGCACTTTTAATTCACGACTTGTGCCGTATTATTGATGAGCAATCCCAGGTTGATTTAGTTCTATTAGATTTTAAAAAAGCTTTCGACACTGTGCCTCACACTAGGTTACTTAGGAAACTTCATGGTTACGGCATATCTAGACATATATGCCACTGGGTTGCAGACTTTCTGAAGGGCAGAACACAGTGTGTTGTTCTCGACAGTGAGCGTTCATCACTTACCGAAGTGAGGTCCGGGGTACCCCAGGGAAGCGTGATAGGGCCTCCGTTGTTTCTCATATACATTAATGATTTGTGCGACATAATAAGAGGGATGAAAAGATTATTTGCCGATGATGATTTATTTATCGTGAAATCAAAACCCAGGACGACTGCGCTTTGTTACAATACGATATTGTGAAAATAATTGTGTGGTGTAAAGATTGGCAGTTGGAGTTAAACGCTAAAAAGTGCCAAGTCATGCTTGTAAGTAAAAAGGTGACACCATTTAGCTCTGAATATACAATTAATGGTACTGTCCTTAGAACGGTAGATTCTGCTAAATACCTAGGGGTAACAATTCGTAATAATTTGTCGTGGAATGAGCATATCGAGAATGGAATTGGGAAAGAAAATCGTATGCTCAGATTTTTAGATCGTAATTTAAATCAATGCACTCCACACGTTAAATCGATTGCATACAAGTCACTAGTGCGTCCTCACTTAGAATATTGTTGTTCTGTATGGGGTCTCCATCAAAAGGGGTTAATGGAGGCATTAGAGAAGCTCCAAAGAAGAACCGCCCGATTCGTGACAGGTATATACAGTTGGAGGGAAAGGGTAAGTGCGATGTTCGAGGAATTAGATTGGGAAGACCTGGAACACCAAAGGCGTTGCTCTCGACAGAAGATAATTGAAAAATTCTCGACTGACGTATTTCGGAATGACGGCAAGCAAATATTGCTACCAGCAACATTCATATCTCGAAATGACCGCGAAAATAAGATAAGAGAAATCAGGGCCAGAACCGATTCATTTCTGTTCTCATTTTTCCCACGAGCGATTAGGGAATGGAATAGAAAAGATTTACCGGGCGAGTAAACTTAAAATACGATAGGAGTAGCTTCCGATATAGCACTCCGGCCATCCTGATCTGGGTTTTCCATGGTTTTCCCGGATCACTCCAGGCTAATGCTGGGATGGTTCCTCACATTAGCCCATGGGTGCCTCCTGCCATATCCTGTATATCTCTTCCAAACTATTACCCTTTCGGATAGGTGCAATGCACCCTCCACCACACACTTTTAGTGAATCGCGGAGTAATAATAATAATAATAATGTCAATAGACACTGTTTGTTTAACAGCTGGTATAGCTCATGAACGCCACGGTTTGCGTCTCTGTTCCCTTCCTCTATTTACGCTGGCCAGCCTCGTGTCGAGGTGGTCCCCTGTATTCTCCGTTCAAAGATATGGATAGCCGACCCCGGCAGCGTAGGGGTAGCGTGCTTGCTTCGCGTTTCAGGGGTCGCCGGTTCGAGTCCGGCAGAGGGCATGGGTGGTTTTAATTAAGTGTTGTGTTCGTCTTGTGTCGTCCTTACAAAAGAGAGAAAACAATCACACTTGGATGAAATCTATACACTGTAAAAACGAAAAAACACATTGAGCTGGCTGAATGGCTAACATGGCCGAATGCCATTTAAAAAAAAAAAAAGAAAAAAAAAGGGATATGGATATGATACGTCTCTCTTCACCCTTGTTGCCTCTTGCCAAGATGTGGTCTGATTTATGAAAGTGAGAAACCGCCTCATTCATGCTTCGATCTCCTTAAGAGCCACTGTTACAACCGAGCTGACTGAGAGGAGTGTTATATCATCGAGATAAAGGAGGTTGTGTGAATAATATTATTACGGATTCCTTAAAGATAGCAGATATGACATTGTACCTTATCTTGAAACATTATTTAAATTAAGTCTGGATACTTGCTGCTTACCAGACGACTGGAAAAGTGCGATAATCGTACCGGTCCATAAAGGATGAGTGCCAAAGAGGATCGAAAACTACAGGACAATCAGCTTGACATCAGTGATGGTGAAATTACTGGAGAGATTAATATGCAACCATATCAGTCATTTCTGTGAGGAACATAAGTTGTTTTCAAGTCGGCAACATCGTTCTAGACAAGGATATTTATGTGAATTTCAGTTAGTAGGATATATGCAAGATATTTATAATGAAATCGACAGGGGAGGTCAAATTCATAGTGAAGCACCAGATCATTCAAAGGTCTTTGACAGAGTGAGCCATAACATGATGCTAAATAACGTAAAAATTATTGTAGTTGATAAAAAAGTGATTTGCTCGGTAGAAGAATTCTTCAAAGGTTGAAAGCAAAAAGTTAGGGTAGGAAACACAGTATCGAAAGAAGTAGGAGTGAACATGGGAGTTCCACAATGTAATGCATTGGGACCATTGCTATTCGTTATTCTAATGAATGATTGTGTAAGTGGCTTACTATCAGAAGTTGGATTGTTTGCAGATGACATAATGTTTTATAATAGGATCAAAACGGTAGAGGACTGTTAACAGCTGCAGGGTGATTTAGAGAGGATTTCTAGCAGGGTGAGTCAATATGAGATAAAAATAAATACAAAAAAGAGTCAGCTTATTAGGTACCCAGTTAAAAAGTTAAAGGTTGATTATGATTATAAAATGGGGAAGGAATTGCTTATTAAAGACTCGAAATGTAAATACCTTGGCATAATATTTGATAACAAACTTAACTGGGAAGGACACATTGGACAGGTAGTAGGAAAATGGTTCAAAATCCTATACCTGTTGGAAATAGTGATGTGAGGATCTACTAGAGCAATAAAGGAATTGTCTTACAGAACTTTCCTCAGACCACTGCTTGAATATGGTGGTGTAGTATGGGACCCACGTTTTGGATATCAAATGCATGCAGGAGTTAGGTGGGTGGAGGGGGGGTGCAAAGAGGGGCTGCTAGATTTGTCTGTGGGAATTACCGCAGAACACAGTCGGTAACTAATATAATAAAAGAGTTGGAGTGGGATTGGTTGGAAGATAGGAGGGCGAAGAGAATCATGGGAGTGTACTAGGCGTATATTGGTGATGAGGCATGGATAGATTGTGGTGGCACAATTAACAATGGTGCGTGAAAGGGTAAAGATCATCATGGCCACAAGCTGGCACTTGATTTCAGGCTTAAGGTTGTGGGAAAAGTTTCTTTAGTAGGGACAGGTGTCAGGTATTGGAATAAATTACGAACAGAAATGATGAATAATTTATCAAAAAACCCTGAAAGAATTTAAAGTTCAAATAGAGGGCAAAAGCAAGTGGGAAGAGGAAAAGAGAAAAATAGATGTTTATATAGATTGACACCGGAGCGTCGGCTACATCGCAATTAAATCAAACTGAATTAAATACAGGGCCGTTTTGACGTCCGCTGTACACACCTAGAGTTTGACAGCTGTTATCCGCGACTGCGTACGTGAGGACTTAGAATTTTATTGCTAGAATTAGTTATAGAAAACTCTAAGTTACGTAAAAGTGTTCCAAAAAGCTCGGAGTCGAGAAAGCCATCACCGTACTGAAACAGTCTCATGACAGGTATTATGGCATTAGCTTCTTGTGGCTCTGCTAGGGCTACGCTTTGCGAGTCATATAAAAATGAATACAAAATGAATTGATGCCAAAAGCTTTTAGTAAGCACAAAATAAGAGCCTGGTGCAGTGCAAATCCACATCTATACTGTATAATAAGTAGTGTGTGTACATTAAATTTTGTCAACAGATCATACACAAAGTGACTGCGAGAGAAACAAAGTCTGATGCTTGCTGTTTGGATATTTTATCTTATATATAAAAATCAATGTTTGTTTGTGGGTTTGTTCGTCTTCTATGCATTCCTATACCATTTATCAGATTGCAATGAAACTTTGGAGAGTTTTCGAGTGTGCGTCTGCGAAGGTTCCTGTGAAAAAAAATTTCCAAAAAGTCACCCCCTATTCCCCATAACACTCCATAATTTAGGCAAAACCACATTTTGTATCCGATTTATATAGGAATTTGTACACTTATACTTTAAAACAAACATAAAAATACTGCCTACATACGGTTTCCGAATATTAATCCCCTCGCCCCCTTTCCACCCCCATAATTTTTTCACCCCATAATTTAGGCAATACCACATTTTTTATCCGATTTAGATAAGAATTTGTAAACTTATACTTTAAAACAAACAGAAAAATACTGCCTACGTATGGTTTCCGAATATTCATCCCCTCTCTCCCTTTCAAACCCCATTACGTTTTCACCCCATAATTTAGGCAAACCACATTTTTTATCCGATTTAGATAAGAATTTGTACACTTATACTTTAAAAAAGAGAGAGAAATACTGTACAAATTAATTTCACAAAAACCCAATCCCTCTCCTCTCTTTCCACTACCTTCATTACCCCCTCTTCCCCATAACACCCCATAATTTAAACAAACCCGCAAATCGTTCGTCCGTTTACGGTGAAGCTTTGGTGAGTTGTCGACGGAGAAGGTTCCTGTCAAAAAAAATTAAAAAACCCACCCGTCCTCCCCATAATTTAGACAAAACCACATATTTCATCAAATTTCAATGGGAATTTGCACACTTATACTTTGAAACAATCAGAAAAATACTACCTGCATATGTTTTCCAAAGCGCATCCCCTCTCACCCTTTCCAACTGAAAAATGAATGAAACAGCAGTTTAAAATATATATGTAAATATTTTTTCATTTAATCTATGTGCCTACTCAAGTCCAGCAATAGTGAAGCATTGCCGGGTCAGCTAGTTTTAAATAAAAAGCAGCAACTGAGAGTCGAGCCTCGCACAAGTTGTGATTCACACTGAGATGACAACACGTCAGAAAAATCAGTGCCTGACACGTTTTCAGGTAGGGCAGCGCAATCCAACTTACTGTGGGTACGTTGAGATGCGATGTTCCAGGAATTAAGAGCATTAAACAAAATAATATTAGTTTATAGTAAATTAACCTTAAAATTAAAGCATTTGCTTATTTTTCTCACAGTTTGTGAAGTATGTTGGATGTAAGTGTTTTTAGTATTTGTCGTTTAAATACTGGGTATGGTCGATATTGGAGACGAATTTCAAATTATTAGGTAAAAGCTAACTTGTGTTTTGACTGCACGTTAGTAGATGTCTACCAGCCTGCCGCTTCAGGAACAGGAATGTGAATCGGCAAACTTATTTCTTGTGGTTATCGCTTTATGCCTCGTCGACGTCGATGTTAGTAGAGGCGGGAAAGGACTGGGGGCAAGGAACGGGAAGGATTCGGCCATGGCCTTTTTAAGGAACCATCCCGGCATTCGGCTGGAGTGGGAAACCACAGAAAACCGAAATCTGGATGGCCGGAGAGGGATTCGAACCCACGAATGCGTAGCCATAGAGTTACCGCTCAGCCATTACGCTCGGTTGGTAAATCTAGCCAGTAGACAGTATGTTAGAATCGATAACAACCATAGTAGTAATAATGAACATTTAGCTTTCATTTCTCACAGATATTCGAAGTTTTAAGTAGGAAGAATGGGAGTTCATACCTAGGCACCGGCATACTGGCCATTGTGATTACAATCAAGATGGGATAGTTTGGAAGACAGACGACGTAGCTTGGATTCGAATTTATTGGAGAATATGCGAAAAAATTTAAATTTCGGGTGCAATGAAATACTTCTTTCGCCAACCTATTTAGGTCGCAATGACCGGAGGGATAAGATTAGAGATATAAGATGCCGTACTGATGCTTTTATGTATTCCTTCCTTCCTCGCACTATTCGGGATTGGAATGCGTGGGTTTAGGATTGGTTCTTAGCACCCTCTGCCACCCACAATGTTTGTGATTTGCAGAGTATGGATGTAGATGTAGATGAATAACCTACACGAATACTACGAACATATTCACCTTCCACTTTGAAATTACACGCAATACGATACACATTTGTACAAAGCTTCCTGTAATTCGCACTTCCGTCCCTTAGGTTCAATCACCCTTAATAACACCTAGCATGTCTGCAGGACCTGAAATCTTTTTCAATGTAAATAGTTCGCATTCGGGCACAGATTAGTTACCTTCCTTATCGTTCATAGTTGTTGCCGTGTTGGTAGCTATTTAAAGCGTCGATATCAATGAACCGAGCGTATGTGTGTGAACGGTTAACGTTCTGGCCTCGCATTCGGGAGGACGCGGGTTCGAATCCCCGTCCAGACATCCAGATTTGGGTTTTCCATGGTTTCCCCAAATCACTCCAGGCGAATGCCGGGATGCTTCCTTCAAAAAGGGCATGGCCGAATTCCTTCCCGTTTCTTGTCCCCAATTCCATCCCGCCTCTAATGACCTTACCCGTCGACGAGGCGTAAAGCCATAAGAAAAAAAAAAAGATATCAATGGCGTTAGCTTCCTTCTTCTATTAATGCTTTATGTCTAATAGACGTTGAGGTACCGAGCATGGTGGGTGAACGGTTAACGTTCTGGCCTTAATTCGGGAGGACGCGGGTTCGACTCCCCGTCCAGGCATCCAGATTTGGGTTTTCCGTGGTTTCCAAAAATCACTCCCGGCGAATTCCGGGATGCTTCCTTAAAAAAATTCCATGGCCGAATTCCTTCCCGTTCCTTGTCTCCTGTCCCATCCCGCCTCTAATGACCTTAGCTTTCGACGAGGCACGAAAGCTTTAAGGAAAAAAATAGGTCATTATAGCCGGAAGAGGATTGATGACAAGGAGCAATAAGGAATTCCGCGTTAAACCTTTGAGGGAACCATCCTGGAATTCGCTTGTAGTGATTTCGATAAACTACGCAAAACCGAAATCTAGATGGTCGGACGGTGATTGGAGCCCGAGTTCTCCCGTGGGACCACGCCAACATTCACCGGTAGTAACTGTGGGTAGTCATGAGAACCCGGGGTGGGACGCGTACCCGTGTCCTACCGAATACCAGGCCTGAAAACCCACAGAGCTCGTTCAGCGAGTTTCTTTCATTCGTTCAGATCCCTCCCTGCAAACAGAACTACACAATTGTATACTAAACATGCCCCTGACGAGTAAAAGTAGGCCTTTTGGAAGGAAATTCAACGTTATATATTGTTTCTTCATTTAAAATTTTGTTTTATAAGAGGAGGACACGACCTTGGGATTTTATTTTGGGATGAGACTTTGCGTAATAATTGTATCCCTTTAGGATGTTTACCTCCTGCAATTCTAAGACGCAACGCTCAATAGATTCGGATAAAACGGCCTTTAAAAATTCAAGCCCAGCTTATATACTAATGAAATTTCGGTCAGGCTAGCAGCTCAACAGCCCAGTCAGTAACGAGTCTGCGTCATGCCTGGGCACTCTGGGTTCGAATCTCGATTTGGTGTATTATTATTTTTTTAAATTTTTATATCAACTACCCTTTAACTTAAAATACAATAAAACTATAATAGTTACAATATTTTATTGTTTAAAATACACTATTACGAATGGTTATAATAATAATATTTATTCATAACTAGAAAACTTTCATTATGTTTTTTTTAAATTATTGATTTTATTTAATTTTTTGTTACAAATGTGATCTGGGATGATAATCATCATAAAAACATTTAAAACAATAAATTTTTTTTAGCATCGAGCACAATTAATGAAAGCGGAATTTTTACTGGAACAACGGTATATCCTAAATAACACTGTTAATAAAATAACTTAAAATTTAATTATATTTAAAGACTATTGTAACTATTATAGTTTTAAAGTATTTTAAATAATTTATAGGGTAGTTAATATACTCATATTATGATTTAAAATTTGAAATTCAAATGAAATAATCAATAACATTGAATAAAAACTTATGTTATTTTAAAGACAGAAAAAAATGAAAAAAATAGACGGAATCGAGATTCGAACCCAGAGCGCCCAGGCATGACGCAGGCTCGTTACTGACTGGGCGGTTGCACTGGTAGCCTGACTGGAATTTCACTAGTATATAAGCTGGGCTTTAATTTTTAAAGGCCGTTTTCTCCGAATCTATTGAGCGTTGCGTCTTACGATTGCAGGAGGTAAACATCCTAAAGGGGTACAATTATTACGCAAAGTCTCATCCCAAAATAAAATCCCAAGGTCGTGCCCTCCCCTTGTTAGAGACGGGAGAGATTTTCGAAGGAATATTTTGGAGCGGGTGTGACATCCTTACCTCGCGTGCTGGAATCTGGACTGCAGCGGCACCAACCGCAGTTACCATCGATCCACACCGACCGCAGGAATATAGCTCATTAGAAATCCACGGGACGCGTTGTCGGTCACTGCATTTAAACAAAATTATTTCCACGCTCAAATGAAGTTTAAGCATATACGCTATAGGTGATCCATAATATTTAGGTGAAAAGTATATTTTCATATTTATTTCTTGCGGAGAAAAAATAGTTTGATAATAATTATGCTTGATTAGAAATGTGTATATTCCTGGCGAGGTTTGGTGTCCTTGAGTTTGTTGCCATCATAGCTGTCAGTGGAGTCACTGGTTTAGGATTTGTAATGAACAGTAGGGAAACGGGTGTGTTATTATGAACAGTAGGGAAACGGGTGTGTTATTATGAACAGTAGGGAAACGGGTGTGTTATTATGAACAGTTTAGTGACAGGATTATTTTGATAAAGACAGAAACTATTCCAGCTCCAACCACGTTTGTACAAGTGCATATGCCAACATCACTGGAAGATATTGAAGAAATAGAGAAAATATACGCCGAAATTGAAAAATTAATCCAATATGTGAAGGGTGAAGAAAATCTAAAAATTATGGGTGATTTGCATATGGTAGTTGCAGAAGGTAAAGAAGGGAATGCTGTAGGAAGTTTTGGTGAAGGAGAAAGAAATGAGAGAGGAAGCTGGTTGTTAGTAATTTGTGAAAAATATAAACTTGTCTGGCGAAGACATGCATACCTGTAAACGTCCAGGGAATACAGGTAGATATCAGCTAGAAGCTAGATTATATCCTGGTAAAAACGAGATTCAGGAATCAAGTTCTATACTGTAAACCATATCCAGGAGCGGACATTGACCACAATCTGATAGTTATGAAGTGCAGACTGAAATTCAAGAGAATAAGGAAGCAACCCAGGTAGATTAGACTGAAGTGAACAAATCGAAGCAATCTAACACGAGAGGAAAATTTGCAGAAATGGTAGACGTGGATCTCAGAAACAACTATGAAAGGAGTTCAACCGAGGAAGAATGGAAGGCATTGAAGATGGAAATAATCGAAGATGGTAAAGATCACAGAAGAATAGTTAATGAATCTGAGAAGAAGGCATAAAAATGTTCAGGATGAAGCAGGAAGGGAACAAGTTACACAATGTTGAATTCAAATACACAGGAAATTAAAAAAAAAATATCAAAATAAACATAGCAGCAAGTAAAGTATGAAGAAGTAGAACAGGAAATGGTCGTAAGTAAATTAGATGTGGCATATACGAAGATCAAACGGAATTTCGGAGAAATGAAGAAAATATGTATCAAAATTAAAGCAGCTGATAAGAAACCTTTTTTAAGCTCAGACGATGGAATTAACTGATGGGAAGAATACATAGAGAAACTGTATGATGGGGTTGAAGGGGGCGATGTTGACATTTATGACTAAAATCCATGGAAGGAATCAAAAGTTTATTCAAAGTGATATCAAAAAGTTATGAAACAGGAGAGATTCCAACCGATTTATTAAGAGCATCATCTTCACTATTCCGAAGAAATCACAAACTAACAAATGTGAGAATTATCGCACGATAAGTCTGAAATAACATGCTTCAAAATTAGTGAACAGAATAGTATACAGAAGAACGGAAAGGGCAGTAGAAGAGATAGTAGGTGAAGATCAGTCTGGGTTTAGGGAGAACAGTGGTACGAGAGAAGCAATTCTGGCCATCAGATTAATACTTGAAGGGTGACTCAAGGAAAATAGAGATACTTTTATGGCATTTTTTGATTTAGAAAAACTTTGTCATAATGCTAGGTGGGACAAGATGTTAAAATTTTTAAAGAAGTCTGGTCTAAAATATCGAGATTGAAGAAAACTTAATCAGCTATATAAAATCAAGTGGCTATAATAAAAGTAGTTTTTTTAATCGCCTTACGCCTCGTCGACGGCTAAAGTTCGTTAGAGGCGGGATGGGACTGGGTACAAGGAACGGAAGGGAATTCGGCTATGGCCTTTTTGAAGAAAGCATCCCGGCATTCGCCTGGAGTGATTTGGGGAAACCATGGAAATCCCAAACCTGGATGCCCGGACGGAGATTCGAAACCCGCGTCCTCCCGAATGCGAAGCCAGAACGTTAACCGTTCACCCACCACGCTCGGTAATAAAAGTAGTTATTTATCTATTATGTCCTGTAACAGAGTAGTACAACATCTATTCTGGGCTATATTTCTTCTTTTTTTTTCCTTACTGCTTTACGCCTCGTCGACGGCTAAGGTCATTAGAGGCGGGATGGGACTGGGTACAAGGAACGGGAAGGAATTCGGCCATGGCCTTTTTGAAGGAAAAATCCCGGCATTCGCCTGGAGTGATTTGGGGAAACCATGGGCTATATTTCCAATTTATTACAAAATACATATATGATTAAAAATTGGTTTGAAAATATCTATTGAACTTTGTCAGATCAGGAGCATTTACAGTATTGTAGGAATGTTGTGCTACTTTATATTTGCGAAACGTATAACTATGTGTGTTAAGTGTATTTTTGTAGCTATATGAAACGGAGGTTGGGGACCGTCCCAGCATTCAACACGATGGTTGCGGAAAACCAACGAAAAATCACAATCAAAACCGCCGGTATGCGGAGATCAGGCCTCGAACCTGCCCCACTATAGAGGCGCAGCTATTTTTGTGCTTTGGTCTCACTTTGTCTTTCTTTTGCCACTTTGTCACACTTACTCCCAGAACAGCAACTAGGTAACTACCCTCCCTCAGGAGATGACTCCTGAATGTGGGAGTTTCTCCCTTCGGTCCATCGGGAATTTCTTCCTACAGGTATCCTAGAGCATGCAAATTGTGGTTTCATCTAATATGTCAGTCATTAATTTATTTTATTTCTTGTCCTTCAGCGCGGGCCTAGTTGTGTGTATTAATGCGTTTGCCTTTTGTAGGGAGGCATAAATATTTGTAAAGCATGATCTTTGTAACCTTCACCGTAATTTAAATTCCACAGTTTTTTTAGACCTATTGGATTGTTAGTCTTTGATGTAATAGTTTGACTAACGTTTATCCCTACATTCTGACGTACTATATCTCAGAACATTAAAAAAAAAAATGAAACTGAAGTACCTTGGTGAGATCATTATGAAAATCAGATTGGACAAAGAAGCTATTTGGGAAAGGATTCGCAAACCAGGAATAGCCTACCAAACTTCGCGAGAGGTCTACAATAAAAAAATGTCTTTCATAAAATACTAAAATACATCATTATGAAACAGTTCTGAAACCAGTAGTTTTGTACGCAGCTGAAACCTTGTTCCTGAATGCCGATAAAGGACTTCTGGGAGAACTGGAGAAAAAAGAGAGAAAAATTATTAGAGAAATTCTGAGTTCCAACAATGAAGTTTACAGCAAAATAGAGAAAATCACTTAAACAATCCGCAAAAGACGGTC
This sequence comes from Vandiemenella viatica, assembly GCA_031002005.1. Lineage (NCBI taxonomy): Eukaryota > Metazoa > Arthropoda > Insecta > Orthoptera > Morabidae > Vandiemenella > Vandiemenella viatica. Next base: position 240,632,483 of record CM061921.1, read on the forward strand.
TCTATTCTATGGCAACCTCAAACGGATGGAAGAGAACAGACTAACAAAAAAAATCTTTAATTTATTTGAGTCCAGAGCCAAAACTGTAATGCCCTGGTTCGTGAATATTAAAGAAGATCTTCATTTGATGGGACTACAGCTAGAAGATGCTTTCAACAGAGATATATTTTGGAAGAAGTTAATGACAAGTGGTACAAGCCGAGACGAACATTCCAACAGAAGACGTGGTACACTCTGGACAGAGGAGCGCAAACAGGCGCATTCAAGAGTTCTGGGCCCAAAACAGGATGAAACTCGCTGCCAAATGCACAAAGTCTTAACGTGGTCCTGGTTGGCCTCAACGAATAAATAAATAAATAATAAAACTGAATTTACTGAGGCAACGAGCAATATTAACAGAATTCAAAGGGATGAGTGTTTATGTGGATTGTAGCGTCATCTTTGGTGCGTATCCCGTAAATAAGTGTTCATTTGAGATGCAGTGTGATCTGTGGTGGCTATCGGGACACTGGTCACGTAGAGTTATAAAAACACCGCGGATTTTAAGCTACACGATAAGCTTTCAAACTGTGATAACTCCATCCAAATTGGTTGCGTAGTTTTTGACTCATGCCTGGGCAAAGGGACATGTTTCAACGCGCCATTCAATTGTTTACAATGTATTCTGACGTAATACTCACATTAATTCCCTTGCCAGTACACGGGTTTTTGAGTGGAGATATTTACTCAAACCGAAAATTTTAGCGTTCTGGAACTACTTACCTTTCAACTAAACCTCATCTGCAGCTGAGTGAGAACGTGGTAGTTAGAACTATACAAGTAATCTGTAAGGAAAGTGACAGAATGGAAACTACAGCAGAAAAATAATTTACAGGAAAACAGAGTTTTCATTATTTGTTTGTAATCTGATTTAAGAGTTGTGTCTATAATGCAAAGTGGGTCCGGTAACATTTAACAGTGCAATGGGTATCAATTACATTTCTTTTAATTAGTAGCTAAGCTCTGGCAAAACCGTGAGATTAAAGTAGGGTGTTCCAGTGTAAACACTCGCTCTGTTTATTTATAAACGTTTCTCGGGCAACAAACCGAGTAATATTATTGTTAATACACAATATTTCGGCGACTTTATTCTCCGTCGCTCTGTTGTTACCGTTTTCATTTTAATTTCCTTTCGTGGCCCTTTCTTATTTGAAATTATTGCGCATTTCTCTCGTAATCAATACATATAAATATGAATTTATGTATGTTTGTTTGTTGGTTGGTTTGTTTGTTCTTCATACAAATCCACAGGTTTCATCCGATTTCGATGAAAGTTTGCACACTTATCCTTTGAAACAAGGAGAAAAATAATGTCTACATTTCACTGAAAAATTTTCTATATAAATAATACTGTTGTCTTATAATTTCGAAAAATTTCTGAACGGTGATAGACAGACGCGTAGGTTGTGTAGATCTCTGTACTACCTTTTTTTTCCCTATAGCGATCTGGTAGCTCAGTGCTTAAACTGCTTGCTTGCGGCTGTTTGGATCGTGGTCTCCGGTTCAAATCTCGGTGAAAGCAAATTTTTTTAAAAATTGTTTTTGATCGTAAGAGTCACGCCTGGACCGTCGGTTATTCGGATTGAATGTTAAACTGTAGATATCACAAATTTAGGTGTTCAATGCGAGGCAAATCGTAGGTAGTCTTGCAGCGCTGTAGGTATACATTTTTTAAAGTTGTAATGATTCCTCAGGGGTTGTTCGCAGTCAGTGTGTGTGTGTGTGTGTGATCTGCAGTAATAGTACTATAAATGCGGAAGTAAGTTTCTGCTTTTTGTTACGTTTTGACGACTAAATTGCTTTGCTATACCGATATTGATGTAATTTGACAAGAAAATCTGTAGGAAGGGCACAGGACATTTTTTCCGGTATGATTAACAGTTGTAGGCACCAAACTTTGAGAGCTTATCGAATGGTGACTGAAATATGTTGTAAATTGATTCTCTTCAAAATACAGGTTCGACGGTAGAGTGATATAGTGATAGCTTCCCTGTCATATTATGCCGACTCGGTGTTGTTTCTGACCAATCCTTCGTTACCGACAGCTTCCTATATTCATTTCTGGCAAAAAAATTCTTAATCCACGGGTACGATGTCGTGGGTATCAGCTAGTAATTTATAATCTTGATCACCTGGTGTTCTAGTACTGAGATGTCCTTGAAACTACCATCGCCTGCATTTATGCCGTCGCAGGCACACTGTTTGGTGATTTCATTCCCTTTATACTGCATGACTTCCATCAGTTTTATTTATTTCCAATCGCTCATCCTTGTTCCTTCTCTTTAAAGTTACTGTTACGAGCTGTTTTCATCTTAAGATGGCTAAAAACCTTGGATCCAATAGTAATTTTGAGACTGATGCATCGGAGCGAAAGCATAAATCTATTCTTGATGAATCAAAAAGACAGCATTACAAATATTTTAGAAATAAGAAAAAACAGTAAATGCAAGAAAGAAAAGAAATATAAGTATCTGAAAGAAAACTGTCAAGCTGTAGAGAAGAGAGTGGTTATAGGTGGAGTATTTGCGGCTTAAACGAATATCAAACAGTGTTTTGGAGAAGTGAAGAAAGGAGGTAAAAACATTAAAGATGCTGATGGGAAACTTAGAAGGAACAGTTAACCGACGGAAGGAATACATAGAGAAGCTGTTTGATGATCTGAGCAACAGTGCTTAGGAAGATAGCAAGGACGATGTAGGATATTGTATTTAAAGAACAGAATTTTACAGAGATTTGAAGGATTTTAACCCAAATAATGAAGCCGGAATTGCCGAGATTCGTACCGAAATGACAAAATTTCTATGAGAAGAAGGAAGCAAAAATAATTCAAAATGATATCGACAGTTCACGCTATGAAGCATTCCCCCCTTTCTGTGTTACCAATAATATACATCTACGCCTCATCAACTTCGAGATCATTAATTGCGAGAAATTACTGAGGGCAAAGAACAGGAATGAATTCAGTCATGGTCTTTTGAAAGAACTATTCCGGCATTCGCATGGAGTGGTTTGGGGAAATCATGGAAAACTCACATCCGGACAACCGGGGGGGGGGGGGGGGATTCGAACCCGCATCCTCCCGAATGCGAGGCCACAGCGTTACAGCTCATCCATCATGCTCTTTATGAATTTCGAATGAGCTACCTACATTCTTAGGTAGAACAGAATATTAATTTTTTAATAAAGGCGTCACTTCTAACATAATGAGACAAAAAATAATTTATAATCCGTGTATTAGGTGGTTATAGTGCTTGCAAAAGTACAGGATCACGACAGGCAGACATCAGATAAATACTACGGGGGAAGGCTGTAGTCTATCCCCAAATTATTCAGCTTATATGTCGAAGAATCAATCGTGGAAGTAAGAGAAACTTTTAAATGAATCACAAGTGTTTACAAAATATGATTCGGTTTTGAAAATCATTTAAAGTATGTTGTGATCATAACCTTTCGATTTTATTTTTTAGTGCTTTGATCATTATCGCTATCAGTCAGAACTAAAATGTATTACTTCCGCCAATGGCAAATTTTAAATGTAAAAAGAAACAAGATACTCAACGTGTTGGATTATACTCTGCAGTCGAGGGCTATAATTCAAACACAATGTGAAAAACACGCCACTACGAAAACTTGTTTGAAGAGAAACCACTTCAATATTCTGAGGGAGAACGGAGCCATAATTTCAGATGCACTGTATAGGTTGCCATTAACGGTGTGAATTAAGGAAGAGTGGAAGCGATGTAAAAGAGAAGTTCTTTGTTCCGAGCGGACAGGCTATTAAACCCTCAAGTGGCGTCTTGGCGAGGCGCCCGAGCTCTTACCTCGTAGCATTCCAATGATACCTTCCTTTTATAGTCTCCTCCTTAACAATGCTCTTCCTTAGTGCTTACTGAGGTACCCTGCAATCCACTTTAAACTCATGAAAAAGGATGTACTGTAGCAGAAATGACACTGATGGGTCAAAACATTATTGAGGAGCATAATAGTGAACGCACGTTGATTTCTTGGCCACCAAATTCGCCTGCTCTGCACCCACAAACCACCAGCCTGTAATTTAAGTGAATTGCTTGACCTGTACGTAGACATCTGGTGCCAGATACCTCCGGAAACCTACCAAGAACTTATCGAATCCATGCTACGCCGAATAGCTACTGTATTGCGTTCCTAGATAGATATATCGATATGTTCACTTTGATCCCATGTGAGAATAATCTCGGGGATGTGGAACAGTACATACACTTATTAGTAATGTCAATATTACTATGTAATTGATAATATTATTATATATTGACGACAAGTTAGCTACAACCCATTAGTATAACCAATATCTGCTGTAATCTACAAATACAATCCCGAGTTAATTAATACTTATTATGTGGAACAGTGTATACACTTGTTACCAGCATCTAATAACCAGTTATTTTCTTACCAACCAGTTACCATGATAAGTTTCACTGTAATTTGCGACTACATATTATATCATGATAGTTGCTATTTATGTGGAACAGTACACACACCTATTAACAATATCAATTATATTACGAACAACTCATAAGCAGTCAATTACTTAAAAACCTGTTAGTATGATACTTTTTCACAGCAGTTTTTGAGTGCATCCCATGTTAGTTACTATATATGAGTGAAATTTTGTAAACAGTGTAGTTACTTATGTGTCAAAAGTTTCAACAGAAAGAAAAATTGTTTATCATTTTAGTAGTTGTGGACAACTTAGTCACCTTCCCCTTCCATACACCATATATACTATTTTATCAGTCATTCTTAATTACCAAATTCCAAGAAGAAAATTCTTTCACAGAGTAAAATGGGTTCTGAAGCAGAAACTCTTTCAGTTTTGACTTGAAGTTGTTGGGTTTTTGTAGATAACATTTAATTTCAGTTGGTAAGACATTGAATAAGAAAGCTCCAGTAAATGTTAACCCTTTCTGTACAATTGACAGTGACTTGTAATCCTTTTGAATATTATATTTATTCCTAGTATTATGGCTATGTATGTCAGCATTAATATTGAAGTGTTCAGGATTTTCCACTACGAATGATAGTACGGAGTATACATACTGTGCTGGCATTGTTAGTACACCCAGGTTTTTAAATAGATTTCTGCACGTCTGTGGGCTTGCTCCACAAATAGTTCTTATAGCACGCTTTTTTAAATTTAAATACATTCTGTGCTTGTGACGAGTTTCCCCAGAATGAGATGCCATAAGTGAGCAGGGAATGAAAATACGCAAAATATACTAACTTTCTGGTTTCTATATTAGCTATGCCAGATATTACCCTCAGTGAAAATGTTGCAGAATTCAGTTTTTTAAGAAGTTGTTGAATATGTTGTTTCCAGTTCAATTTGTTATCTACATATACACCCAGGAATTTTGTGAAACTGCTTTCATTGATTGCTTTTCCTTCTGTTTTTTTTTTTTTTTTTAACTGCTTTACGTCTCTCAACAGCGTGGTCTTCAGAGACGGGAAAGGATGGGGGCAAGGAATGGGAAGGAATTCGGCCATGGCCTTTTTAAGGAAGCATTCCGGCATTTGCCTGGAGTGATTTTGGAAACCATGGAAAACCCAAATCTGGATGGCCGGACGGGGATTCGAACCGCCGTCCTCTCGAATGCGAGGCCAGAACTTTTCTTTCTGATATCACATTATAGCTATCCTTTGTTTTTTTTATTCGTAAGGTGTACCAATAGGTCTAAGCTATTAAGCAGGTGGTCATAATGATTCGGCTCATCAGTGTATGCTTGTAGGATTGTTTTTATCGAATGAGCATATTGAACTCAAATAGACAGAATCATCTGTTTGATGTTTTGCACTACCGTTAGGGCCAGCTATCCGCGTGTTTTATTATTATTATTATTATTTTAAGTCTAAAATCTAAATCTCAGATGTAAGAGGATACAGTAAGAATTGTTTCACTGTATCATATTCCTCGATGGTCTCGTTCTGAAAATATTTTCGTCAATATTTTGCGTTGCCAGAATAAAGCAGACGGAAACAAGTGAAGTACCCAGGATATTACTCGAGCAATGGGAGCACCGACTTTCTTCTTACTTCTGATAAGACTATGGGCATTCGGAGTGAACACAACTCCGTGTAAAAGCCTCTGATTCTTTGTCAAGTTGAAGAACAGTTTCCTACACTATTAGCTACAAAATCGCTGATGGAGTTTCCAGGCCTTCAAGCTACGATCGCGATTTCCGTTTTCTCCAAACAAAATGACGTCATTGTTCTATCTCCAGCAGTGAGACTTTAACTGGAGTCGATACGTGGTCAACCGTCACAAATGCAAGTGCGGAGTCATGCTACGCGAATAATTAACTGCAGTGCTTCACATTGTGTCTCTAACAATAGCACAAGTAGTTCCACCAACCGACCGGCCACCGACATGTTCAAAAACAATTTCACGCAGAAAAAAAGACAATCCATTCATTTCAAAATTATAATGGAAATATCAAATGCTTTGTATTTGCTTTTACACTACACGAACGACGAATGTATACTTGTAAATGTTATTTCTCAGGTACATGATATAAATACTTTGTCAGTGGGTGTAGTAATGTGTAACTATGTTTATGTATTCAACTACACACTTAGAATGGTAACACTCTTTATACTACAAATATAAAATTAACTATTACGTTTTAAATGCAGTAATTTTAGTATCAATATCTTGCAGGAAAGGGAGGGTGAATTTAATTAATAATCCTTAGTTTTGTAAAGATTTAGAAGTTAGACGTATTGCTCCACTGCTACGAGATCAACCGTCTATCACCTTCAAATAGAAATGGGCGGAGGTATAGCGCCAACATAAAACAACAGTTTTCGTGAACATACTATATTTCGCCCCTAACGGACCTACACATATGGTTTAAGTGGGTAGTATTGGCGGAATGTTGTTGGTACCCCTACATTCTGTTTCTGGTCCAGTTATTTTCATTGACTGATCCACATAGTCTATAAAGCGTCGCGTAATATGGTTCACACTCCTCTAATTTACTCAATTTTGCTCATATTGTCGCAGTAGCATCCACAATCAGTTCCACTTATCAACAGTATGTCTCATTCTTTGAGTCTTTACAAATCGTGGATAGACCAGCAAAATAATCGGGAATGATTTCAGCCATCAGTTTGCGTGACTTCAGGAACCCACAGATAATCAAAGTTCAAATGTGATCTCAATTCTTCCTATCTCCCGGACGATGACCATTGTATAATTGTATGTTGAGCATTCAAGTGTAGCATATGAGTATGTTCTAACCCAACAGCACAGTCTGAAAATCTAATTACAAAGTATTAAACGTACTTATTATTCGTCGCTGTTGTCAAATAAAACAAAGCCTTGTTTATGTTTGATTTTCAAAGGGGAGGTTCGAGTTCTGGTCCCTGCGTACCAGCCAACCTGATTGCAGTGTTTATGCGAATGCCGGGATGGTCCCCAAACTCCACCTTATAAATTACACATTTCACAATCAAAAATACACTTGTCGCACACATAACATAATTACATGTTTCGTATTCCAATAACAGCACAACATACCTGTACTTCCCCGGGAGGCGTCAGGCTGAACGACAAGAAGGCCAAATCCCAACGCGTCTCATCCTGAAAACGCCGACTCCGCAGTAGCGGGGTAAGTGCAACGAACAAGAAGAGTTTACTTCAATTCTAGGTTTACGATGGCTTGTTATGTTCGGTGACTCGCACAACTTATATAGACTTATACCAACTGCGACAGTTTGTGATAAACGGAGGAACGAATTTAAATTTGCACACTGCTCGACTCGAGCGGACCGTAGGCATGCAGCCTTTAGACGTCGCTCAAAGCGAGAAGCAGTCACCTGCATTCGTGACAGCGCACAGATGCCGTGCACGTTTCCTAGAAAATCCTTTTTTTTTTTTTTTTTTTGCTGTCCTTCTGTAATTGCTTCAAAAACTTCGTGGAGGGTCACCTTCTTCTCAGGTAAAAAGACTTACAACTATGAGGTCTCAGTATCGTTTTCGAAGGCATTTGCTATGTTTTTGTTTCTATATTCTTGGTGTTATTTTGCATCTACTACTGAAATTGTTTTTACTCTTCCCTTGTATAATGAAACGCCCAAGACCGTTGACGTTTTATGTGAACTGATGACCCTAAGAGGCCACATCATTCCATGACTGTATTGACCGATGATGACGAAGATGATGATGAATAATGACACTTTCTCGAAAAACTAAAAAGGCCCGTCTCAGGTGTTACATATTAAAGATTATATCACCTGCTGAAGGAAAGACCTCCTCCAAAATATGTGTTAAGTTTGCCGAGACCGATCAACCCCTATCTAAAGATCTCGCTGTTAAGAGACGTTAAACTAGTAAAAAAAAAAAAAAAAAAAAAAAAAAAAATCAAGTCATACAACAGTAGAAGAAGTATAGTAAATATTTCTTGCGGTCAACTGAAAATAATAAAATAATTTTTTTAGAACTAAACATAAAAACCTACTGCAAAGTGTTTCTGAAAAGTTGAAAACACGATCTTCAACAACAATCATTTTAATTGTTCTGGAAATTTTCTGTCATAAATAAATATAACGTTCATTATATTACGACAGAAATACTAACAGGTATTAGATTGTATGTTCATTATTTCAATTTATTAAGCAATGTATTCGCTATAGGTATGTATTTATTCGATGTTCTAAAATTCACATATTTAAAGAATAATCTCCAATTAATTTGTCTAAAATATGTCACAAATAAAATATTATAAGTAAAGAGTACCGGCCTGAAACATTTCTCAAGCAACTGGTGTAATGAATCAACAGTACAATAACTGTAGGTATCCCTGTTGTAACAAAATGCAGGTAACATTTATTTTTCACAACAACTTCCCGCAGTTAAAATAATTGACGTTGAAGAGCTTGGTTTTAATTTTCATTCACTTTTCACAGTCGGGTTTGTTATTATTTTAAATATATTTTTACTTGTTTCCAGGATTAAGATAGAAACACGTAATGAGCAGTAATCAAGGAAACAATGTGATGGATTTCTCTCCCTTTCCACAGCCACAAGCAAATTAAATGAAATTCAGTATTAACTGTGCTGGTTCCACAGCTTCATTTAATAATCAGTTTAACACGTATTTACGTAATATAACGGGGAGAGTGGCTTTTGCAGTAGGCTGTCACTCAATGTGACAAACACCATTATCGAAAAACCCGTACCGCTGAATCCACGATCAGAAGTCTTTTTTTAGCTCTCAAAAAAATTTTACCTGAACTGTTTATCTACGAGAGTGACAGTTTACTAAGAAATTTTGATCTGCATTCTCTATTAAAAAACTGTTTCTTATTTAATTCTGTATACATATTTATGATTATAACATGTAATGATTCATGGAATAATTCCTGATTAAGGCTGAGAACTTTCTACAAAGCGCTTGTATATCATTAGATTCATTTGAAAACTTATTTTATTACTAGCTCGTACCCGCGACTTCGTACGCGTGGATTAAGAATGTTTTTCGAGGATTGAATATAGAAAGTTGTTGGTAACGAAAGATTGGTCCCAAACAATATCGAGTCGGGACAATATGACAGGAAAGCTATCACTATATCACTCTACCGTCGAACCTGTCTCTTGAAGAGAATCAATTTCCTACATTTTTCTGTTACCATTCGATAAGGTCTCAAAATTTCGTGACTACAACTGTTAATCATACTGGAAAAAATGTCCTGTGCACTTCATACAGATTTTCTTATCAAATTCCATCAATATCGATATAGCCATTTAGTCGTCAAAACGTAACAAAAAGACAGAGACTTACTTCCGTATTTATAATATTATTACTGCGGTTCACACACACACACACACACACACACTGACTGCGAACAATACCTGATGGATCACTGTAACGTAAAAATGTGCCCACCTACAGCATTGCAAGACTACCTACGATTTGCCTCGCACTGCACCCCTAACTTTGTGTTATCTACAGTTTAACATTCAATCCGAATAACCTACGGCACAGGCATGACTCTTACGATCAAAAACAATTTTTAAGAATCTTAGCCTCCACGGAGATTTGAACCGGAGACCACGACCCAAACATTTGGAAGCAAGCGCTTTAACCACTTAGCTGTCTGACCGCTACAAGGAAAAAACACTCCAGAGACGACCATATCGAACGCGTCTGTCTATCGCTGTTCAATAGTATTTCGAAATTATGAGACAACATGTGTTATTTATACAGATAATTTTTCAACCAAATGTAGACAGTATTTTTCTCCTTGTTTCAGTGTGCAAAGTTTCATCGAGATCGGATGAAAACTGTGGATTTGTATGAAGAACAAACAAACAAACATACATTCATCTTTATATATAAAGATTGGGGTCTACAAGTAACACTCCACATTGATATTAATGAATCATTGAAAAAGATTCGGTAATGTTGTTATCACAAACGTTTGCAGGCTAACTAAGCGCAGAATAAAATTAAAATATTTGACAGCAATCACATGACTCTGGTTTTCGGTTTTCCATTTTTATACGACGTTCTCTCTTTGAGACTGTATATTTAAATGCTTTCCACCAAAACACTGTTGTTTCGGTTCTTTAACTAACCTAAAATCTCACACGACAAATAAAAATAATTTGTTTGATCTTACTATTTGTGAAATTATTAGTGAAACGTCTCCCAGTTTAAATTTTTATACAACCCATAACAGATGAAAATGTTAATGCTTACAAGATTTTTTGGGTATAATCTAAGCTTTCGGCTGTCATTCTGCGGCCGGCAGAGATACTATTTATGTTGTCATAGAAACGAGTGCTAAACATCGCAGATTAACAGGGCACTGTCTTCTTTGAAGTTGATTGTATTTTTTTTAAATTTCTGCTGCCTCCTTCATTCACTGAGGCCATCACTTATCTTCTCTCCACAGCAGTCAAGTGTCTTCAAATTTAATTTGGCGCCTGATGTTAATGGCATGGGGTGTTCGTGGCTGCTGTTACATCTATAGTGGCGAATATGTTGCTTGAGTGTCCCAGTTACAGTGTGGCCGCGACAGCTGCAGGAGATCGTGTAATCATTAACAAAGACGGCCGTGGAAGCCAGAGAAATCAATGAAAATGTTGATGAATCAGGACGGTTGAGGCATTATTGGCAAAGACAGTTTTCCGTAAGTCAAAAGAATCTATTTTAAAATTATTGTTTGTTAAACCATAACAATAGTAAAATGATAAACAGTAAATACGCTAGAAACTTAAGAGTAAATGAATGGAAACGACATGAAAATATCGCGACCAAGTCTAATAAAAACAAATACGCCATTTTCTTTTACAACTCTAAATTGTTTTCGAATTAACTACTGAATACAATTTTTATTATAAATTTTGTTGCTTAGAAGATTAACTTATAAAAACTTTTTTATATTTTTTTGTAAGACACAACATTTTGATTTTATTCAAAAAGAATGGTCTTTAGTTGCTTCCTACTTCATTACGATTAACTTCTTTTCTTCTATAAGATTTTAGATACACTCCCGATAACGTGGTTCTATTATTTAAATTTTTGTTTCTACGAAATTACAGACTTTAGTGCTGTACTGTGAAAGTTGTCAGTTCATATATTAAAGATTTATTTCTTCTAATTTGCAAGGTATTTCGTAAGAATCCCATGAATGTTTACCTTAAATACGTACGAGATGGAACTTTGCATTCAAAGCTTTTTCCCTTTTTCAGTGTTCAAATATCTCAAATGTGATACAATGTGGACAAATCTTCGTTCCCCTTCTGATACCGTTCAACGTATAGCATAAATCTTTATGTGCAAGTAGTCAATTTCGCACTAGAAGCGTCTGGTTTTCACATTAGAACTATCGCATCATTAATTTATTTATTTAAATAGTTCCTGTTTCGGTACATAATTCTCTAATCGCAGTTATATCAATTTCTATATCACGTATTATTCTGCCTATCACATACAAAATTTTCATTATTTTTGTTCACCCATCGCGGAAAGTTGTGATCCATTATCAATGTTAGGTATCTGCTAGCACTGGAATTTCGAAACTGTTAACTATTCCCAACCAAATATCAATTTCTCCTTCGTAAAGTCAACCACTTCAATAAACAAAGTTCTATTTAATGAGCAACAATAATGACCTTGCATCGGGTTCCTAGAAAATGGTGGTAGAAAAAAGTGTCTGTCCAGGGCACCCTCATATCCTAGGAGCTTTGGTCGGTCCTTAAAAGGTAATGAGTCATAGATGGGTAAACCTCAAAATTACATTGTAATAGCTTCGTCCAATATTGAATATACTAGATTGGGAAGTGCTGTAGGAAGGAATAAATACACGAGTGAAACAAAACATGAAAATAAAATATGATTCATAACGGTCTTAATGGTCATAATGGTCTTAAGAGAAATGTGAAATGACTTCTCCTATCTATTGACAGGATCAGTGAAGTCCAGTGGAAAGATGCGCCCGGCCGATGGATTTTGTTATCTATATAAATAAAGATGAATGTATGTATGTTTGTTTGTTTGTTCTTCATACAAATCCACAGTTTTCATCCTATCTCGATGAAACTTTACACACTTATCCTTTGAAACAAGGAGAAAAATACTGTCTACACATGGTTGAAAAATTTTCTGTATATATAATACATGTTCTTATAATTTCGAAAAATTACTGAACAGCGATAGACAGACGCGTTGGATGTCTAGGTCTCTGCACTGCCTTTCTATACAGCGATCATGTAGCTCAGTGGTTAAAGCGCTTCCTTGCTAATGTTTGGGTCATGGTCTCCGAGGATACTAAGACTTTTAAAAATTGGTTTTTATCTTAAGAGCGTCGGTTATTCGGATTGCATGGTAAACTGTAGACATCACAAATTTAGGTGTTCAATGCGAGGCAAATCGTAAGTAGTCTTGCAATGCTGTAGATGTACACGTTTTTACATTATAATTATCCCTCAAGGGGTTGTTCGCAGTCAGTGTGATCTGCAGTAATAAATGCGGAAGTAAGTCTCTGTCTTTTAGTTACGTCTTGAGGACTAAATTGCTATATCGATATTGATGGAATTTAACAAGAAAATCTGTGGGAAGGGCACAGGACATTTTTTCCAGTATGTCACGAAATTTTGAGAATTTATCGAATGGTGACAGAAATATGTTGGAAATTGATTCTCTTAAAGAGACAGGTTCGTTGGTAGAATGATATAGTGATAGCTTTCCTGACATATTATGCCTACTTGGTGTTGTTTGGGACCAATCCTTCGTTACAAACAACTTTCTATATTCAATTCTTAATTCATGCGTACGAAGTCACGGGTATCAGCTAGTTGCTTAATAAATTGAAATAATGAACATACAATCTAATAGCTGTTACCAGCTAGTTCTAAATAATCAAAATACTAATAATGAAATGAGATGGGCTTTTACCTCCACTCTTCAGCCGTGTACCCGAAAATGTCATTCATGAATCATGAGTGGCGCAAAGAAATGAGTGACAAAGGTATTTGGGCTCAGACAGGGTTGCATGAATGGGAACATTCAATACCATTGTCTATCTTTCGTAGACAACCTTGCAATTTTTTTCGGATTCCTTAGCGACAGTCGCAAAACAAACCGACAACTTAAAACCACAAGCGGCAAAGGTCGGCCTGCAGATCTGCTTTTAAAAAACCTGAGTTAATTTCGAAAATTTATGCGGCACCCATGGTGGAAAAAGGAAACATCAAGAGTGAGAACGATTAAATATCTAGGTGAGTGGATAGAACCCAAAATCTTTGAGAAAAAAGCATTTGAGTCACAAAAAACTGAATGCGAAAGAAAAAAAGCCTGAGCGACCGTCATAAAATTACAGAGACTTAAAACGTGATCATTCGGTATGTCACCATTCGGTTAGTTTTCAAAGTTCGGGACAAAATATGCTATTTATCAACAAACAAAAAAAGTGTCTCTGTACTTCCGGGTGATACGCAGAATACCTTTGTCCTGTTTCATTAAGATTGGTTTAGTCGTGAAAACGTAACAAACAGAAAGAGAGGCAGAGTTACTTTCACCGAGCGTGGCGGTGTAACGGTTAGCGTTCTCGCCTCGCATTCGGGAGGACGGCGGTTCGAATTCCCGTCCGGGCATCCAGATTTGGGTTTTCCATAGTTTCCCCAAATCACTCCAGGCAAATGCCGGGATGCTTCCTTCAAAAGACCATGGCCGAATTCCTTCCCATTCCTTGCCCCCATCCTTGCCCCCCATCCTTGCCCCCCATCCTTGCCCCCCATCCTTTCCCGTCTCTAAAGACCTCGATGTTAAAAAGAGACGTAAAGCAGTTAAAAAAAAAAGTTACTTTCGCATTTACAATATTAGTGTAGATGTAGATTTTGACGCATATGAATTCCGACAGCAGTAATGGGCTACCGAAGATTACTTGAGCAGTGCTATAGTCGAGCAAGTGTAATGCTTCCTGCCAATATTCCCTGAAACTGTCTGTTGGTGTTTATAAAATACTCATACAGGAAAAATGCGTTCGAGTTGTGTTTGACGTACATACTTTTTAGATTTTGATTCATCTGATACTCATCTCAAACTTGACTCGAGTATTGTCAACAGTACGACTGGTCTCCAATGGTTTATTCGTTAGGTTGCTGTATAAAAATTCATTTACAAAAGCTCTAGACGGTAACATAATTGAAAGTATATACCTAACTACTGTTCGATTACGATATTACGATTAATTAATAAATTTTCATCCTTCTGTTATTTATTTTTATTGAATTACTGAATTTAAGTGGTGACTAAATAAAAGTCTTTCTTATGTGTTGACTTGATTCACTTCCCTATGTTGGTGATTGCATCGATTCAACTTCTTTTTTAAAATTTGAGTGCATATTTACACAAACATCTAATAATTAAGAACGGAGACTTTTCTCGGCGTCTGCTTGCAATGAAGTCTTCACGGTTATCCAGCGGTACACCCATGAAGACTTCACTGCAACTAATGATTATTTAATTAATTCAACAGGTTTCTTTGAACCATAATGTCAAAAACATTGAATTATTGTTTGTTCTGTCTTTAAAATTTTAAGCTACCGTAGCTACAAGTTCGGCGATAGAAAGCAATTAATACAGCGTAGTAGACCGAACAAAAATGCGGTCGGCTGTTTCACAGGATCGCCTCGCGAAGACTTACATAATCTTTTTTTTTTTTTTTTTTTTTTTTTTTTTTTTTTTTTTTTTTTTTTTTTTTTTTTTTTTTTAAATGGCATTTGGCAACGGGGGCCATACAGCCAGCTCTATGTAATTATTGCAGCTCTCAGTGTGTATTATTCCAATGTATGGACGCCACAGGACGGACAGGATAACCACATAGACACACAACACTTAAACATCCATGCCCGCGGCCGGATTCGAACCGGCGGCCTTCGGCACGTGGAGCTAGCACTCTAGCCCCTACGCTACCGAGGCCGGCTACATAATCTTCCGTACTCAGCACTATCTGTACGATGGCATTAACCAACAGGAAAACTCTTTTAAAATTAAATTTGGCAAACAAAATGCTTAAAAGATCGCATTATCTGAAAATATATTAGGTGTTTTAAAAAGCCTGCATCCAAACCGTGCCGCTACGACGGAACTGGCCTATTACTGAAATACTTAACAACGAAATAGTAATGAAAATGCCTTATGCTAGTTCCAGATTTTTTACAAAAATATAAAATTTTACGTAGTTTCAGTTTAGTTGCAAGAAATTCATTATTTTTCAGTAAATTAATACTAATTTATCGCAAATAAATATCAAAAATTTGTTAAACAGAGGAAGGAATACTAAAATATTACATGATGTGAGTTGGATGTGAAATGCCGCAAAAGAAATCGTTTTTAAGCTGAAAAGTAAAGTTGGCGTGTACACTTTTCTTTATATCAGTAATTGTGGTCATCGTGTTAGGAAGTCTAAACATTACCAAAGTTGAAAAAAAAAATTGATTCATGGCGTACCGTGAATCGAACCAGCAACCCATGTCTCAGAACCTGTCCTACCTCTATTACACGAATATTTACGAATTCGGATAAGTAGTTAACGACCACGAATCAAGATTTATTGATCGCAATAATGCTCTCTTTTTAGATCGTCGGTAAAACAGGATATTATAAGTAAATGACGCGAGATAAATTATAACTTACTAGTGGCGAAATCAAAGCGGACTGTTAGTTGACTAAGCATTAAAATGAATTATGGTATGTATATTTTTGAAGGTGGTTTGCCTGCAGGCTGGGCGCGCTAGTCATTAGCCATGCAGCGTGTAACAATGGCCGTTGATGAGGGACCCATCCATAATGAAACGCTGCTCAGCGCTAACCGCTTATGCATTTTCTCAGGCAGTCAACTCGTTCGCATTTCTTATTTAACTCCGATTTTGCACAATAGGTCTTCCGACAAAACTTTTTCCTGCAGTGTTGTTTTTACGAATATTACCAGTTTGGATATCGGCAACAGAATTTCGCTTCCGGAAATTAATTTTTACTACTTAAAAAGAAAACGCTGAAGGGGCTGAATCTATTAACTGTAGAAATTGGCTTTCTGGTTTCTTGTAGACGATTTGGGTTCTAACAGTTAATCGCGTCAATGTTCGTTATATTCCGTGAAGCACGAAGTCAATACCAATACCAATGATTTTGTAATCAAAATTTCATGATCTTCTTGGCGCTTTCACTATACTTTTCGTCACTGTCGTGCGATAAATTACCAATAATATATTTATCTTTTAATGTTTTACTTAGGTTTCAACCTCATTTCCTGGGGCTGTCAATGAAAGCTATTTTTTTTTTTTCTACCTTCATTAATCCTTGCTACATATACAACCCATCTCGTCTTATATTTTTAATTAATATCTACGAGAAAGATAACACAAAGCTCTTTCCGTTCATCCTGCCTGCGAAAATTATCGTGCTCGTGCAACATTTTACTGATCTTAAAAACATCAGTTTTGCAGCTTTTAGTGAGCTCTACTGTGTATCTACAAGCATAAGGTGAAACTCTCGTAAAAAAGTGCTGGTATATCAATCATGTTGAAAGAATTCAACTGTGTTTCTTATACTGTTTTACTGTATTCGTGTTACCGAGGATGGTGGTGTAACGGTTAGCGTTCTCGCCTCGCATTCGGGAGGACCGCGGTTCGAATCCCCGTCCGGGCATCCAGATTTGGGTTTTCCATGGTTTCCCCAAATCACTCCAGGCAAATGCCGGGATGCTTCCTTCAAAAGGCCATGGCCGAATTCCTTCCCATTCCTTGCCCCCATCCTTGCCCCTCATCCTTTCCCGTCTCTAAAGACCTCGATGTTAAAAAGAGACGTAAAGCAGTTACAAAAAAAAAAAAAAAAAGTATTCGTGTTTTATTTAAAGTGTCATATAAGCTTACTGATATAGTAGTACAACTGTTATTTATATCATATGTCACATCGCAGCCTATCAGCTGAAATGAGAAACCAGTCAATCATTTCCACTTCAACTACAATTGAAATTTTAGGGAAGATATTTTACCCACTATTTAGAGTACTGCTTCCCATTTAATTATTTAAGTCTCTTCTATCAACTTTCTTGAACAAAAATGTTACTCCATGATGTAGGAACTGAGCTTTTTTGGCTTAACACATCGTCGACATCGAGGTGATTAGAGGCGAGTAAGGACTGGGGGCAAGAAGCTGAAAGGAATTCGGCCATGGCTTTTTTGAAAGAACCATCCCGTCATTCACCAGGAGTTATTTGGAGAAACCATGGAAAACCAAAATCTGGATGGCCGGATGGGGAATCAAACTGCCGAATGTGATGCTAGAGCGTTACAATAAAGGATCAGCATTGACACCACCTACAGTCTAGACCATGACCTTCCATATTCCTGTATTTAAGGGCTTCCTCCACTTCTGAATTCGGAAGTAGATAACTATTATCTTGTATCTGGGTACTAAAGCTTTTATACTTCTAATTCTTGTATGTGTTAGCGATTGCAATAGTTTTGACTATGTTCTGAACAGTGCGGTTTAAATGTTGTATCAGTTTGTAGACCATATTTTGCACGCCATCGACCATGGTGGTTTGAAAGAACCATCTCGGCATTCACCTTGAGAGATTTAGGGAAACCATGGAAAATCCTAATCTGGATGACCGGACGGGTAATCGAATACTCGTCTTCAGGAATTGGAGGCCAGAGCGTTACCGCTCACCCCGCACGCTCGGTTGAATTTTTTGCACAGTTTGTTTTGATTATATAGAATGACCTTGTTCCTTCATTTTCATTAGAAAGTCAGTTTTTACACCCTTCTTGTTTTTCTTTTCTTTATATTCATTCCAGATTTTACTGTGTTTAATTATTGTCTTTTACATATCTTCTTGATGGCTTCTTGCTGTGTGGATTATTTCAGTAATTTTCCTCGATATGCTTCAATGTCTTTATTGGTTTAAGAATAAGCAGAAAGCGTTCCAGGCGCAGATCCAGCTTCTCAGATACATTAAGAGCCAATGTTTAAGTATCGTAGCATCTTTTTATGAAATTAAATAAAAATTTCAAATCGTTTCCTTTCTTTCGATGTTCTGAGGTGAATCTGCAACTCTTCTATTGCTACCAAAGAGTGGAAGAAAGCCGAGGCATTACATTCAATAGTAATTTAGCGGAGAGCAGGGGCAAGATGAGAGGCAATTGAATAAAACTTTTACACCTTTAATTACGCGGAGTGTAGAGGGCGGTGAATGGAACAGCGGTTGTTTCTACAGAGAATATCCACGAGTCCTGAGGAGATAAATCAAAGAATTAAAGATTTATGAGAACGCGCGGTGACTTTCCCACTGAAGAAATACTGCAGGGAGAAGTCACAAAATTTCTCTTCCGATACGATGATACAGCTACCTGTAAAATAATGAATTACCGGTATCCTAAATCTATCGGAATTTATCTCTTCCTTTTGCATCACCAAAGGAGTCTCTTTTTCGTTTCTGATATACTGTTGTTTTCTTGATACGGATATTCACTATCAGTTTTCTGACGTCACACATAGGTTTCTACTCTTAAATCGATAGCAAGGAAGGTAAAAAAGGGAAATGATTCTAAACAAATAAGTCTTTTCAACAATACGCTCATTAATCAATAATGTTTGAAATAATGTATTGATCTTCAAACAGCTCTTCCAATGACTGAAGGCAACTAAAAACAAGTCAAGAAGATTAATAAGATACGCTATTAAGGATACCAGATACTGACAAATGGGTGAATACATACATGCCAGAACACTGAAAATCACATTAGAAGCATGAATTTTAGAAACTACACCTTTTTATACTAGAAACACTCAGAATTAAACCAAGGGGATAGAGAAACTGTATGACGGGGATGATTTATAAACAGCAGTGTACATTTTAAAATTCTGTGTGTTGAGCAGAGCGCTTTATGGTAAATAAGCATGGACCTTCAAGAATACCAGAAAAAAGGAAGATTGAAGAATTTGAAATGTGGTGCTATAGAAGGATGCTGAATATTAAGTGGACAGATAAAGTACGAAATGATCGTGAATTGGAAATGAAGGGTGAGAAAAAAAAAGCTTGTGGAAGAGTCTTACAGAAACAAGAGAGAGGCTGGTGGGTCACATTTTAAGAAATGCCACATTGGTTAATTTGTTAGTGAAAGTAACAGTCGAAGAAAACAACGAGTTGAAAGACTGATGACAGCAAAAAAAGTGGGTAAACCGGTAAAATAGACAAAATTACAGTCCGATACAAATATAAATTTTGACAATTCAACTGTGATAGCAGCATTACCTGGTTGTATTGGTTGCTAAACCCAAAATTCTATTGAAATTTTACTCAGCATACTATTTCCTTTGAAGGTATTTATCTCTCAGCAAGTAAATTAATTGGTGAATTGTATAAAAAAATTCCTTGGTATAATTGAAGAACACGTACGTATACTGATATCAGGAGCAATAAATTAAACAGCAGTAGTGGTCTGGAGGCTCAGTGATTAAAACGTCTGACTGGCGATCGAAAAGTCTCCTGTTCGAATCCCTGTCTCGGCGGGGATTTTCAGAGACCCTTCATCTGACCTTCACCTTTGGCACAGCCTGCTGTGTAATGTGAAGTAGGTACTCGGATTTCATCTTAAATTCTAAGTCCCCTATACCCGGTGGGATAGGTGGCTGCATTAAGGGCGGATTGCGCAGCCGATAAGAAACATCGTCACCAGGTGATAACGACCACACGAATTTACTATCATTTAAACTGCTATAATCAGTTAATATCAAAACTTAAAATGTATAAAATAATTATTTCATGAACAATTCACATAACCTGGCCAGCAACTTAAGAGTTTTTCACGATGATAAAGTATAGCACTGGGAACAGAGATCCTCGGTTCGTATCCCATTTCAGCTGCAATTTTTAAATGTTTTTAATCTGTCCTTTATATTTACAAAAGCTTGCTTAGTGTTAGTGAAAAACGCCAGAATTCTCTCTAGTAAGCATTACACATAAAACAGTATGTTTTTGCGCACTTTGGTGGAATATCTGGTTAGATTAGTTGGCCAATTCAAACTCATTTTCAGATCCTTGGGACACAATTGATCATTTTTATAGTGTGTTGCTGTAAAACCTGCTGCATTATCGTTGTTGATGGGGGGTTTCGCATGTGGGAATTTTAGTGTGTTCTCCATTACTACGTGATAAATACGAGTTTTACAGATGGACTAATGCAGAAAACAGACACAAACTTACGCGCTTTGAACAGGTGGCAACAATAGCTTCCTTCACGGAACGTCACGGGTTCAACGATAAGGAGCAATGAGTTGATAAATGAAGCTGCAAAAAAAATAGAGAGAGAGGTAGATAGTAATCGGAGCTATTACTGCAAGTGTTCAGGTGAATTAGTCTTTCCTTAGCCAAATAATCAGTAAAACAACAAATAATCTTCGAAACTTAACATTTCATTTAGGTACTCACGATCAACTCTAATCAGAACTTTACTGTTACAACTCGTGTTTTACTGTTGATTTACAGAATTAAATAAACCCAGTGTAATTGACTGTGGTAACATTGTGTTCCTCTGGGTAGTCTACGTCCATCGGAGGCAGTTCTGTTGCCATAACTCCCTTCCCCGCACGGGTGGGTCCTGCCGAGTTCGTGGCGCAGCTCTTTCTGCTTTACTGATCAGTCGGTAGAGCCGGTAATTCCCCGCATTTCCAAAAAAGTTAATTCAATTCCACCTGCGTTTGATGGTTCTACTTCAACTATCTTACCATTCTTAGTTTATCTTTGATCTAATTTTATCTTTGGTGTGTATCTGTTCAGGTTAAGAACGGTGTGTTTATCTTTAATATAGTGTGATCTTTGGTGTTTGTATATTAAGGTTATGAACAGATGATCATTTATTGCCGCGTTCACCGTTCACGTAGATTCGTAAGACATTCCTCACTTTAAGCTTTCAAACTGCGTGAACTATATCGAGATCGGTTCGTTAGTTCTTTAGTAATACCTTAACAAAGAGATCCCTAACGAGCGCTTAAAGGTTTTTTATGCAGTGATTAACCATCAACTACAAGTTGACCCACAAACATCACCTTGCGCCTCTCGTTTTAACTCGCTCATATATTGTGAAATAGGTAGGTTTTAAATGATGCTTTTTTTTTTTACACCCTATAATCTATTTATTTCAAATTAAATTTCAGTTCGCTTGAAATGAGACTTATCGGAACTTTCTGCGTCAACTCAAGTAATATACAACCTTCATACAGTTACTTGAAAAGAGGAGGACGGGAAATCCAGTGATAATGAAGCTGTCAGAAGGTCAAATGTACAAAACGAGGTCGAAATCCACGGAATGGTGGATTTGTAAGTAAAACATACAAATACCCAGATTTCGAGTTTTATATATATGGATATGTTTTAATTTTTTGCGTCGTAATGAGTTTTTTTGTTTTTTTATTTATTTATTTTTTGCTTTTTTTTCTAGTAGTAAAGTGTAAAGTGTGGAATGTATTATCTTTGCAACCTTTACCGTAACTGAAATCACACAACTCCATTACGCTTATTGTAGTGTTAATCTTTGATGTAGTTGTTTGATTAACGTTCTGTCTATAACGTACTATGTTTCAGAAAACTGAAGAAATAAATATCCAAGTTTACGTAGCCATGAAACAATATTAACAGTATACAAAGGGTGTGATGTTTAACAGTGTTATGAGTGATCTTTTGTGGGAATCTCGTAAAAAAGTTTCATCTTAGATGTTGTGTTATCTGTAGCTCTTATCTGTTCTCGCTAGAAATTATCATTTCTTGCTCCGGTCATTACAGAGGGCTAGTCTATAAGCTTTAAAAATGTGAAAATCCCATCCAAATTTGTTCTGAAGTGTTCGCATGATGCCTGGACAAAGAGACAGACAGTCGAAGGCCACTTACAGCTCTGTAGTAGTATAGATTGTATACGTAATACAAAATATTTAAAGTTTTTAGGGGTAATATTACGAGAGGATTCTTATTATACCTTTTTAGCTATGTCAGAAAAGTATCTAAACCAGTTTTAAATTGATTCCTATTCTGCTTTAAAAAAATTAGATAGACCTTTTTCCACCTGTTGACGCAAGAGCTGGTGCTGTTTCTTCTATTTATTAGTATACATTACATCACGGCTCTTTGCAACGCAATATTTTTAAGTGCCTGTCTGGAGCGCCCCACTTTAATCATAAAATAAAAAGCAATCGCTGTTTCTCTCGCGAATTTGCCTCTCATTTCAAGCCCCGTTGTTTGTTTCTGTTTAAATTTACTTTTATACTTTAGTACGTACAGAAGCCGGAAAATTGATACCCACGTATGAAGTGATTTTAGCTCTTTGGGTTAGAAATGTTGGGTAGTTTTCCACTGAAACAAATTTAGTTACGTTTAGAATGTGTCTGAAGGGTAGCTTCAAGGAAGCTGCTTTATTGCCTATTTGCAGTCGGTCTGACTGTTGAATTCCGCAGTCCATTACTCTGGCCCATCAATAATCTGATCTGGCGGCTAAATGATATTTTAGCTGCACAAGCGCTCAGATATTTACTAAAGGGGCACAGCAGGAGCAGTAATATTTCAATACAAAAATTGTAAGCGTTTATGCCACAACACCATAAAGAACAGATTCTTCCAAAAAACATACGAATTGTTCCATTCAGTTAAATACTTTCTATTCATCAAATCTACGATATAAGTACACGTTCTAGCTAGTGAAGAAACTTCTTAGTCATTAACGAAGTTGCAGTTACTCTCTCTATACCGCTTCTAAGATCCCAGCTTTTTGTTTGCAACATTTTCTGCTGGCGATAGTATTGATGGATTCACTTGTTTAAAGTGTTACACCAAACTCATACTTCATGTGTACCATTCTAAATTTTTAAATTTTCTTACTTAAGTCTCAAAATAAGAGCAAAGACGTAAGTGTTTGAAACCTAAATTTTAACGTAGAATCTGAACCACGGAAACGTTCTGGCGTACTTCACATTACACACTAAGCTGCGTCAAACGTGAAGATCGAGTTAAGGTCCATTGAAAATCCCAACCGAGAGCGGGATTTGAATCGGGGACCTTTCGATC
This sequence comes from Vandiemenella viatica, assembly GCA_031002005.1. Lineage (NCBI taxonomy): Eukaryota > Metazoa > Arthropoda > Insecta > Orthoptera > Morabidae > Vandiemenella > Vandiemenella viatica. The sequence continues at coordinate 240,656,123 of CM061921.1, forward strand.
TCCAGTCAGACGACTTAACCACTGAGCCATCAGACCGTTTACTTTTCTACTATAGTACGTACCGGAACGTTGAAATGTAATTGCTTCTGGCTTTACGCCGCGTTGACATCGAGGTCATCATAGGCGGCAAAGGACTGTGGGCAAGGAATGGGAAGGAATTTGGCCATGACATTTTTGAAGTAACCATTGGTGTGATTTGGTGAAACCACGAAAAACCAAAATCCGGATGGCCGTACGAGGATTCGAACCCGCACCCTCTCGAATGCGAAGCCAAAACGTTGTCTTTTTTCCACCATGCTCGGTGGGCAATTGTAAATCACCGATATGATTTCTACGTAGCGTCATGCTTCCTAACATCATCTTTATGAGATTGAAGCGTATAATACACACCCATACTGCCACTAATATTCTACAAATTCTAGGTCAAGTTGTCAGTGCATTTACATATTTCTCCAATTTTCAATTTTGGAGAGGTTTATTCTCTTTTTGGGTTTCTGTAACCAAAGAAAGAAGCTGTCCAACTGACCGAGAGTGGGGGGGGGGGTGAGCTGTAACGCTCTCGCCTCGCATTCAGGCAGATACAGCTTTGAATCCTCGTCAGGCCAACCACTTTTCGGTTTTCCGTGGTTTCCCGGAATCACCCCAGGTGAATGCCCGGAAGGTTTATTTAAAAGGCCATGTGCGAAATCCTCCACGTTCCTTGCCATCAGTTGCTTTCTTCCTCTAATGACATTGAAGTCGATGGGGCGTAAAATCATACGAAATAAAAAAAATTATGTAAGCTGTAGCTCCTCTTTCTGTCCGTTTGTCGCAGGTGTCTAGCACGTAAACGCAGTAAGGTACAGAATAAAAAATTTACACGTGTTCTGTAATTCGTTGACCCAAACCGAATATAGTTTTTAAAATTCTCTAAAATCATATTCTACGGGGCTCTTTAGAGGTAAATGGGGTCGAAATTTTTTCTTCTTCCCTAGTGTATGGTGGATAGCTCGTTAAGTAGAAGAAAAAGAATTTTTCCAATTTTTTTTCTCTGGGAATTAATAACGTGAGTAGTTGTAAGTTTTAGACAAATTTTTTTTTTTTTTACAAGATCTGTCTCAGAATCTTTATCACCTGGAAACTTGAAATTTGTCCCCAATATCAAACATATCTCGCATTCAAACGATAAATTCTTAAACACTTACATTTAATAAAATTGTAAGTTGTGAGGAAAACTAACATACGTTTTTGTACTTTCTCATACGCAAATATGAGTTTACTATTATTACACGCCAGTGTGGCTCAGTGCGTTAAAGCACTTAAAACTGTATGGGGGAGGTACAACGGGACCATGTTCAAGTCCTGGACACCACGTACCGGCCACCCTGATTTCGGTTTTTAAGCGGATTGCAGTAATCATCTAGGCGAATACTGGAACGGTCCCCAATCTCCGTGAACCACACATTTCACGAACAGAAATACACTTGTCATACAGAATACGAACAGTTACATGTTTCACTGGCAGATGCCAACACAAACATCCTCCTATAGGTTAAACACTCTGGATCTAACAATCTCCATATGAATTCGGGCAGTACACAAGTTCCCACCTCCTCCCCCTCCCCACTCCCTCTCATAAGTCATACAGGGTGTCAGTGGCACGTGCTGCCTAGCTGATTCCACGGCAACTTCGCCCTTGTGGGCATTACATTTCGAACACGTAAAGAAGAAAAATCACAATTTCGCGAAGAGATGCCCTCCTACAACACTATCAATTTAGTTTTAAATAATTTAAATTGCCTTCATGAGTGTCATGTTACTAAATAAACAAAATTAATAATCAACAACAATTTCAATCCAAAGAGTGTAGTGTTTATCTCTGAATACGATCTTTGACACCTATCTGTTCAGGTTACGAAAGGAGTATTTATCCTGATGTAGTGTGATGTTTGGCGCCTATCTGATTTAATTTGCAAGCAGATTATCAGTTATTGCAACGTTTGAGTGGATAGATAAGAAATACCACAGATTTTAAGTAAAACCCTAAGCTTTCAAACTATGAAAACTCCTTCCAAATCGGTTCTGTAGCTTTTGCGTGATTCGTAGGCAAAGAAATACCACAGGAACGGTAGCGTGAAGATTTATTTACTTTAATTTAATTGCGATGGAATGCACGTTCCGGTGGCAATTTCCCTATACACCCAATTTCTCCCCTTTCCTGTACCCACCTACTTTTGCCCTGTACACCTTTCAGCATTGAATTGTTTCAACGTTTTTGGTAAATTATTCATCAATTCTCATGGTAACTTATTCCAATCCCTGACTCCCTTACCTGCTAAACAAACTCTTCCCACACCCTTGTGCCGGAAATCGAGTGCCAGCTTGAGGTCATGGTCATCTTTTCCCTTCCATGCATTGCTTATGATTCTTGTACCAATGTCTTTCCACGCCTCATTACCAATATGCCTTGTATACTCCATGACTCTCCTCCTGTCTTAAAGTGAATCCCATTGCAGCTCTTTCATCATATCGGTTACTGATTGTGTCCTACGGTAATTTCCAGAGGCAAATCTAGCAGCCCTTCTTTGCACTCCCTCCAACTCCTGTACTTGTTACCCAAAATGTGGGTCCCGTACTACGCCACCATATTCAAGCAATGGTCTGACCAAACTTTTGTAACCTAGTTCCTGTATTTCTCTCATACACCCACTCATAACTCTCTCCAACAAGTGGAGATTTTAGAAACCTTTTCCTGCTACCTGTCCAATGTGGCCTGCCCAGTTGTGCTTGTTATCAAATGTTATGCAAAGATATTTACATTTCAAGACTTCAACAAGCAATTGTTTCCCCACCTTATAATCATAATCAACCTTCAGTTTTTTTATATGTGTATCTTATAATCTGACACATCTTTGCACATATCTTTATCCCATGATTATCAACCCAGTTAGATATTCTCTCCAGATCACCCTGCAGCTGTTCACAGTTCTCTACTGTTTTGATCCTTTTACATAGCATTGTGCCATCTGAAAACAACCTAACTTCTGATAGTAAACCATCAACTCAATCATTCATTATAATAATGAATAGCGATGGTCCCAATACGCTACCTTGTCGTACTATCATTTTTACTTCCACATCTTTTGATACTGCGTTTCCTACCCTAACTGCGTTTGCTTTACACCTTTTAAAAATTCTTCTACCCAACAAACCACTTTCTCATCCACTGCAATAGTTTTTACTTTATTTACCGCCATTTTATGGCTCACTCTGTCAAAAGCCTTTGAAAGGTCTAGTGCAAAACTACCAATTTGGCCTCCCTTGTCCTTTTCATCCAAAATATCTTGCAGATATTATACTAACTGAGATTCGCTTGAGTATCCTTGCCTAAAGCCATGTTGCCAATTTGAAAACCACTTACGATGCTCACATATATATCTGATGTGGTTTCATAATACAGTGATGATTGACAATGTTCTTAATTCGTCCTGATGTGTCTGTGATAAATTTTTGATTGAAACTGAATGATACCAATAGCAGTACGAGACCGTGGAGTGGAGTCTGCTGCCTAATTTGGAGTTGTGTCAGCATTGATTTTTGTGTCAAGCGAACGCCGTCTGACCCACCACATGCGAGGTATCTGTCTGTGTCACTAGAGTACAGAATCCTGATAGCGTGAAGCTCCACTGCCAACTGACCCGTTATTTTTGTTTCATCTGGAAAATCACTCGATATCGTTTCCTGCGTATGATGTTTTAAACTAGTGGATAGGCTTGTTCTCTTTTTTGTTATATTTTCTGAAGTAAGCATTGATGTTCAGTCGATATCGAAATTCGTTGTTAGAACATGGAAATAAATTTTAAAATCATCATAGCATATTTAATTGTAGGCACGTTTGAAAAGCTGAAATCCATGCACACGTCTCGTTGATCGTTATCAAAAGATTAAGATTGCCTATTTAAAAGCAAATGAGTAAAAACTTTTATGCGCAAAAAATATTCACTTTTCTCCGCTACTGCAGATTCATAACTACATTAAATTACTGCAAGTACATAACTATAAAATATACAACAGTTCTCATATAACGTTTCAAATCAGCATCAGCTATCTTATCACAGTTGTGCATAATTTCTCCGTATCATCTCTAACGTAAAGGATCAAAACCGTCTACATGAACAATGCCAACCATATAGCGTGTGAAGCTGCTAGAAACACAAACAGCTTAAGAGAGTATCAAGTTTGATGGTCAAGAATGTATCAGATAAGAGAAATAGATCTTTTTTCATTTCCTGGCCAATGAAAAATCTGAGGTGCGTTCGTAACAGTAAGTAACTCACAGAGATACCTTCATCAAACAGCATTAGTTCCCGCAGGAAATACTTAGCTACGATACATTTGATAAAATCGCTTTTTTTTTAGTTCATCTGCCTTAGGTGACATAAATGTTTTTTTAATTAACGAAAACAGTCATTAATAGTTTAAAATGTAATTCTGTTAAAGGTTTGGATGTCGCTAAATTTTGAAAGATGTTCCTGAGTGGGAAATGCTTTGATCAGTCTGATGGCAGCCCTAATGGCGCCTGGTACAGGATTTAATTACCAAGCAGTGTTGTAAAGAACCAATTACTATGATTTGATTTGATCAGCGAGAGCGCTTAAGTTGCTAAGATAAACTAATTTGCGCGCTGAAACAAATATTGTTTATTTAAGAGGAAAATTGTTGTCGAGCAATCATTTATATTAAGCCGGAAAATTCTACAAGAGACACACAAAAGGAAATCGTGTTCTATTACTTATTCAAAAAGTATAGAGCAACTAATTTACACACTTTTATTTTTCAACGTAGTTCCCCTCCTTTTCAATTCAGTGATATTATTTTTTCTTTACCTTAGGTATGATTTAGAAAACTATTCTCTCTGCTGTCAATGTTAACATTACTCGAAAGTGAGATTAAATCTGTAATCTTTCTCTGCGACTTTTCATGTTTTTCATTTTTAAAGACATTTACGTCTGAAAACGTTCACTGAGCGTAGTGAATGTTAATCGTTTAGCAAATTTCAGATGGTTTCTTTTGGAGTAAATTTGATAATAATGCAGTTTTCCACGTCTGAATGCATTTCCATTTCCAAAGATGTCAAATAAATATCAGTGGATGGTAGAATAGATTAAAACTTATTAGGGCGAAAAAATTATAGGTAGGTTTCAAAGTGAATACATTTTTGTTCATCCAAATAGCCAGTGAAACAACGATATTCTTTACAACTTAACATTTTATTTAGGTATACAAGAGAAACTACTACTAGATACACATTTGTTTATGTAGAAAAAAGACTCTATTTCTTGGTACTTTTTCTGTTACAACACGTGTTTCAGAGGAGGTTTTCGGAAGAAAGAAAGTAAAAAGTGGTATCATTGTGTTCCTCGGGCCAGTCCACGTCCATCTAAAGCAGTTCCGTTGCCGTAACTCCCTCCCCGCACCACAAGGTCTCACTGAGTTCGTGGCCCCTGTGGCTTTCTTTCGCTCCGCTTTCTTGCTCAATCCATAGAACCAACGCCTCTCCCAATTTCCAAGGGAGATTGCTTCAATTCCATCTACGTCAATTTCTTACAATGCAGTTTGACATTATCACTTTCAAGGTCTTACAGTTTTTCGAAATTTACTTTTATCGTACTTGAAATAGTCTTAAATAGTTCACTGTACTGTGTTTCATACGTCATTTTGTTTCAATTCATGTTACAGACGACCGTGTTACCGTTTCTATAAAGGAAACTTGGGGTACACTGTATAGCCGTTTCGTTACACGAAAAATCGTACTCTTTCCCCGCATCGTGCGGGGTTGGGAAAGATGCCAGCTAACACACATGAGCCTTTCAAGTTTTATCTGTTGAACGCATTGCAATTGTGTCCTTACTCAGTAATTAAATTGTAATTGCAATTTAAATTTGAACTCATTGCAATATTAATAATGTTATAATCTTATAGACAGTGTGGTGAAAATAGTCCTCTCAAGGTCATGAAATCTCGGTTGCCTTCCTGTCCGTAACATCCCCTTGTCCTTAGGTTGAGTTGGGGATAATGCGACATTTTTTTCTGCCAGTCGTCAATACTTGGCTTTGAATTCGCTAGTCATACATTAAGTGCATTAAAATACAGAAGTAATATTCCAGTACCCGAAGACATCCTGGGTATTATAAACCAAAGTCGTTATAGCAGATTTTTTCAAGTCTTAGGATTATTGCTCATAACGAACAGGCCAATGAAAATATTGTATTTTCTTAAGTAAAACCTTGACGGTTACGGTTTGAGTATTTCTGGGAAGTCGGTTCATAATGTCCTTTTTTCCGGTTCGGCCACAAAGTACCATGTGGACACCGACCAACACAGACGACCAGTGTGAATCGTGAGAGGGAAGGAACCGAGTTCCTGCGCGAAGTCAAATCTATTGGAGGAAAGACGTGTTACAATCTGCCTCCGAAACCTGTAACTATGTAATATGTGCAATTTTTGTTTGTGAAATGTGTATTTTATAAGTCGGAAATTGGGCTTCAACCCAGCATTCACCAAACTGAATTCAGGAAATCTTGATGGCCAGTACGCAGTGGCCTGGGATACCCCGCCCCGTTGTACCTTCCGGATCAATGTATTGGCCACAGGTTCCTGAACCACATTGGCTAGTTTCATAGTGTTATTATGTTTGTTATAATATTTTTTATTGATGTAGGATAACCGATATAGTTTCTTAAAATTGTATTTTATATTGTTTTGAACATATTTACATATTTTAGTATTCTTGAATTTGGGCTTCCTTGGCTAAAGGCCAGGTTTTTTACTTTTAGAATGAATGTTGATTTTTCCGTATCAACAATGATCTACTAATGTACTTGGCTAGTAAGCTTGTTGTTGAGTATTGAAAAATTTCTCAACAATTATATTCGCCACCACAAAATAATATTCATGAGGATTTGTGTGTTTAAGTTGTAAATGAAGGAATATTTGAAGACATATACAAATGGATTGTACATGCAAATCCTTTCTAAAAGTATTGTTAAGGAGAGCTTGCATCAATCGAACAAGAAGTGCGATTAGTTAGAGACGAAGTTTTGTGTTGGCAAATAGAGAATGTTAATAATGTTTTGGCTGTGTAAACATATCAGACGTTGATTTTTTATTATACCTAGCCGACCACGACATTTAGCAAATCTGGTAAACCACTAAACGTATAATCGAAGCAGAATGAACATGGAAAATCCTACATTGTGTCATGTATATTTGTGTCGTGTGTCACTGATCCTCAATTTCTCTCGTAGGTGTGTTATGTATAGTTCACTGTTTACAGTGACAACAACAATTCTTAGACAATCTTCAAACAGAATATTTCATCGTGGCGCTATAAATAATACGGTTTTCTTACTTGAACGGCAAGAAACTTATCAAGCAAGGAAGGGCAATTTGAAGATGCCGTTGATACTGCAATATTTTCTTACATAGTTCCTCACTGTAGGTTTTTACGAGAAAAAATGGAATGTAATTTAATCAGCGACACCATATTATATAACACAGCAGGAACATCTAAACTATTCGCGTAACAATTTTATTTGATTTAACATAATCCGTTTTGTGGATAAAACATATATGGCAACAACTTATTAATTTGAAGTAAGCTTCAAAATTTTGTTAGCTTTCCTTTTTTCATTTTTCTAGAGCTCTCTGTTGGTTTATGTAAAACAAGTTCTCTGGTTTCTTACTCGCGGAAGTTGTGATTTGATACCAGCTCTTTTAAATTACTTTTAATATTAAATAACGTGTAGAAATATTTGTCTGGTGGTGTGTTTAGCGAATTTGAGTGTAGTAACACTGTGTAGTAAAAGTATCATAGTTTAAGTACCTAGTTGAAAAAGGTTTTGGTTCGACAAGTTTGAAACACGTGTGTCTTGTTTACTTATACTAATACCCGTTAAAGGGAATTAATATTTTTATCAGTGAAGGAAACAAGGAGTTACTAACAGGTTTATTGTTAAAATTGGTTTGCTTGCGTGGTAAAAGGAGAAAGGTGTGCCTTGTGCAAATTATATTGCAAAATAAGGAAAGGTATTTATAGGTTAAGTTTCAATTCTCTTCAAGGGCTCATATTTTGTTTTGTTTTGTATAATATGTCAATGAGCATGAAGTGTGGTGGCTGTCGCAGGGTTGTAAAGCAGGGAAACAGCTGTAATGATTGTGGAGTTCGTTTTCATCCGAAATGTTGCTACATGGAAGCTGAAAATGCGCTTCACTCCCCTTGGAGTTGTTCGACTTGCAAAAGTAGCAAGGAAAAGAGGGAACTAGAAAGTTGGATCTCTTGTCTCGAATCCACATTGGCTGAATTAATTGAAGAACTCAATGTTTTGAAGGCTGAAAAAGCAGCATTAAATGTTAAGGAATTAGAGTGGATTACAGCCAAAACTGGAGGGAAACACCAGGACCTGCATTCTACAAATTTTCAGTTGGAAGTTTCGAATGCTTTTGGGGTGTTGGAGAATCTAACTGAGGATGTATCAGATACCACAGCAGGGCTGTCTCATTGCAACAAAGCTGTAAAAAAGCACACATTGTGCAAAGCTCGTAAAAAGAAATCCAAGAAGGTGTTATTGCTTGGAAGTAGTCACGGTAGAGGCTTAAGTGCAATGTTACAGTCAAGCCTGGGCTCTGATGTTGAGGTGTGCAGTATATTTAAGCCTAATGCAGAACTTGGCAATGTTGTGGATGAAATTTCAAACCTGGGGAAAGATCTTACTAAAGAGGATCATATAATTATTGTTGGGGGTCCTGGAAATAGTCTGTCCAGAAATCTCAATTATTGTGTTGAAACAGACATTGACAACATTGCTAAAAACACCACTCACACCAATGTTGGTTTTGTTGACCTCTTCAAACGTTATGATCAACCCTGGATGCGTGGTCATGTACAGCGTACACAGGCAGATCTGAAGCGTGCATTGTGTCAGGCTGACCGAACTCACATTGGTCTGATGGATGTTTCTTGCATAACACGGAGTGACCATACCTCCCATGGACTCCACCTGAATGTTCGGGGCAAGCAGAAGCTAGCGCAACTGATTGCCAGTAGCATCAGGAGAGGCAGGTTGGATGTGAACCCCATCCCAGTGGTAATTGGTGGTAGGACTCAGTCTTTTTAGGCCAAACGTCAAGAGTAGGAAGAGTTATTTAAGAAATGTACATAATGATATTACAGTCAAAAATAAAGAATGTCAGTCTAAAATAGCTTTGTTCCATCAGAACATTAGGGGTATCTCAAGCAAACTTGATGAGTTGATAATATCTATAGAAGAAACCCAAAAATCATTGAATATTAACATAAATATTGTATGTCTGACAGAACATCATCTGAAGAATTCTGAAATATGTCTCCTCCCATTTGTTGGATATAGATTAGCTTCATGTTATTGCAGGTCAGAGATGAGAATGGGTGGTGCAGCAATATATGTAACAGAAAATACTGAAACAAAATCATTAGATGTAAGTAAATACTGTATAGAACAAGATTTTGAATGTTGTGCAACACAGTTAGAATTAGAAAACAAATATCTTATAGTGCTGACAGTTTATAGGGCTCCCACAGGAGACTTCAGTAAATTTTGTAATAAACTTGAAGCAGTTCTACTAAATTTATCACGAACTAAAAGGGAAATTATCCTCTGTGGAGACTTCAACATAAATTTTGCTGTAGAATGTAACCAGACAGATTATCTTCTAGGAATGCTAAGATCATTCAATCTCTATCAAACTGTAAATTTCCCAACTAGAATACAAAAAGATAGTAGTACCATTATTGATAACATTTTTGTAGAACACAATAAATTAGAAATAAATGGAACAATTCCAATGGAAAATGGTTTGTCAGACCATAATGCTCAAATAATTACTTTGGATATTGTGGGAAATGAAAATAACAAAAAGAAAGGATTTGTCAGAGTTAGGCCATTAAAGAACAATTCAATAAAAACATTAAATGATGAACTTCTCAATGAGGACTGGAGCACTGTTTATAAATTAAAAGGGGTAAATAATAAATTCAATTACTTTCACCGAAGGTTTTTGGAAATTTACGAAAGGTGTCTCCCTACAAAACTAACTCCAATTGGTCAAAAACGATTAAACAAAAATTGGGTTACAGTTGGTATCAAAACATCTTGCAGACATAAAAGGGAATTGTATGTAAAAGTTAGGAATACTGATAATATGCTTCTCAGACAACATTACAAAACTTACTGTAGAATTTTAACCAAAGTAGTAAAAGAAGCTAAACGTTTGGCCATAAACGATGAGATTAGTAGTTCAGATAATAAGATAAAAAGTGTTTGGAACATTATTAAAAGAGAAACAACTGTATCATCCCTTGAACATAAACCTATATCTATAAGCATTAATGATAAACTTGTAAATGACCCCTCGTATGTAGGAAGTGCTTTCAATAACTATTTCTTAACAGTTGCTGAAAAAATAAAAGGAAAATGTATTGGGAATATGGATGCTATAGCAATACTTAAATCCTTGTCACCAAAAGCAGCACCTATGTCTCTATTTCCCACCAGTAAAAATGAAATTGAAAAAATTATTAAATCCCTCAAAAATAAAAATTCATTTGGTTATGATGAGGTTTCAACCCATGTAATGAAACAATGTAACACCAGCATTAGTAGAGTTATTAGTCACATTTGTAATAGTTCTTTTGAAGAAAGTATCTTCCCTGACTCACTCAAGAAGTCAATAATCAAACCGCTTTATAAAAAGGGTGATACCTCAAAGATTGAGAATTACAGACCAATATCACTTCTACCAGCATTTTCAAAAATCTTTGAAAAAGCAATATACAGAAGGGTGTATGCACATCTACAAAAGAATGACCTACTCAGTAAAGTACAGTTTGGTTTTAGACAAGGCGTTTCAACAGATTCAGCAATTTTTGCTTTTGTAAACAACATACTGGAATCAATGCATAAAAAACTAAATTCCCTAGGTATATTCTGTGATCTTGCTAAGGCTTTTGACTGTGTTGATCATGATATTCTACTAGGTAAATTAGATCACTATGGAGTTAGTGGTAAGCCAGGACTTTGGTTTAAATCATACCTGGAAAATAGAAAGCAATGTGTATCACTGAAAGATGCTAATACAGGAGATGTTATAAACTCAGAATGGGGTATAGTTAAATGTGGTGTGCCTCAGGGTTCAATTCTTGGCCCTCTGCTGTTCTTAATCTATATAAATGATCTTCCACATATACTAGGTGATAATGAACACATAGTGCTCTTTGCAGATGATACTAGCATATCGTTGAAAGATCCATCAGCACAAAACCTCGAAAACATAGCAAATGATGCCATGAAGAAAATTAATAGGTGGTTTAATGCCAACAAACTAATACTTAATGTAGAAAAGACACAGTTACTTCAGTTTGTTACAAAAAATAAAACAAAGGACAGCTATAATGTGATATCAGAAGGGAAAACAATCAATGAAAGCAGTTTCACAAGATTCCTGGGTGTATATATAGATAACAAATTGAACTGGAAACAACATATTCAACAACTTCTTAAAAAACTGAATTCTGCAACATTCTCACTGAGGGTAATATCTAGAATAGCTAATATAGAAACCAGAAAGTTAGTATATTTTGCATATTTTCATTCCCTGCTCACTTATGGCATCTCATTTTGGGGAAACTCGTCACAAGCACAAAGGGTATTTAAATTACAAAAGCGTGCTATAAGAACTATTTGTGGAGCAAACCCATGGACGTCGTGCAGAAATCTGTTTAAAAACCTGGGTGTTCTAACCATGCCAGCACAGTATGTATACTCTGTATTATCATTTGTAGTGGAAAATCCTGAACACTTCAATCTTAATGCTGACATACATAGCCATAATACTAGGAATAAATATAATATTCACAAGGATTACAAATCACTGTCAATTGTACAGAGAGGGTTAACATTTACTGGAGCTTCCTTATTCAATGTCTTACCAACAGAAATTAAATGTTACCTACAAAAACCCAACTACTTTAAGTCCAAACTGAAAGAGTTTCTGCTTCAGAACCCATTTTACTCTGTGAAAGAATTTTCTTCTTGGAATTTGGTAACTAAGAATGACTGATAAAATAGTATATATGGTGTATGGAAGGGGAAGGTGACAAAGTTGTCCACAATTACTAAAATGATATATGGTTTTTCTTTCTGTTGAAACTTTTGACAATTTAAGTAATTATTGTGGTTACAAAATTCCACTCATATATAGTAACTAACATGGGATAGCATGCATTCAAAAAACTGCTGTGAAAAATTATCATACTAACAGGTTGCTAAGTAATTGACTGCTTATGAGTTGTTGGTAATATAATTGATATTGTTAATAAGTGTGTGTACTGTTCCACATAAATAGCAACTAACATGATATAATAGGCTATGTAGTCGCAAATCACAGTGAAACGTATCGTGGTTACTGGTTGTAAGAAAATAACTGATTATTAGATGCTGGTAACAAGTGTATATACTGTTCCACATAATAAGTATTAATTAACTCGGGATTGTATTTGTAGATAACAGGAGATATTGGTTATACTAATTGGTTGTAGCTAACTTGTTGTCAATATGTAATAACATTATCAATTATATAGTAATATTGACATTACAAATAAGTGTATGTACTGTTCCACATCCCCGAGATTATTCTCACATGGGATCAAAGTGAACATATCTATCTATCTATCTTTCTAAGTAATTTCATTTGTTGCTTTATTTTTCAGTTCTCTCGTAAATGTTTTAATTTAAAATGCACATCATTCCTTTACATAAGTTAAAAACATTTTTTTTTCGAATATTTTCCGGACTTAAAATTGATTGTTGAAATTTGTAGGAATGCTCCGAGACCTTGGCAGAGGTAATTTTGTGTTGCGGACTATAGATGAATTATTTATACAGTTACTGTATAAATCGAAATGGTGAGTAGCTACAGCCGTTTTTGCTGACATGCATCTGTTGCAAGTGGACGCGGTGTACGATGGCAGCGGAATGACATCCCCAGTTCAATAAAACAGATTCCTCACATTTCCAGTCGATTCCTCTTGCGCGGAATGTGCACGTGCAGACAGTCTCCCCAGCAAGTAAAAGCCCGGATTTCCGCTTCAGAGCATTGGCTTTTCGAGTGCCACTTCTCACGTTCTGCAACTAGTCGTATCTCGAAAATATGAAGGTGTTCACATTTTAAATTATAATTTATTACTTCTTCGAAGAATAGCTTTAAACAAGTAGTTTCGATACTGGTATTTTCCGTATTATTTCCTTCGTTTTTAATGCATGAGCACCACTTTCCAAATAGCTTAAGAACGCCTTAAAGAAAAAATGAGTGTTGTTATACTTGTTCCATAAACCGTTGCTGAGGCACCACCTCTGGTAGTGTAACATGTCTAAGTAAATAAGTATACATGTGAGATGAACACTAATCACAATGAAAACTATTATATACTGTAGAAACAAAAAATATTAAAAGTTTACAAGTAAAAGTTATATCAGGCACAATTGGTTTGTGAATGATGTAGAAAGGGTTGCAAATAAGATGATCATTCAGCTTTTAAGTACGTCTTTACTACTGACAAACTATTACTTACTTTTAGAAGATTAATAAAAAGAAGTGTTCCAGAATAATTAACCTCTGTTTGTATCAATGACAATGACGTTTGAGTTCTGAGATTTGTTATTCTTGTATTGAAACTGTATGTCTGTCGATTAGATGTAAGAAAATTATTAATTTCTATGACAAAGGACATAGTAGAATATATATTTTGAGAAGTCATTTTAAGAAAATTGAGAATATTAAAGAGTAGTCGACTGGAAGTTCTTAGCTTTACCCTACACAGCATCATAATGATTTTTTTCTGTGGAGAATAAAGATTTTTATTTCTTAAAGCGTTTTCCCCAAAACTTATGCCATGAGAGATGACTGAGTGAAAATAATATGAGTACACCTGTTTCATTTGTTTCAAATCTGTTGTTAGAGAACGCTTTTATTTCAAAGGTGGCACTGCTTGACTTCTTCCGTAGAAATATGATATGTTCTTGCCAATTAAGTTTCTCATCTATTTGAATGCCAAAGAATTTTATACCCTTTGTTTCTAAAATTACGATTTTTTTTATAAAATCTGCGTAAGGTTTACTGTTTTAGGTTTTATTAGGGAAAGACTAATGGTATTTTCGTGCATACGTGTTTAATGTGGTGAAATAAATGAATTTGGATCATAGCTATGAAGCTTAATTGTTTGTTACCTAATATGAAGTATACATCACTACTAACGTTTATTTCAACTGTAGACAATCGACTTGAAGATAATTGATTTGCAGACAATTCACTTACTTGTTGGCGACAATTTAGAAGGAGAAAATGGTATTACATAGATTTTTCACACATAGTTTGGTGCTAGGAAGATATGTGCGTAGAGATTCTACTGTTTTCGTGGTTAATTGTAGAATGCAGTGTTTTTAATTAAAACAAAACTAAAACCAAGTATACTTTAGAATCATAAAATCATATAAAAATTACAAACCGAACCTATTTATTATATAAGTAGTTCTGTGAATCTGTTAACAAATTATTTTAGTTAATAATGGTGGGATGCTATTTAAAATGAGGAAATAAATTAATAAACGACGTATCTGTGTACTACACGTCATTGATACAAGGTGTATAGTAGGAGGGCTCAAGTCTGTATAGTAGCGTTTATAATTAAGTGTGAAATTATTGTCAACAGCTGTAGTACAAAGTGACATAGTATTCCAAAAATTACAAAAGTGATTTATTTTTTCTTGATGTCATCTGTATAACACCCCACTGCAGAATCGGTATCTCAGAGTCATGGTTCGTTCTTGGAAAGTGTATCCATTTGAAACGTTAAGAATTCTATTGGTTCTTCTGTAATTCTGTATTTAATGCAAACGATTCCCAGTTTTAGTTTAGGTTCCTTAGCAACGTTTACCATACAATCAGGCAGCTGAAACGATTTAGCATGACCAAACGTTTATAATTACTAGTGTTCTGCAAGTTGCATAGAAAGCACATGTGTGACCTAACTTGTAATAATGTTCTTCTGTATGGGGCCCCCCATCGAAAAGAGTTAATAGAGGCGTTGGAGCAGGTCCAAAGAAGAGCCGCTCGATTCGTGACTGGTATATAATATACAGCTAGAGAGAAAGCCTAAGTGTGATTTTGACGGGGATGTATTGGGAAGATCTGGGAGGAATTGCGCTCATCAGGCGCTAATTTGCTAATGAATCCGTTGTAGACGTCCCTGTAAGCTACAACAGCAACAACAGAAGCTGATTGGAAAGTTTATGACAGATCTATTTCAAGATGGAAGCAAACGCATTTCGTCACCGGAAACATTCACATACAGTGTAGTCTGGGCCTTAGTGGGCAAACTACGTTACAATTATCTCTCATACCTTTATGATTAATAAAAGGGGATTTTCAATTTTAATTTTTATGAAGGAGTGAAAATTTATTAGTTTTGCAAGAATCTCGATGTTAGTTGGAATTTAGGAAAATTGTCACAATATGACATTTATTTTCTTATCATTGGCGATTACAAGTTTGAGCGAATTTACCGTTAATATTAACATAAATTGGTAAAATCATAAAAACAACGCTCAGAGGTACAATTAGCCGTCATTAGCAAGCAAACAATTGTATATTTACTTTTACATCCATCTCTGAATTAAAATGCAAGAAATAATGACAATTGGAAACATTGAAAAATACAAGTTATGAAGACCTCAGACAAAGGTATAATAATACTGTGACTTTACAGTTAAAAGAAAATCATGGGCGCCACGAATGAACAATATATCATTCGAAAATAACTAGTTCTGGCAAAATATGCCGCTAGCTCAGAGGTTTTTCAATTACAAAGTTAGAACATGGATATAGCCTCTCAAAATCGCTTAAGGATTCAGTTTCACCGAATGCACAATCAGATGGCTTGGTCGTAATAAGTTACCATTGTAGTTCTGCGTCTGATGTCTGCGGTGACCGGAGATGACCCACGGTATGTGAGATTGTCTCACAAGGCGGCTACAGACACGTACTGTCTGTTAATGCGCATCATCGCATTACTGGCAGTGTCGCCGTGAGGAAGCCACTCCATCAAGCCGGCAGCGTCAGAGTTTTTACGACACCAGGAGTCAAACAGCAGCAGATGGCGAGATAAGCCAACCTTCCAAGTCCACCTCAGACTAGACTTGCGTAGAATCGAATATAGAATGTCCAGCTCCTCGCTCTTCGGTCCACGAGGAAAACTTCTGGTTCCACCCCCTTGCAGTCTCGAAGATCACATTCAACAGAAAATTCCCAGGATTTTAAGTTATATGCTCATTTGGATTGGATCTTCAGGTTGGCACCTAATGTCATGTGATATCCCCGATATCTCATTTGCCCGCGTAACTAACAGAGGTCGGACATATTCGGCTGCGTTGGGGCGGCAGGCATTTTCCGCCAGGTGAGTGACCTTGTTGAACGCCCACCCCCAGGGAGAAGAGTGTGTCGTCCGGCAAACCCCTAAATCCGCGACTTCCTGTCGCCATGGTTCGGGAAGACCACGATTAGCTTCAAGCCTACACAGCTCAATAATTCTTTAATATTCGCTTTAACAAGATACACTGAATGGTCACCATTGCATTACAGTCCTCACTTGGAATCTTGCGTACTTTAGGAAATTACAACGAAAATCTATTTAGGTGGTCGCCCAAGATTTATGTAAATTATTCTTATATTATTATTTATATAATAAAAAATGCACATTGGAACGTGGCGACAGCGCGTCACGTTACAACAGGAATTAAAAAGAAAATTAGATAAAAGAAATCAGTGCTAGGACCGATTATTTTCTGTTCTCATTTTTTCCATGATCAATTAGGGAATGGAGTGGGAACGATTTATCGAGTGAGAATTCTCGAAATCTGACAGTACTAGGTCTCTAGAAACCGCTCCAGCTATCCTGATCTGAGTTTTCTATGGTTTTCCTAGATAACTCCAGGCGAATTCCGGGATGGTTTCACAAGACAGGCCACGGGCGTCTCCTATCATGTCCCGTATATTCCTTCCTGTGCATATTCGTGTAGGACTTAGGATAGGTGCAACGCATCCTCGTCCATCGACTTTGAAGTGAATTGTGGAGTAATAGTAATAGTAACAGTAGTTGCTGTGTAAATTTTTCGCAGGTGCCGTTTGTTCCACTAATTCTGTCATATTTGAAAGCATTTGTCCAGTCACAGACCTCCATCTCTCCTGAATAGCTTGCAAGATTGTCATAAATTTCTGATTACTGCACATTTTCTTTTGCAAGAAAAAGTATAACAAGGCGTTTTTCCACTCAGTCCTTTAAAACATATAACACTTCACGTTTATTACTGAATGACGGACGTAGGATATTATTTATTTCAGCGTATCCAGCTACAGTATTTTTCCTTTACTATGTGCAAAGTTAAAAAAAAAATCGAAAAATACTGTATTTATAATGTTGCAGCCCTCATTTGAGTCATATAAGGCACAAGTGCTGGGATTTGCTGAGGTAGAGCTCCGTGTTTACCTCAAGACCCCTGCACTAAAGTAGAGGCGGCGTGGTTAGCACAACGCTCAAGCTGTTTTATATCAGTGGAACATCTTTAACAATGGCTCTGGGATGGCGTTACGGACGTTAGGTTACGATAAAAACGTCGGCTTCATCGGGATTTGAACTTCGGACATCGAATCCGAAGTAAGTCGATCAACAGACTGCACTCCAAGGCCGTTTATAGTTGTATAGGATCCAAATATTCATGGCGCTCATGTCAAGCGGATGTTAATTTAATCCGCGAGTCAAGCACTTCCTTTATAACCGTCGAGGTATTCGAAGAATGTCATCAATCATGGGTTGAACCGAGGCTTATTCTTCCCTTGCAGGTATTTTCCAGCCCAACTGCTGTCACTCTAAAGTGCCTTTCTGTTTGCAGCTTCACGAATCAACGTTGCGTGCACTAACATGGCTAAATATAAATTTAAAATTTCACATAATTCATATTTCACTGTTATTTTGATGAAGTAATTTCTGCTTACCTTTCTCTTGGATGTAAAGATAACTCAAGCATAAAAAAATTCTGTGGAACATTTTAATGGCCTGTTTACTTTCGGTTTTATAACTTAATACATTCACAACAGATACACTAAGAGCGTGAATTCGCGAGATTAAAAACCACAGAAGAGCTAGCGCATACAGAATCTTACACTCAGAAAATGAAATGCGAAATGTGTACCGTACCTGTATTAAAGTAACAGGTCACGAGGGGTACAGTACGATAAAGAGAAATAGGACGTGTTATCCTACCGGAGGAGTATCCGAATCAGCTGTAATGTATTAAACGTGCCGCACAAATCCGAACGTCTAGGGTACCCATACAATTCGCCTGCTTCCAACTCACATTTCGCATACGTAAAGAAACAAACTTTCGTGAAGTAGTGCCCTCATAAAACAGGATGAATTTTGTTTTTAATAATTTAAACTGCTCTTTGCGAATGCCATATTACTAAATAATCGAAATTTCTTAATGAACAACAACATTAATTCAAAGAGTAGAATATTTATCTTTGATGTTTTGTGATCTTTGGTGCCACCTGTTGAGCTTTCGAAAAGATTATCATTTATTGCTCCGTCCACCGTTACTGAAGAGTTATAAGACGTACCCTAGTTTTTAATGCTTTTATGCTGTGAATACCCCACATCATTTTATAGATTTATATATGTAGCGATGCGAAATATTAGTCACAGTTTGCTGAAGCAATACTATAAATAGCGCTTATCTGACAATTCTTTGTCAAGTAAATGCTTACATGGATTAATAAAAAAAATTGATGCAAATCATTACTTAACAACTAATGCCTCCCAGTACGGTTACAAATTTAATGACGTATCCAAGACAAAATAATAACCCTGCAGTTAAACGTTATTAATTTCACTCAAAATAGATTAAGCATAGACTACTATTTTTATTGAGGTATCCAGGTAAAAACTGGGTCAGATAATACATTCAGTAAATGGTAAAAAATGTTTGTTTTCGACGCAAAGTCCTATACCGACAGTAAAACTGACTGATTGGTGATATGTCGAGACGGGCCCACAGGTGTAATGATTACCATTCAGTTCATTACGAGAATACTTCCACCATGCTAATATAACTGAGATTCTAAATTAAAAGCTAACCACCAGAAACTTAATTTCTATTTAACAGATGTGAAGAGACTTCCTCGTTGCTTGGATCATGTAATACAATCATACTTTTTTTTTTTTTGGCAACCAACTATCTCTTTCCCTTCATACTTAATCCAAAATCAATAAATGAGATAACCTTTTAAAGATTAAGTTCTCCGTTTTGGTAACATCATTAATTAAGAAAGAAACTATTCGAAATTCAACCCACAAAAGGCAAAATTATGAACAATCAAGGTAACGGATAGGCGATAGTTCAGAGTCAAGCTGCTAGGAAGCGCTGGCGCCAATGAGGAGAGCTAACATTCCCGCTAGATAGCAGCACCATATATCACAGATGTATTGATAAAGAGCTTTACGGATATTTTTATTTCTGTTCGAGAAACATTTCATCGTATCTAATTATTTCGTAAGATATTGCAAATCTTTTGGTATGTACTGTACCTGTTTCACTTGACAAATAAACAATGGCTACGAATTAGCCGGTTATTCTTTCATCCTACTACAAACCACTAGCCACGCTATTCATCTATACTAATATTATAAATGTGAAAGTAACTCTGTCTGTCTGTCTGTTTGTTACCTTTATTGGGCTAAACGGCTACTCCAATCGTCATGAAATTTGACAAGGAGATGCTATTTGACATTAGGATGGACTTGGGATACTTTATTCTGTATAGATAAGAACATATTGTCATTAAATTATGAAAACTATCTGAACTGTGAAAGATAATCACATAATGTCTATCTGTCTTGGTAATGCGTAATGACAGGAATAGCAGTGTAGCGAAGTGGTAAGGAACTTGCTTATTTTGAAAACGGCCCTGTGGCTTCGGGTTCAAAACGCAATGGGAGCAAAGATTTTAACAAATTGATTTTCATAGTTTGAGCCAAGCCTAGGATTTTGTTGTAATGATACCATGTTCTGGTAAAACTTTGGCGATAGAATAGTGCCCTAAGCGTTCACTTTATTCAGGGTATACTGGTTCCACAGGCAGTTTTTGTATGATCTAAACTAATAGTATTATATATGCGAAAGTAAGTCTCCGTCTTTTTTTTTACGTTCTGATGACTATATGTCTATACTGATGACAAGGAAATACTTTGTATCTTTAAGAACGAAATAGGTTACTTTTTTCCGATACGAATAACTGTTTTAGTCATGAGACAGGTTCGACGGTAGAATGGTATATCGATGGCGTTCCCGACCTATCTTAGGTAACTTTCAGCTTTGTATATCCAATTCTAGCAATCAAATTCTAAATCCACGCGTACGAAGTCGCGGGTAACAGCAAGTAGTATATAATTCGCGAAATTTTCGAATGAGCCACATAATTCATTTAGTAGTTGTAATACGCTGAGATGATATGATACAAATCACTTTTGTGATCCTACAGAATTCTGTATAAATTGTGCTAGCTGTTTATGGACGACCATTTCCGATGCAGCAGAACGCCGTTTAAAGTTAATTTTGCGTTGTGCCGGGCAATCATTTAGCTGCCTTTATCGATACGAGAGGTATTCCCGTCCCCATTAGCACTGCCAGCATAAAATTAATACCACCCACATTACGTCTACACATGTACTAGCAATAAAAAGAGTTATTTTAAATGTGATATGCACATTTTTCTTCTCTTATTGTTTCTGTCTGACATCTTCTTTGTGAGAGAGTTGTTAAAATTTTAATTATAATCTATCCACAAAATAATTAAAAAACATAATTTTATTGCAATTATTTCTCAATACAGTGTCGTTTCTTTCCATAGTCCAACTGTGAAAGGCTTTTTCCTTTTACATACAGTTATATAAGACAATTATTCCTCAACAAGCAGGTTTTAATGTCTTTCAGAAATTTCTTATTTATTTTGTAAAATAATTAGTAATAACACTTTATTTATAGCTTTGATGTCTTATTTCAGCAATAATGATGATGATTTCCAAACCCTGTAATCCATGCGGAGTTTACCGTTTGTTAGGAATTTTTAACTGATGTGGTTTCCCGTTGCCTACCTCAGTGATTGAAGTGAACTGTTTGATGTGGAAGAGAGTTTTGTAAATTTGATTTCATTGTGATGTGACTGAAGTGATGATAGAAGGTAGAGGGTGAATCCTGTGTCGGTCAACTCTACCAACAGACACCGTGGGGACTATCGAGTTTTACGTCCTCATTCGACGGACGAATCAACAACTTCGTATGCCCTCCTTCCATAAGCACTGCGAAGACGTTTGCAGTTAGACCCAGGAGTTTGGTATACTGTGTGGTGATTAGGGATCGTGCACCACCATCTCCCCTACCTGCCACCCCAGTCTTGATGATGAAAATTTCTTCCACCACCAGGAAGGACTTGGACCAGCTTTTCCCGCTGCGGTTAATATACTTCATCACGGTGCGATGGTAAGGGGAATTGTTGAAAGAAAAACAACAACAACAACAACAACAACAAAACAAAAAAAAACAACAACAACAACCAACAAAAAACAACAACAACAACAAACAACAACAACAACAAACAACAAAAACAACAAAAACAACAAAAACAACAACAGCAACAGCCAAAACAACAGCAAAAACAACAACACAAAACAACAAAAACAACAACAACAGAAACACACTTGCACGTTGACTGATGAACCACTGAAACACGACAGTACAAGTCCCTTGCCTCAGACAATGATAAAAACTTACAACATATCTCCCTTCTCTTCTTCTTTTTCTCCCCAGCCGTTAGGTTGATAAGTACTTTTTCTTCCAAAATTTAAACTGGGATGGTTTTCTCTTGCCTTCCCACTGATGGACGTGTATTTACATTTCTATTGTTTTGAGTGGTTGACAGTGTGTGTGCAGTGCAGTGTGTAGTTTCTGTTGTGAATGAATTAAAGATGGAAGAAGGGTTAGTGTGAAACCCGGTGCTAAAGGGGCCGTCACCATCAACACTGTCGTATATCCTTACATCATACACAATGTAGAAGGGTTTGGTGCGCAATCTGGTGACTGTAAATTGTGCAGCACCACCATGTTTTGGTCATTAAAATTCCTTCCACTATCAGGACTCAAACCATCCAAACCCACGTCAGGCACCGTCATTATGCCGCAACCAAGTGAGCCAACGGGACGGGTTTGTTCGTTTTAATAACTGCTAAATTCAGATCAAAATTTAGATTTTATCCCCGTTGCATTGTTGTAGTAGTATATGGATGGCTTATTTATACGAATTCTCCAGACTGGTGTATAACTGGGTGCTACCCCTCACTTTCAGTGGTAGAAAGAACTCGACGTAGCAGTACACACCGCAGTATACATCACCGCTTTTATGACTATGATGTTCTATGTGGTACCAACGGAAAAAGTAATATGGCATCTTCTATTCCTAATTTCCCTTGGAGCAATAAATGCAGGCAACAGTAGAATTATCTGCATCTGAAACTGATGTGCTGCGCTATATTCTTTCCTATAAATTCACTCAAAATTACATGGATCATGTTTCATACTACCTCACATCAAAAGGTTTAACAAAATCGTGAAACTGTCGCGTGTCTTGGAGCTTACAGTGGCACTGCCCTTCTACGCACCTGTTTAGTTAAACTCTTTGATGTAGGTCCCACCATCACTGCAACGGACATTAGAGAATATGTAAGGGGGCTCCTTTGTGTTTCACTGCGATTTTTTAACATTCTATCTTTCCATTACAGTCACACATGTTTCAAAAAAAGAATAGTAAAATAAAGCTGTGAGCAGAGGGGCTACTTACGAAGGTACACCGAGTTCGACTGAGGGTGTGGGTGATTGTAATCACGAAATGTGTCGTCACCGATAACGTTACACTTCTTTTTGCTTCGAGCTCTACGACTCGTTGTCACCGAGGACATTAGAGTTTGGGGAGGAAGTTGGCAAAGTACGGGAAGGAATTCGGCCACAGCCTTTTATAGAAACCATGCTGGCATTCGCTTGAAGTGATTTCGGGAAACCGTGGAAAACCGGATCTGGATGGCCGACAGGGATTTGAATCCGCGTCCTCCCGAATGCCAGGCCGTAGCATTACCGTTGACCCACCAGGAGAATCTACTATACATTTTCATTGCATCTGAAGTAATATCTCCCGTGAATTTCTTATCGTTCAGGAAATCTGTTAATAAGCATCAGTTGCACCTGTAATCTTAATTCTTTTTCTCAGTGATCTCAATCACATCAGATTTTTGCATTTTCATGTAAACTCTCAATCTATTTGTTATTTCTTCTTAAAGCTGTTTCCAATTCGTACCCTTGTTTATTACAGCATACTAAATATTACATATCCTAGTGTTCACATTTTCGTCAAGTTTGTTTGCGAATATTAAAATGAACTTTAGTTCTATGCCATTAGTTTCTGTTACTCATGATGTGGCTATACATTTCGACGAAATGTCTCCTTCAGTTGTGGAAAAGAAATTTGTTCTAAAATTTTGTGTTCTTTAAAGACGTACTTTTTGGAACTGTTGTGTTTCTGGAAACTTTATCCGTGTGCGGATTGAGAAATAGGGCCATTTTAGTAAATAAACGCTATTGTATTCTAACATACAGGGTATTTTTATTCCATTTTTCAAATAAATAGTTATTTTATAACGTAAAACATAACATAAACAGGGGATAACAAGGTATATAAACTTTCAGTATTAGCTCTTACATTACGTGTTCTGTGTTCCAATCTTGAAAACTTTTTCGCGGAACTCCCAAATGTGTTAGTTGGAAGTAGTGATAGTTTCTGTGACTACTGCAGACAAATTGACTACGTGGTATTATTTAGACTTCAAGCCTTACTCTGTTTCTTATGATTCTGGGCATAGGCGGTTACTATGGGGGAGGCCCCTCCCCCATATTGGAAATCTCTCAGGAAGAAGAACTTAGGTGGTTCCCCAATGCCTGTTCTTATGTGCTATTAAATAGGAGTTTAAGACTTTGATGACGTGTGTGATCAGCGTAGAGTGTTGTATGAAATGAGGGATGAAGAAGGGTGAGCGTGCAACCTAGTGCCAGCCCATTCTGGCCTACACTTCCGAAAGACACCTTTAGGCCGCCAGGCTTAACGTCCCCATCCGAGGGACGAATCACCTTCAACATTGTCGTATACCCTCACTCCATGCGCATTAGGAGAGATTTGAATTTAACCCACGACTTTGGTTCACAATGTTATGAGTAGGAATTGTGCACCACGTGAATAATGTTTTCATTGTTTCTTTAACTCTCTTGTAGTATTAAACTATTTTTACCATTCTTAATTTTGTAAACAGATACCACATGATCGATAATTTTTCACATTTAAGTCCAAATTTCCGAAAAAGTGTATGTCTTTATTTAGCTTTTACTTATAGAAATTTTAATTTCTTATAATTTGTTTAAAGTATGACCTGGATTATTAGAGACTAATGTTTTACCCAGCGGCGAATCCAGGGTGGGGGGGGGCTAGGGGGCTCAAGGCCCCCCCATAAGGATCTAGGTGACCACACCGACATTGTAATTTTGAGAGTTACATAGACTACCCCTTTCCCGAATCAAGCCCCCCCCCCCCCCCAAAAAAAAAAAAAAGTCCGCTCAAGCCCCTCCCAAACCAAAATCCTGGATCCGTCCCTGGTTTTACCTGTTGTACGAACAAACATACAATACTAGCTGTTACCCGTGACTATGAAAGCGTGAACTTAGAATTTTATTTCTAAAACTGGATATAGAAAGCTATAAGTAATGTAAAAGTTGTCCCAAAAAAACGGAGTTGGAATAATATGACAGGGGAGCCATCACAATACCATTCTACTATTGTACCTGTCTCATGACGAGAACTAATTCGTAACATGTTTAAAAATAGCAACAAACTAATGGGAGGAGGGGGTTAACTGTGGGATATTATCTACCATCGTTCCTCCGGTCAAATTATATCACTTTCCGTGCATATCTTATATCAATACGGTTTTGTATACATCTTTTTTGGTTTTTCTTTCCTTTGCCAACGTATATAGCCGTTGGTAATTGGAAACTCGTACGCTAGCTACATATAACTGCCGATGGGGAAAGACGCGTCTTTTATAAGTGTACCCGTGAAATTTGTGAACAGATCGTATCAAGACTGATTGCGAGAGAAACAAAACTTGAGTAACCAATGTAACATTACAGAGACTTACACATGCTATCCGTCTGTCTCTCTCCGTTCGGCTAGTTTTCAAAATGTTTCTAAACCACATTACAAAATATGTTATTTATACCGAAAAATAATCCTATGTCGTTCCTACTAATACATAGTATCTCCTTATCAAATGTCATTAAGATCGGTTTAGCGTTTTAGTCGTGAAAACGTAACAAACATACAGAGAGACAGATTTGCATTCGAATTTGTAATGTTGGTGTAGTCGTACATGCTGCAGCGAAAATTTTTCATCTCCTACTACTTCTAACAAAGAGATATTATTTTTTTTAGAACTGTATTAAAATATAATTAGCGGCTATATAATATAACCGTAAACCAGGTATTACCGCTGTATCTAAGATTCATAAGATATTATTGCATTAAGACCAGCGTTTGATGTGCTGTCTGCTACGCCTATTTGTTATTGTGAATTGGCAAGCCTTCATCTTACTTGCTGAAAAGTTTTGCGCTCTCTTAGAGCTGGTGAATCTCTTTTAATCACTTCGTTTTATATTGTGGCAACAAGATGGAGTTCCGGACAGGAAATGGAATACGACGCTCTTGCCATTAAAACATCTATGAAGATTGTTCTTTCATTTTCATTAAGGCTTTACAGCGAGGTCCTTAGAGCGGATGAAGATTGTTCAATCTGCGGTTCTTCATTGTTACGAGTAAACATAGATAACCAAGAAAACTAAAAATTAGATTTTTTTAGATTAGTTTGTGTTGATTCAATTTGATAAACATCATTTAAGTATATTGACAGACCGTTTTAATTTTCAAATTTTGACTGAAATCTACAGCTGGGATATTTTTTCCATAGGTTACCTACTAAACAGAGACACTGTATACAAGTTTTTACAGAATATATTTATCCAAATTTCAGTTAATTATTTTCGCTGCCTTTTCATCATTACTTTCAATAGCTTCAATATAAATTTAGTTGCCATATCTCTACTCTCTGCAAACAAAGATCTGTAGTGGGTTGTGTCCGCCTCTTTTAATGGTGTTTCTACAGTCTGAAAGTTTATTGCACAGCTAAAATATACTATACGCGTTATGATTTTGAGTAAATCGGGATCGGAACAAGAAATTATAATCTACTCTTAACGTAAACTGATGCGCACCAAAGATTATAATTACAATCGCGATCAGAGAAAACATACAACATCCAAGATAAATATTTCAGTTACTCTAAAAACTCATAACAACATAAAGCTTTTTTTTTTTGCTGCTACTGGTTGTTGTTGGCCTTAAAAAAAAAGCTTTTTTTTTCTTTACATCTGCGTATTTTTGACACGCCTTCACGAAATTTTGAAATTTGACACTGAAGAATTTACATTATTAGTTTAAATATCGTTATTACTAAAATTATTTTTTGCGACTGGATTCTACCGCCTTGTCTCTCATCATTGTTTGTAATTAAGAATTTGTCCGATGTTTCCACTGGGTAGTTATAACCAGAAATTGTCAGTTCCAGGAGCAGTGGGGGAGCTTAAGTGTTACCACCTGTCTGTGATTGAGTAACTTATGTGTATTTTTGTTTGTGAAATGTGTATTTTATGAGGCGTATATTGGCGACCATCCCAGCATGCACTTAGGTGATTGCGGGAAACCACCTAAAACCACAATCAGAACATGGTGGGGCCTCATCGCTCGCATCCACACACGCTGGTAGTTCATGTATTTATTTATTTATTGGAGATACTATTCTTTGTTTAAGGTTGAATGGAATTTTTACTGTTTACTAGTTTCGGATTTGACTTAAAATATGCTCCGGTAAAATGGCAGTCTTTGGTGATGGAAAAATTGTGCCTCAAAAATTTTGCGAAAAACTCGTGAAGTTTGAGTGATTTTTTTTATTTAGGCTAAATGTTATGAAGCTGCTACAACAATCATCATAGATAAAAGTTTTGAAAAATATAAATCATTTCTTTCGGAGCGCTGAAGGAACTCCAGAAATAAGAAAGTAGCTAGAAAAAAATTAAACTTCTCACACAACATTTAGGATTTTTTTCGAGATCTTTGTTAATAATTTCTACTCGAAAATAATAATAAAACAAATCTAGTACCAAAGATTCTGCAACCTAATTTTTGTCATGCAGTGTTACATCCTATCAGGTGATATACCTTCAATGTAATTTGCAGGCATTGGAGTAGTTACTTAGTAATGGCGCGTTGTCACTTCAGCATTATCAGCTTGAATTCTTTGCTGTGTTTCACATGTCCCAAAGAATTCGCGCTCTTAAACATTTTAGTTGAATAATAACACTTTAAAGGAGAGCTGTGAATGGAGGCGTTGTATTAATAAATCTCGAATGGTCTATATAGCGTATGTCACTAAATTTTATATTACCCCTCGTTTTATCGATTTAGTCCAGTGAAACGGGACGTGTTGAGTGAGAGGTAACGTTCTGGCCCCACATTCGAAAGGAAGTGGGTTCGAATTCCCATCCGGCCATCCGGATTTCGGTTTTCCATGGTTTCCCCAAATCACTCCAAGCGAATACCCGGGTGGTTCCTTAAAAATATAATGGCTTAATTTCTTCCCGTTCTTTGCCCCCTCCCAGTTCTTACCTGCCTCTGATGATATCGACGTTGACAAGGCGTGAAGCCATAAGCATATGGTCAGTTATCTCGATACTGGTAAATCTCTGCTATATCTAGCGTAATAAATTATGCACTAAAATCTAAAGGGAGAGCTTTGCTGTGACTGTGACCATCTCTTTTGATAGAAAGAGGCATCATATACCAAGAAACCTATATTCTTCTCGGCTTTTTTTTCTTTCTTTTTTTTTTTTTTAAATTGACCAATTTAAGTAAAACCATCATTGTATTTAGCGGTACAAGATACACGCAAAGATTACTGGTTAAAGAATCTACAAATTAAAAAATTCAGTGGTTCCCCAGTTACAGGCATAAAAAGACAGAGAGACTGTTAAACCATTCCGAACTTCTCTGTAATATATGGCAAACTGCCATGTTAAAATATTCTGCAGTTAGTGCGTTTACCTTGGTTTACGAAGATTTACAGGTAATTTGTCAGGTTGATAGGTGATTTAAACGGTGACCGAAGTTTGAAACTGAATTCCTTTAACTATTAAATGACTGGCAACTTCTCGAACAACACCGTCCATAAACTTTTTACTTAGCTTTAATTTCGTGGAAACGTTCAGAAAAACATACATGAATAAAATATCAAACTTCTTCCAAAGATTTTCATGCACATTAACAAGTAAATGACACAGCGCCTGTTTGCACCGTTTCGAGCAAGTATTTTCGCTCGCGATAGTCATCAGCTTAAATAAGCGTCGTATAATTTTCGAGAGAACAATCGCTCCAACTACAGAAATCGTACAAAAACGATTAAAACCTGAAAAATTTCTTAAAATCAAGACATTTAAAAAAATAAAAGCATTTATAGCTTACACAACATTATGGATTACCATCTTTTAACTAACATTCCTGACACTGTGCTGCCTAAAATAAAATTACAGTTAATTTAAACCATTTCCATCCATCAAAACATTATAAATTCATGGGAAATATAAACAAATTCACAACTGAAATGTGGTCTTCACAATTTCTCCACCAGAAAGAATTGACGAAAGACAAGCTTTCGGTGACTAGCTCTGCCGGCATCATTAGGTCCGTTGTTACGTCTGTGACAGCTAGAGCTGTACTCACGTTTTCTGCCAGCTCTAAGACACGTGATTGGTCGGCTATGGAAGCCTCGCGGAAAGTCTTAATTCTCACAACAAATTTACAACTAACCACTGCGTATCTCTCTCGGACACAAATGATTAGGAAACTGGCTATTAGGGTTGTTGCAAGGCAACCAGCCTCTCGCATGTAAGAATGGAATAAGTACTGTAATAGAATCTCAAATATGAAAACAGAAATGACTCTTTTGAAGCATATGCTTAGAAACGGGACGCGGTATTTAATGTAACGTAAGTTTTTGGCTAACATGTTCAGTTCTACCAGATAAATTTCTCTAACTGTTACTAACATCAATCAGAAAAAATCTAATTTATTACAACCCTAGATGGATGGAAAAAAGAAAATTCGTGGAGACTGAAGTTATATAAATCGCACCCAGTGCACGCACTGCAGGGCTGGGAGCTAACATGTCGGGGATGTTCGGGTAGCCTTGTTAATTGCCGCCCGGAGCCCTTTCAGACGTAATTGCCCCTTTTCTGTGTCCAGCGCCACCGCGGCTATGGCCACGTCACAAGCACTACTACAAATTTACGCTAGACACGGCGCTGGCTAAAGTCTTACTAACTATTCTGTTGGATGTTTCGTTAAAATGGAAGCCAACAGCTCGACTGGACCGCAGCCAGCAATTAACATCACCGTCCACTCGGCTCAGAGGAGCAGCTAACTCTAAATCATTATGGCAACTACCAACCACTTTCTATTTTTAATCGAAGTTGTAAAAATTTGCTCCCATTTCAAAATTGTTTATCTGAGAAAAATTTTGGGATGGAGATTGATAAAGTCCTCGAAACTTTAAAGGTTTTTTTTTTTTAAATTGACGATTATTTATGGATTTTTACGGTCGCCAGGAGGTTTATACTTCCATCAAGGTGTGTTACTAAACTTCGTCACAGGTAACTTTCGGAAAACCACATCATCAATAAACATTTTACTTTTATTTCGACGAAACACTCAGAAAAATGTGCATGATCAACACATCAGAGTTCTTTCCCCAAGATTTAAAGGAAACTATTAATAAACAATTGAGACATTGTCGTCTTGTGACCAGATTTCTCGGTTGTGACTATCCGGAGTTTAAACAGGCATCCCAGAATTTTCTATAGAACATAAAGGTGCCTAACGACGCTTCTGGCTCACTGAAATTTGCTTCAAGAATAAAAATCGCCCAAAAACAATTAAAACTTACACAAAATACGAGTAACTTATAATCACGAATAAATATTTTTAAATGAAATTAGTACATTTTAAAAGCGTTTGAATATCAAACTGTCAAAATTAAACAATTCTAAACATTCACAATAAAATTAAAAAATTATAGCTTTCACAAAAATGGTTATTACAGTCTTTTAATTGACTTTTCAGATACTGCTACTTTTAATCAAATTACAGGTCATGTAAACCATTTTCATACATCAAAACACTACACATTCGTAAGATAATTATAGAAATTTATAATTAATCAATGTGTATCTCTCTCAGACACAATTTTAATTAATTTATAGGACTTCAATTAGTAGGAAACGGGGTCTTAGTGTTGTTACAGGATGGAAAATAAATATCCCTAATTAAAAACTATCAAGCCACTATATACAGTGTCTCTCTAGTCACTTGTTTCTTTATATTCTTTGATATGCAAGCTTTTGTGAACATTTTTGTTTTCCTTATTTATGAATTGAGTGGTTTGTGTTTCATGTAATCATTATTACAACTTATAGCTTATTTTTAGTTAGATAGATTACTCTAAGTGAAGTTATTATAGTTTTAGATTTTAATTTGATCCTTTTCTTTTTAGAAAATTTTTTGAACAGCTTTCAAAGATTATAAACTTATTCATTTGAAAAACATTTTGCCCATGGGATTGTAACGTCACCTTTCAGAAGCACTATTTACGTTTTAGGACATGTCTCTCTTTTACACACTTCTTCATGTTCTTGGATATTCGCAATTTCGTGTTTTTCCCTATGTACTTATTGACTTTACATGTTTACATTAAGGACACCACCAACCAATTTCTATGTATCTTTCTTGTTCAAGGAGATGTTCACTTGAATTACATTATTCCTCTTAACTCTTTAAGTTTTGAAAAACTTTTTAAAATTTCCTTGGGTAAAAATAATAATAATAATAATTGGGGAGGACGTGTAGCATAAATAGCAATTGCCCCTGCAAACTCATACGTCACTGCTAGAACTATTTTAGGAGTGCTGAAACTGCGTGGCTGGGTAGCGCCTGTAGCACACTGGTGCATTCAATCTTCATATTTAAATTGTATTGACCTTCTTTGTATCCTCTAGTTTCATTTAAGCCTAATTTTTATATTTATTTTGATTTATATGATATCTTTCCGAAACAGCCTCACAATCTTTATATATAAAGATGAATGTATGTTTGTTTGTTTGTTTGTTTGTTGGTTTGTTGGTTTGTTTGTTCTTCATGCAAATCCACAGTTTTTATCCGTTCTCGATGAAACTTTGCACACTTATCCTTTGAAACAAGGAGAAAAATACTGTCTACATTTGGTTGAAAAATTATCTGTATAAATAACACATTTGTCTCATAACTTCGAAATACGGTGGTAGACAGACACTTTGGATGTGGACGACTGCGTACCGAGATTCCGCGTAGTGGCCTGTCAGCTGAGTGGCTAAAGCGCTGGCTTACGAACGTCGTGGTCTCCGGTTCGAATCTCCTTCGTGGATAAGATTTTTAAAAATTGTTTTTCATCGTAAGAGTCAGGCCTGGGCCGTAGGTTATTCGGATTGAATGTTAAACCGTAGATATTAGAAAGTTAGGGGTGCAATGCGAGGCAAATCGTAGGTATTCTTGCAATGTTGTAGGTGTATACTCTTTTACGTTATAATGATCCCTCAGGTTTTGTTCGCAGTCAGTGTGTAAGTGTGAACCACAGTAATATTATTATAATTAGGGATGTAAGTCTCTGTCTTTTTGATACGTTATGAATCCCAATTGGCTATATCGTTGTGATGGAATTTTATAAGGAAATCTGTATGAAGGGCACAGGATATTGTTTGCAGTGTAATTAACAGTTGTAGTCACGAAATTTTGAGACCTTATCGAATGGTGACAGAAATATGTTGGCAATTGATTCTCATAACTTGGAAATACGGCGATAGACAGACACGTTGGATATGCACGTCTTCAGACCGTGTTTCCGTGTAGTGAGCTGGAAGCTCAGTGGCTAAAGAGCTTGCTTACGAACGTCGTGGTCTCTGGTTGAAATCTCCGTCGGGGATCAGATTTTAAAAAATTGTTTTTCATCGTAAGAGTCAGGCCTGGGTCGTAGGTTATTCGGATTGAATGTTAAACTGTAGATATTAGAAAGTTAGGGGCGCAATGCGAGGCAAATCGTAGGTAGTCTTGCAATGTTGTAGGTGTACACTTTTTTACGTTATAATGATCCCTCAGGTGTTGTTCACAGTCAGTGTGTGAGTGTGAACCACAGTAATATTATTATAAATACGGAAGTAAGTCTCTGTCTTTTTGTTACGTTTTGACGACTAAATGGCTATATCGTTGTGATGTAATTTTATAAGGAAATGTGTATGAAGGGCACAGGATATTTTTTCCAGTATGATTAACAGTTGTAGTCACGAAATTTTGAGATCTTATCGAATAGTGACAGAAATATGTTGGAAATTAATTCTCTTCAAGAGGCAGGTTCGACGGTAGAATGATATAGCGATAGCTTTCCTGTCATATTATGCCGACTCGATATTGTTTGGGACTAATCCTTCGTTACCAACAACTTACTATATTTAATTCTGGCAAAAAAAAATTCTTAATGCACGCGTACGAAGTCGCGGGTATGAGGCTAGTTTTTAAATATAATTCTTTTCGTTCATCCTGAAGTTAGTCAGTTCTGATCCCTTGAAAGTATCCCCTTACTGGTCATCGGTACTAATTATCTTTACTGAAAACGTGCAGAGTCAAATTAATTGTCTGACAGGAAGAGTACAAACCTTTCGGCGGATATCACATTAAATATCTTTGAAAATATATTATTAATCGAAACCAATTGGAAGAGCGCGTCAATAATTCAAAACAGCGAGATACGCTTGGTAGGTAACAAGATACCAAACTAAGTCTGGTGGGTGAACGCCGAAACAGATTAATGGTATCTTTTCTCTTACTTAAACGAAGTAGAGTATAAAATCGTAGTTAATACATAAGAACTACGACATGGATAACATGGAAACACACCTTCATATGGACCTGTCATTGCGTTGGGAATGTCAGAATCCGTGGATCCCTTTTCCTCAATGCCTCAGTGGCCAGTTTTGGCGTCTTTTTCTCAAGCTCCGGAATCTTCTTCATCACCGAACATATTCCCCATGTTCGCATGCACCTATATCTGACATCGAAATGAAACAGTAAATATCTTAAAAGGTGATTTATTGTGTAAATTAAAAACCCTAGAAGCACTATAAAATGATAGTAATTACGAATTGCGAATACTGTGTATTGAATTTAAGCCTTGTAGGAAAAATTTCCTCGTTGGGAAAAGTTAATCATGAAAATTCTGAAGCTGCTTCAGAATTTACTGCGCGTTTCCAAACATGATTGGCTGGACCATCATTTCAAATTCAAAAAGTCAAAATGTCTTTTATCTTCATCTATATGTATTTAAAAAAATATGTGGCCTTCGGTCTCTGCGACTATTTAGCCCGCTCCAGATGCTTTGCTGAAGTGGTTGTGGGACACTATAGTGAGGACAACATTAATCGAAATCAACCCTTAATTAACATCACTTATGCCCAAGGCCGGACTACCCGGTGACCCTGACAATGTGTAACCAGCGTGCTAGCCCCTACACTACTAGGGCCGGCCTTCCAAACGTTAATCTGCATCTCCTTCTTTTCATTTATGAAGAGTACTCATATTTTTATTTGCTAACCGAATGCCATTAAATCTATTGCTGCGATTGGCTTAGCCAAACTCATAGAACGTCTCACCAGTGTGATGAGTGGATTTTTCTACCAAATATAACCGTCAAATTACTCCATTGGCCAAATAAATGAAACGAATCTGCTTTTTCAATTCCAAATTCAGCGTGATACAGTTGACTTAACGCTAGAGCATAAGAACAACAAGTAAATTAGTGCCCTTTTGTGAAAAACATGTAGTCCCAGTTGGCAGTTCCACAAAAGACTCTGAACCACTGTTCGGAGCGCACAGGATCACTGGGTTGTCGACAATAGATTTCAGGGTTCTTCTAGGTGACTATATAAACGTGCAAAAAAGAAAAGCTGTAAAATTTATAACCACCATAATGCCTCCATGTTAGTAGTATCTCGTAATTACTATCATTTTATAGTGCTTGTTGGTTTGTTAATTTACACAATAAATCACCTTTGAAGATATTTACTGTTTCATTTCGATGTCAGGTATAGATGGATGCGAACATGAGGAATATATTTGGTAATAAAGAAAATTCTGGAGCTAGAGAAAAAGAGGCCAAAACTGCGATACTAGTACGTCCCTTCAAAACCTTCGCACGCATCTTGAGTTGTTGGAATGAAAGACGTGAATGCTCCTACTGTTGACGGCATGCTTGGATAGAGGGGACGATAGGAATGGTGCCCTCCATGACCTAAAACTGTCCGGGTTTCCGATGCTGGGATGGGTTAACGACAAGAGTAGTTACAGGTGGTGATGGCATAGCTTGAAACTGTTGGTTGTGTTTCAAAGGTTGCAATGTTTGCATGTGGGATCATAATCCAAACGACCGGGCGTGGTTCTGGCCTCACATTCCGGAGGACGCCGATTCGTGCAGGCATCGAGATTTGGGTTTTCCATGGTTTCCCAAAATCACTCCAGGTGAATGCCGGAATGCTTCCTTCAAAAAGGCCAAGGCAGAATTCCTTCCCGTTCCTTGTTCCCAGTCCCAACCCGCCTCTAATGACCTCGACGTCGATGAGGCGTAAAGCTATAAAAAAAATAATCTAGATTTTGACTACAAGAGCAGTTACAGGCAGTGGTAGCACAGTAGTCCACATGGCTTGAGATTGTCTGTTGAGTTGGGATATCCGCATTGGGGATCATAATCTCGATGTTAAGAACGAGTATTTACAGCTATTTGTGGCACAGTAGCCTCTCAGCCGGAGACGGTCGGTTGTGTTTCAGTTGCTGGGATGGCAGCATGAGGATGGTACTACCAATGTTGACGTCAAGAGTAGTCAGAGTTATCGATAGCACATAGTGGGATTGTATGTTGTGTTTCAGATGTTGGGATGACCGCATGAGGACGGTAATCCCAGTGTTGGTGACAAGATCAGTAGTGACCTCTGCGTTGTGTTTCAGATGCTGGGATGGCCGCATGAGGACAGTGATCCCAGTGTTGATGATAAGATCAGTACTGACCTGTGTGTTGTGTTTCGGATATTGAGATGGCCGCATGAGGACAGTGATCCCAGTGTTAGAGACAGGATTAGTGGTGACCTGTGCGTTGTGTTTCAGATGCTGGGATGGACGCATGAGGACAGTGATCCCAATCTTGGTGACAAGATCAGTAGTGACCTGTGTGTTGTGTTTCAGATGTTGGGATGGCCGCATGAGGACAGTGATTCCAGTGTTGGTGATAAGATCAGTAGTGACCTGTGTGTTGTGTTTCAGATGTTGGGATGGCCGCATGAGAACAGTGATTCCAGTGTTGGTGATAAGATCAGTAGTGACTTTTTTGTTGTGTTTCAGATGCTGGGATGGCCGCATGAAGACAATGATCCCAGTGTTGTTGACAAGATCAGTAGTGACCTGGGTGTTGTTATTCAGATGTTGGGATGGCCGCATGAGGACGGTGATCCCAGTGTTGGTGACAAGATCAGTAGTGACCTGGGTGTTGTGTTTCAGATGTTGGGATGGCCGCATGAGGACAGTGATTCCAGTGTTGGTGATAAGATCAGTAGTGACCTGTGTGTTGTGTTTCAGATGTTGGGATGGCCGCATGAGAACAGTGATCCCAGTGTTGGAGACAGGATCAGTGGTGACCTGAGCGTTGTGTTTCAGATGTTGGGATGGCCGCATGAGGACGGTGCTCCTTGTGCTGGCGGCGGTGCAGGCGGCAGTCGCCCCGTGCCCGCCTTGCGTGTGCCGTCCCTCCAAGCTGGGTCTGGTCGTCAGTTGCCCGTCCGCCAGTGCAGAGACCATCCGGTCAGTGTTGTCTCTGGCTGGAGGGCCGGTGCACTCCCTCAACGTCCACGAGCTGCAGCCGTCGGTGACGGCGCTCACCTCCGCCGCCTTCCCGCCGTCTGTGCCCATACGACACCTGCAGATATCACGCTCCAAGCTCGACTTGCTCCAGGAGACGAGTCTTCGCTCTCTACAGAACCACCTGGAGTCACTGAGCATCGTCTCTGCGCACCTACAAAAAGTGCCGCAAAGAGCGCTCGAAGTTTTGAAAGCTTTGAGAACTTTAGTCCTCGAAGGAAATGAAATCAGTAGTCTTCCGAACAATGTCTTTCGTGGTTTATCTCTGGTAACGTTGAACCTTAAAAGTAACAAGATTCGGGACATATCAGAAAGTACTTTCGCCGGCTTGGAGAAGACGCTAGCGGAGTTGAACCTTGCAGAAAATCGCCTCGCAACCTATCCTCTGCAAGAGCTTCACAGCCTCAAACATCTGAAGAGTCTGCTGCTATCTTGGAACGAAATAAGTGCTATTCCATACTTTAACGGCACCGAGATGATTGCCCTAACCGATCTCGATCTCAGCTACAACAATGTGGAGACAATACCCTCTCACGCTTTCGTTCCTACTCCTTCACTGCAGTACTTGAACATCCGTCACAATGTTATTGAAAATATTCGTAAAGACGCTTTTGACCCATTAGTAAATTTAAAAACGATAGATCTGAGTCACAACAAAATTGTTTCTATGCATGTCCAGTCTTTCGTAGGAAACAAACGCATCCGCATGATAGACTTAAGTCACAACCACATTCATTCTATAGGAAACATGTTTTCCGGTCTTCCTGAACTGAAAGAACTCTTCGTTTCAGAAAACAATATTCTGGAAATCCCAAGTGACGCATTTGTCGGCTCTACACATTTAACTATCATCCATTTACAGAGGAATGCGATTCAACGAATTGGTGATGGAGCCCTGAATGATCTAGGACAGCTTGTTCAGTTAAGATTAAGTGAAAACTTTTTGGAAAATCTACCCCCAGCTCTTCTCAGTAGCTGTGGTAACCTGACAAAATTATCCCTTGATGGAAATAAATTGACGATGGTTGTTCCGAACACGCTGGGAAATCTCAAGTGTCTTAGCAATTTAAGACTGCA
Organism: Vandiemenella viatica; assembly: GCA_031002005.1. NCBI lineage: Eukaryota > Metazoa > Arthropoda > Insecta > Orthoptera > Morabidae > Vandiemenella > Vandiemenella viatica. Next base: position 240,693,563 of record CM061921.1, read on the forward strand.
GAATAATAAAATTAGAAGTGTTTCAAGTAGTGCATTCGAAAATCTACCTTCTTTGATTGAATTAGAGTTACAAAATAATCAAATTTCTGAAATAGAAAAGGGAGCTTTCAAGCACCAATCCTACTTGCAACACATAAATCTGGAAAAGAATTATTTACACTCTTTAAATGACATTTTTAGTCACGATGCTCCTTCTTTAAGTTCAATTCGACTGAGTATGAACAGATTAGTGGTTTTACACAGCGATAGCTTCCGGGCACAATCTGCTGTTCAGACCATTGGAATGAGCAACAACAACATCAAAAGAATTTCCAGATACTTATTCCGCGATCTGGTTGTTACAGAAAAACTTTATTTATCAAATAATAATATATCTGTCCTAGAAGACAAATCTTTTGAACGAATGTCGAGACTAAAAACTCTGGATCTCAGTACGAATAACATCAAGTATATAACTAAAAATTCTTTCATTGGTCTTCACGCTCTTGTAGAGCTGTATTTGTCAGGTAACAGTGTTTCCAAAATCGATCCTTTCGCCTTCACTTTCGTTAAACAATTAAGAGTTTTAGATCTCTCAGGGAACTTTCTATCAGTATTGCACGAAAACATTTTTCAGCAAGGGCTTCCAATTAGGATCCTTAATTTAAAAAGTTGTGGGATTACCAAAATTGAAAATGGAGCTTTTCGTGGTCTTAACAACTTAAATGAACTCAATTTAGAGGATAATGTTTTATCAGCTTCTGCCCTGGGGCAGTTAGATATACCAGGCCTGAGGGTTCTATTTATGTCAGACAACAACTTTACAGGAGCCCATTCCACTGCTCTCAGTAATCTGCCGTCCTTACAAATCATTTCTCTTGGCAATACACAAATCGAAAATCTCCCGAGACATTTTTTAAGTGGTAACAGTGACCTAGTGCGAATAGAACTGTACGGAAATCAGATGCGTAAATTAAACAATGAAGCATTCAAGGGTCTGAAGTATCTGAAGGAGATTCGTCTCCAAAGAAACAATCTTGAGGATATTCCTTACGAGGCATTTAATGGTCTTTCAGGTTTGGAGGTATTAATATTGGCAGAGAATGGTTTCTCGACTCTTGACATGAAAAAACTTGGCAATTTGCGTATGTTGAAACACATTGACTTTAGTAACAATAGTATTTCATCAGTCTTGGGATTTAAATACACAAGTTTTCCCCATCTGATTTCTATTGATCTAGCAAGAAACTCACTTCTCTCTTTACCGAGCAATTTCTTCCTTCTCTCATCCTCGTTAAGAAGATTAGATTTATCGTACAACAGATTTAAGCAGTTACCAACACTTGCCCTATCTGATAAAAATTTACCTTCTCTTGGCTGGTTAAATTTTACAGGTAATCCACTGTACTGGATTGGAAATGTATCTGTTGTGCAAGATTTCTCCAATGTTCAAGAAATACACATAACTGGAACAAACTTGTCTGTTATTAGAAAAAATGAGTTGAGCAGATTTAACAAACTCTTACATTTGTATCTGAACAGAAATAACATATCAGTTATAGCATTTGAAGCGTTTAGGAATCTCTCGGATTTACGGAGATTAGATCTCAGTGAGAACAAAATAAATAAGTGGACGCAAGACATTCTTGAGGGACTCCATTACTTGGAGCTGCTAAACCTCTCGCACAATCAACTCAAATTCTTAGAAGACGTTTCGTTCATTGTTAAAAATCTAAGAGTGTTGGACATTTCATATAATGAAATATCTCACATAGGAAAGAAAACTTTCCGCAACTTGCAGAAACTGACTGAATTGCGTTTGATTGGCAACAAAATTTCTTCAGTGGCGAGTGAAGCATTTCGGACGTTAAGAAACATTCACATTCTAAACCTGAGTGCTAACAAACTGAAAAACATTCCTGTAGCGGCACTACATACTGTGGAGAGGCATATTCGACGACTCTTCCTTCAAGGTAAGTTAGCCGTGAAGAATTTCTTTTAAACTTTGTTAGTTATAATTCCAGTTAAACAAAAAAATAATTCTTTAGTGACTTAACTACTAGGGTGGTTTCATAAACAATGGCAATGTCTTCAAAATATGTGCAAACACTGAGAATCAAGTATATACTTCGAAAGCCTGATTACTAGTTACGAGCAGGGACAGACTAAACACGACGAAAATATAAAAATCATTAGTTTTTTTTACAGCACAATGTAAAAGATAACAGTACCAACACGGAACAGTACAAACAGCTAACGGCCTTCAAATTAGTTGCCCAGGATACCCCGAACTCTTTGTCAACGATTAGGAAGGCACTGAATACAACTGGCTCTGTGTGATTCGATATGAGCTTCTCATCGTCGAAACTCTGCCACAATTTTATCTTTGATTTCAAAGCCTTTTCCACTCTAACGCTGATTCGTTTTTCAAACCCCAACAGATTATACAGCGTGGATCACCACTTCACACTGACGCATTTTCAGTGTTGCCGCATCATCTGAAGACCTAATATGGTTGCCATGACTTTTGGAGTGACCCATGTAATCTAATGCAGTGAAATACCTCTTTCATTTAAAAAAAAAAAAAAAAAATATGTTCCATTCACGTAATATTTGAATTATAAAACTGCAATGACATCTCTGAGCAGACAAGATTAGGCCTACATTTGGAAAGCAACCAATTGCGTTTTAGAAAATCCAAATGTCACAGAAGATTGTCTTTAGACTCATATGACAGTTAGTTAATCATATAAGACATTCTTCTTACTTTAGACCTCGCATATCGTCCATATGGGACAAGACGTGTAAAATCATAACTGCACGTGACTTAATCTATATAATGGACACACAGAAAACAGCGTATACAAAACTGAATTGATTCAGTAGTTGTTACTTTAAGGATACATAATATTTTTGAAGGAGGCACCATTAATTTTTGACGGAATTGCAGCCTAATCACAGGGTTATTTACAGCCTTTGTTTCCTCGTGTATAAAATAAAAAGGTCGAACTTATAAAAGGCTGCAATGTTGGCAGCAAAGACTGCATTTCGCATGCAGTGGCTGCAACCAAAATGCACTAGCGTGCAACTGGTTGCGTAATGGTATACTTAAAGCCACATCATTAATGTGAGAACACCACAAATAGTTAATGAAAATTCTGTGCGCCACAAACTTTTTCGTAAACACTAGATACTTCTCTACACTAAACCTGTTTTCTTTTACTATCATTATTTGTAGCTAATGATTTATAAACACGGGATAAAACATTACCAATCTGTGCATCGTATTACAGGATCAAACGAGAGCCTATGAAGACTGTATTAATCGCATTTATTTCAAATAATCATCAGTTTCAAAAATGACACGAAATCGAAACTTCTCGCTTGTATATAACTAATTCAATTCCATAACACCAATACTAATAAAATTTCAATTGGTCATTGTCCTCCCAACGCGTGACGTCATGCTCCCGGTCTTCGTTGCTGGTGACAATAGTTTCTTACTGGCTGCGCAATGCGCCTCTAAATAACCTAATAAAAGTCCCTACAATTTAACGTGGAATCCGAACTACAGAGCGCCCTTGAGTCTTCACATCAGCGAAGCAAAGCTATTCCAGACGGCTCAACAGACAAAATTAAATGGATACACAAAAGTTCCCAAATTGAGGGTTTTTGTCGTCTGCGTCTTTGTTGTGGCTTGTCGACGGCGAAGTAATTAGATGCAGAAAAGAACTGGGGGCAAAGAACTGGAAGGAAACCAGCCATAGCCTTTTGAAGGAACCACCTAGGCAATCGCTTGAAGTTATTTCGGGAAAAAACTGGAAAACCGAAAACCGAATATCCGGAGAGGGTATTCGAACACGCGTCCTCCAGAATCCTTTGCATCAGGGACGAAGTACGGTACTAAACAGAATAAAAAGTATCCTATACGTAAACGGGCGACATAAGCTATCACTATGCTAACTTTCGTTGAAGTTCGTATAATAATTTATGCGAGAAGCACACATAGACAGACAAAAATAGAAAATTTATGAATTTGCAGTCTGTGTCATAGGGGATTATTTCTAATCATGATAAAAGGTATTCTGTATCCTAACTGATGTCATAAGCCATTACTATATGAAGTTTCGTTGAAATACATTCTTCGTTTCTACGTGATACACGGAACGTCAGAATTTTTTTTTCTTCTTCTTCTTCTTCTGCGTTTAATGTTTTGGAATCTGCATCATCGGGAATCTGTAACTTATCGAGATAGAAAGTGACCGACTACAAAAGCCATCACTATGCGTCGTTTAGTTAAAATCCCTCACATTACTTTCTTTGCGAAACGCGAACACACAGACAGAAAGAAAAAATAATCTATATTTTACAGTTTTGGTGTCTCTGTCATCAGTACTGTACATGGCAATTACATTTATTGAAATAAATTGAATGTGCAGACACAGTTTTTCTGCAATTTTTTGTGTAGATTAGGCAAAGGACTCCGCTCTGCACTGCCACGTAGCCGCTCACACCACTGCAAAAAAAGTTCCCTGTATTTTAATTGATGGCATAAGCTATCACTTTGGCAAGTCTTGCTAAAATCCTATCATTAGTTTTTGCGTGATGCGTATAGACAGAAAAAAAATCAAAATTCTCAGTTTTGGACAATGTATCATAGATAATTTTGTAACTTATTGGGATGAAACGTATCCTATATCTTGACAGACGGAATTAAGGGTCACTGTGTGCAAATTTCGTGGAAATCCGTCTACCAGTTTCTGCGTGATGAGCAAACATACAGACAAAAATTCTAGATTTTACGATACAGTGTATTTCAATTATTCTTTTTTAAATAAATTTTAAGTACAGACAAAACTTTTCAACAATTTTATTGTATAGTTTAGATTATTAGTCCAGAATTTATATTTTGCTCTTTTAATGAGTAGTTCCCCTTCCACAACATAATCATACAAATCTTTTGTTTTACTATCGATGTAACTTTTAAGGAGATTCGTTCCGAAATTAATCTTCATGTAACCATCCCATCTAGATGCCCTGTCCAGATTCCTATGCAGTTGTTCATAATCCTCCATCTTTTTAAATATATTATTAAATTTTATATCATTTGGTAACAGCCTAACTTCCGACTGTATACCAACAACATCATTCGTTAGAATAATGAACAGCAATAACTCCAAAACTACTCGTATATATTGTGATTTGCTCTCTTCTATCTCTCTGATACAGCATTTTCAACCTAGATGTTTTGTTTTTACCTCTTAAGAATTATTCAAACAGTGAGACACATGCCGATTCATCCGATTGATTTAAACTTATTTAGCATCAATCTGTAGCCCAGTCAACCGCATTGGAGAGATGTACTGCCACTCTGTTAGCTTGGCCTAATCTGAAACAGCGCACCAACTGAATTTCCTTCAAGCAACCTGTCATAAAAAGATATACATTTTTAAGTCTAAACGTTTCATCGACGTTGTCATTAGAGACTGAAAAAGACTCGAGGGTTGGAAAGGAACGGGAAGGAATTCATCCATGGCCTTTTTAAGGAACCATCCCAGAATTCGCCTGGATTGAGTTCGGAAAACCATGGAAAACTGAAAACTGGTTACCCGGACGGGGTTTCGAAAACGCATCCTCTCGAATGCGAGGCCAAAGCGTTACCTCTCACCCACCACGCTTGATGCTTATCAACAAACTATCATCTTTCCTCAGAGATATGCCCTGTGTGGTTGGGTACGAAGTTCTCTATCAAAAAACATGTTATCTTCGAGAACCTAACAACTTTAAATCCAGACTAAAAGAGTTTTGCATCAGAACCCATTTTACTCTGCAAAAGAATTTTCTTCTGATAATATGGCAACTAAAGATGACCAAGAAAGTACTGTATGTCTTGTGGAATGGAAGGGAAAAGTGACAAAGTTATTTACAATCACTAAAATAGTGCATGGTTTTCTTTCTGTTGAAACTGCTTACAAATTCAGCAATTAGATTATCTGGAAATTCCATACTCAAACTGAATAGTATTTCTATTTGTTACAATGTGGTATCAACCAATTTTCAAGAAATATGGGTTAATATTGTCCACACTAATCTTCTTTTTTAAATCTACATAGCTTAACTTCTATTTATGATTTCCTATTCTGATTTTTACGTAAAGTACCTGTTCTGTGTCACAGTTCCTTATGGTTGCGTGTAACAAGTTGTTTAGCGATGAGTGGTCTGGTGTTCCAGCTGTTAAGGCGCCTGACCGAAGATGAAAAGGTCCTCGGTTAGAATCCCGGTCTCGGGGAGGATTTTCAAATTCCCTTAACCAGATCTTCAATTATGTCACATCTTGCTGTGTTAAGTGAAGTACTCCATAACGCTTCCGTGGTTCAGATTACACGTTAAAATGTAGGTTCCTTTCCCCGGTAGGATTACCAGGGTAGGTTAGATGAGTAGGAAAGGATGTGGCCATCCTCTATTCCAGGTTTAATATGCCTCCTTCAGTTGATTAGCTTATCCTCGGTAGCTTCTTTCCCACTATTAAACGTGAATATCTCAATGCTCCCTTTTCCCCTCTGTTTCATAGTCACCATAATAATTTCTAGTTGCATCATTCCTGTCGCCAGTGATAATATTGCTCAAGCAAGAAGCTTCAACCTCTCTCTCAACAGGTATTTATTCCCTGATTAGTTGTTTCATTTTGTTGCTTCCTTCCTCTATTAAGCACTCTACTTATACACCTCTTCAGGTTCCTCAACTTTCAGTTGTGGCATTTACATCCATGTTTACTTTATTCTTTGTTTAGAAATAAACGTACCTATTACCTCTTTGTTCCGTTCCCATTTCCACTCAACTGTACTGTTAATCTTCTTCCACAAACTGAGCTTATTCCTGAAATATCTATTTGATTCCAGAACCTGTGTCTTCTTATTTTCATCGTATTTCTTGTACACTGGTTTACTGAATCGGCTAATTGCCATCAAAACTGCTTCTTCATTACTTATTCAATATGTAAACACACATTATTATCATCAGGCTTTATTAAAAGACATCCAACATGTATTGTCTCTTTGCGTTTTTCTCTACTACATCTGGAAAGACTCCCTCACTTTCTAAAGTGTTTGGAAATCTCTCCCTGACACAAAACTATTACATGTAAGCCCACACCATTCTAACCCCGTCCCTAAACTACAAATATGTTCTCAATTCATTCTGCGATTACGGCAGCAGCATAACCCTTGAAATTTATTTTGTATTCCCCTAAAATTTCACTCACAGTAAAACATTTCTATTATCTCTGAGTGCCAGCGAGCTATATTAATCATCGATATTAAGTATGAATCATGAAGGAAGGAAAAGAGAGGAGGCGAAATACCGCTAAATCTGTGAAGCCTCTTGTAAACCCTTGGCTCCTACATCGCAATAGCGGCGGCCGTAATAGATTTTCCAAAACAATGCGCTGTTTGCACTGTGTTTGCTGCTGTGCAGGCCGCATCCTAATCTAACCACCTCAATTTGGAGACAGTATATCTCGAGAACTAAACGAGATATCAAAAACATTTATTCTTTACTTTCGATTTTTCCCGTCGTGTTACATAAGAATCTATCATCAAATTTGACTTTGAAAAAATAATTTTTTCTGAATTTCAACTCAAACCATCTCATTATGGATTTTGATTATTAAAAGTCACTTATTCGACACACACATATTCATTGATTAAACAAAAGGTTCTTTATGCCGCAGTCGCCAGGCTTAGGTATTAACGTTTGTCGGGTTACTAAATGATAAGCTCACACACTTTAGAATGGACAGAAATACCAAACTTTATTGAGTCCATAAACTTATGATTTCATACCGACGGAAAATACCACCACCAAATCAATATTTAAATAAGGAATCAGACTCCTTCTCCGAGAATTGCAGACTCGTGGGACAAGAGGAATTAAATTGCACAAACTCCCAAACTCTCCACAGTACTCATAACATGTCCACAGTCACTTTAAATCGCTGCACTCATTGCAAAACCGTTAATATAACACATTACTGGTTTCCACGTTATACTCCGCCAAATCTTCTCGTCTTTTCACAATTTCCATAATTACGACCGAAATGTTCCCGCGTCCACAACTTAACTTGACGGCGGTCAACGATGCACACACACCAAAGAATAGCCCCACACTGGCTTACTACGCCGGCCACAGATACTCTTGCATGGCTCTGGCGTGTGTTATGTTACAGCCTCTTGTAAACACTTGGCTCCTACAGCGCAAGAGCGGCGGTCATAATAGATTTTCCAAAACAATGCGCTGTTTGCACTGTGTTTGCACTGTGTTTGCTGCTGTGCAGGCCGCATCCTAATCTAACCAGTAATCTCGAGAACTAAGCAGGATATCAACAAAATTTATTCTTCATTTTTGATTTGTCTCTTTGAGTTACATAATAATCCATCATCAAATCGCGGTGCTATGGTTATCGTATCACCCCCTTGAGGTGAATGTGCATATTCTCCGTGTTTCTAGGGAAATCCAATATGGCGACCTCCCCACCCCACTTCCCTCTACCCGGCTTCACTACAGTGCGTGGTGAAGGTCCCTTGCGTCGCCCCCACTCTTTTCCTTCCTCCATGGTATGAATACCCCTCTACCGACTCATCCCTCTGGTGGGTGAGCGGGCACTGTACGGCCAACCAGATTTCGGTTTTCCGCGTTGGTTCGTCCACAATGCAATGGGAAAATTCCTTCCCGTTCGTGTCCTATATTTCTCCTGGCTTTAAGGACCTCGACGTTGATGATCCTGGAGGTCTTAATAAAGAAACAAACTTCAGTACAGTCTAAAAACCTATGGGAATTCTCTTCGTACCTATAATTCGGAAACACTAAATATTTCTTTAAATATATCAACGGTGTATTGCAATTGCTGTTAATTTTTATATGGTTGAGAACAGCTGTTTGTTCTAATTTAAAAAATATGTATGGTAGAACGCTTTCCTGACAGAGATTTAGAACTACTGATAAATTTCATGTGCATATAGAAACTAGTTCAATCTCGAAGTATTACTTTTAGGATATCAAAGATTAACTTTGTGTGTCGTATTCGTGTTAAAATGATTTTGTATGGATGAACATAGGGAAAGACGGTTAAGTGCTCCTACATTAGGCTGAGCGTAGGAAAATAATTATAACGCGCTTTTAAGTTGTTCTTTGTTCCGTGTCTTGAATCAGTTTTTCCTTGCTTGACTCCGCTTTCAGCTACTCACGTGAGTCACAAAACTGAACTTTTTTGCCATTACATGTTTAGATAAAAAGTAATTTCATAATGATAATTATTTGTTTAGGTGACAGATCGACGAGAAGTAAATGTGTATTACTTATGCAACGAGCTATAGTTTTAGTTATTAGTTTTGGGTCACATGCAAATTTTTCGTAGAGTTTGATAGGTTACTATTTTATGGATCAATTGTTCGTAGTCCCAAAACAATGATTCTACCATAATTGTTTTGTTTCCAAGTTTCGCAGTTAGTTAACGTCATTTATTATGAATCAGGAAAATCTTGCATAGATTCGGTTTAAAGACGAACCTTAACAATCTTTTAGTACTCAGAATAAAATCTTATTATAAATTCAGAAAAGTGGAAATGAAAATTAATAATGAAAATCTTGAAATAACTGGAGCCGAAAATATTTTTATTTTTTTGACATGAACATTTTGATGTAGCTCGGGATGGAAAACTGATCGTGGTTTAGGAGGAAAGCATGGTTTGGGTGATGGAGGTGTCAAAATTTGTTTTTGGTGGCCTAGTAGCAATGCAACCAAAAAGCCACCAGTGTAAGGCGGCTGGACGAAGAGCGCCTAGTAATAGTCAAGCATTTACTATAGTCCTTAGTCCATGGTTCGCATCCTAATTGAATTGGTTGATGGAGGCCAGTTCCATGGCCACCGCGGTCAACAGATGGTACACCTCACGGCTATTTTCTGTGAGGTAGTATGAAGAATATGGCGATTGATAATGTTGCAACATCAGGTGAGGACCGAATCGTATGAATGCATACAGAAAATTTAAATACTGATCACACAGCTGCACGTATTTGACGATGTACGTCAGTTTCTGCGATCGAAATTCTTTTTTTAATTTACTTCACGATGGCTATATTTGGGATTCTAGATGAAATGTGGAGCGCACTCTATTCACCATACCCAAACCGTTTTCGAGCGTCGAGGCCCTACAGTGCCCTAATATGCTTTCCCGAAAGTGCTGAAACATGATCAGTTTGGGTGCACTAAGACAGGAAATTTTTTCAGTATTATTTAGATGAATCAATTTAAGAAAAATAGAAACATGAATACATCTCCTGTGGTGGTATAGCACATACAAAATTAGAAGCTCAATTTAAGATACTCAGTAAACTGTAGTGATTATAATTGTCAATAATTTAATTTAATTTTAATTGCAATGGAGCACACGATCACACATACACTCCTGGAAATTGAAATAAGAACACCGTGAATTCATTGTCCCAGTAATGGGAAACTTTATATACACATTCCTGGGTCAGATACAACACATGATCACACAGACAGAGCCATAGGCACATAGACACAGGCAACAGAGCATGCACAATGTCGGCACTAGTACCGTGTATATCCTCCTTTCGCAGCAATGCAGGCTGCAATTCTCCCATGGAGACGATCGTAGAGGTGCTGGATGTAGTCCTGTGGAACGGCATGCCAAGCCATTTCCACCTGGCGCCTCAGCTGGACCAGCGTTCGTGCTGGACGTGCAGACCGCGTGAGACGACGTTTCATCCAGTCCCAAACATGCTCAATGGGGGACAGATCCGGAGATCTCGCTGGCCAGGGTAGTTGACTTACACCTTCTAGAGCACGTTGGGTGGCACGGGATACATGTGGACGTGCATTGTCCTGTTGGAACAGCATGTTCCCTTGCCGGTCTAGGAATGGTAGAACGATGGGTTCGATGACGGTTTGAATGTACCGTGCACTGTTCAGTGTCCCCTCGACGATCACCAGAGGTGTACGGCCAGTGTAGGAGATCGCTCCCCACACCATGATGCCGGGTGTTGGCCCTGTGTGCCTCGGTCGTATGCAGTCCTGATTGTGGCGCTCACCTGCACGGCGCCAAACACGCATACGACCATCATTGGCACCAAGGCAGAAGCGACTCTCATCACTGAAGACGACACGTCTCCATTCGTCCCTCCATACACGCCTGTCGCGACACCACTGGAGGCGGGCTGCACGATGTTGGGGCGTGAGCGGAAGACGACCTAACGGTGCGCGGGACCGTAGCCCAGCTTCATGGAGACGGTTGCGAATGGTCCTCTCTGATACCCCAGGAGCAACAGTGTCCCTAATTTGCCGGGAAGTGGCGGTGCGGTCCCCTACGGCACTGCGTAGGATGCGACGGTCTTGGCGTGCGTCCGTGCGTCGCTGCTGTCCGGACCCAGGTCGACGGGCACGTGCACCTTCCGCCGACCACTGGCGACAACATCGATGTACTGTGGAGACCTCGCGCCCCACATGTTGAGCAATTCGGCGGTACGTCCACCCGGCCTCCCGCATGCCCACTATACGCCCTCGCTCAAAGTCCGTCAACTGCACATACGGTTCACGTACACGCTGTCGCGGCATGCTACCAGTGTTAAAGACTGAGATGGAGCTCCGTATGCCACGGCAAACTGGCTGACACTGACTGCGGCGGTGCCCAACCGCTGCGCAGCTAGCGCCCTTCGACGGCCAACACTGCTGTTCCTGGTGTGTCCGCTGTGCCGTGCGTTTGATCATTGCTTGTACAGCCCTCTCGTAGTGTCCGGAGCAAGTATGGTGGGTCTTACACACCGGCGTCAATGTGTTCTTATTTCAATTTCCAGGAGTGTATCTTTCCCCTCTTCTGCACCTACCTACAAATTTCAACTTTAAATTCTTTCAACATTTTTGGTAAATTATTCATCATTTCTCTGGTAACTTATTCCCATCCCTGACCAACTTACCTAAAAAACAGAATCTTCCTACACACTTGTGCCTGAAATCAAGTTCCAGCTTTTGTTCATGGTCATCTTTCCCTTCCATGCATTACTTTAATTCTTACACCAATATCTTTCCATCCTTCATCACCAATATACGCTCCCATGACCCTCTTCACCCCTCCCTGTCTTCCAATGAATTCCATTACAGCTCCATTATCATATGTGTTACTGATTGCGTTCTGCGGTAATTTCCATAGACAAATCTAGCAACATTTCTTTGCACCCTCTCCAATTCCTGGGTTTGATACTCAAAATATGGGTTCCATACTACACCTTTTTTTTTTGTAACAGTTTAATGTCCCTTTTTAACAACGTGGTCTTTAGAGACGGGAAAGGATGGGGTCAAGGGATGGGAAGGAATTCGGCCATGGCCTTTGAAGGAAGCATCCCGGCATTCACCTGGAGTGATTTGGGGAAACCATGGAAAACCCAAATCTGGATGCCCGGACGGGATTCGAACCGCCGTTCTCCCGAATGCGAGGCCAGAACGCTATCCGTTACACCACCACGCTCGGTCATACCACACCACCATATTCAAGCAATGAATGGTCTGACCAAAGTTTTGTAACCAAATTCCTTTACTTCTCTGATATATCCCTTCATCATTCTCTCCGAAGTGCAGAATTTTGAAACTTTTTCCTACTACCTTTCCAATGTGTCGTGCCCAGTTAAGCTTGTTGTCAAATGCAATGCCAAGATATTTACATTTCAAGTCTTCAACAAGCAATTCTTTCCCCACCTTATAATCAAAATAAACCTTCAGTTTTTTTATCTGTGTATCTAATAAGCTAACTCTTCTTTGGATTTATGTGCGTCCCATGTTTACCAACCAACTGGATATCCTGTCCAGATCACCCAGCAGTTGTTTACAGTCCTCAACCGTTTTGATCCTTTTCTATAGCATTATTTCATCTGAAAACAATATAATTTCTGATAGTAAGCCATCAACACAATTATTCATTAGAATAATGAACGGTCCAAATATGCTCCCCTTAGCACACTCGCATTTTACTTCAAATTCTTTTGATACTTTGCGTGGATGATATCAATACTTTTGGTCCTAAGATGATGTACATTTTAGGAACACCGTGTCTTTCCGAAAGCAGGTGGAGACTATTCATTATATGTGCAACACTAGAATACTGTAAAATCTTAAATGGGAGAGCAAAAAAATTCTACAGTTGTGAGGCAATGATTTCACTGGCAGAACAGAATGAAGCATTAAAAAATGTCTTTTGCAAACTATATTGTGTAGATGTGCCAATTTCATATGGCCTCGCATCGAGAGGACGCGGTTCGAATCCCCGCCCGGCCATTCAGATTTCGGTTTCCTTGGTAAATGCAGGGATGGTTGCTTCAAAATGCTATTGCCTAATTCCATTTCTTGTGTCAATCCTTCTGCCGCTCTAATGACCTCGATGTCAACGAAGCGTAGAGCCATAGGCAAAATTAAAACCATTTTCATTCAAACCAACTTGGAATGTAAGCATGTAAACCTGATAATCTGGAGACTCAAGTGCATTTGAATATGTTGCCAGATGCCAACTGAGAAGTCAAAAATTCTAAACACATCAAGAAAATCTCCAAAGAAATCTCAGTGCTACTATCCTAACGTTATTTGAACATAATGCTATAATTTGGAACATAAAAGCATAAGATAACGCATTTAACTAACAAAGAGAAACTGCTTTCTCATGAGCATAAATCAACTTATGCACTCCCGGATATGGTTTCGACTTCTGCCCCAATGCAATGAAATTTTTTATTACGATTCATAGGCTGACCTCTGACTAACTGTAATGTATACACTAATGAGATGGCGTACAAAACTCTTGCACGTCATCATCTACAATACTGCAGATTTCAAAGCAATCCATTTCGCTGGCGATTGATCAATGGAATCAAGAAAGTGTATAGAGGAGCCTCGTGTTTTATGACCAGTTATCATAAAAAAGTCAGAGTTGATACAGAGGTTGCGCTGGAATGGTTCGAAAGACATACAACGTAGTTCCCGCTTGAATTTATTGACTAACATGGGTAATACGAAAGAAGGTGAGTAGGGAAATCGGCACCGGGACATACGGTCCATGGCAATAAATAATAACATACACTTTCGTTTATGGATACTTCCTACATTCAACGTATTTGTATCGCAATGACAGGTTAGATGTGAAAGGAATATAGTGCTGCATAAACGATTCTTTCTTCCTCGCCCCGTTAGCGTTTGAGTGCACCGAACAGAGAAATGTTTAGGTGCAAAGTGTACTCTGTGTATATATGTTGGTACAGGCATAATTCAAAATAATGAAAAAATTAAAAACCAGGGCTGTGCATTTTGTTACTGAATGCTCCAGCTGACATTTTAAATTGGCGATTAAAAACTAAGCCCACTTTTAATCAGTTAGAAAATATCAACCTTCAAACAGCAGTCCAAGTACTCGTAAGGAAGCCTCAGTCCATGAAAGGAACTACGTTTTTGGCAACATGTTAATCTGTACAACACTTGTTGATGAAAAGTTACTCGGCGCAATTCTGCCGTATTCAAAGAGCCGATAAGCGAAATGAAGTGGAATTATCTCCAACGTGGTGATGAGATCGTAGGCGGTTGCCACGCAGGCAGTTACTTTTCAGTAGTAACTCGTCTGGAAATTTTACTGGAGCTGTTCCCACTCGCCAGCCCAAAATGGAAGCGTACGTAAATGTTACTATTGTTGGAATGACTGTGACTTGTGAGTTTAGTGTATTATGTTGTGAATAAAAGATAGGACAGGGCAAAACCTATGTAGGCCTACCATTCCGAGACACACATAGCGCCGCCAAGTTTAACATCCCCATCCAACAAACGAATCAACCGTGCAGTATGCACTCACTCCATATGCACCGCAATGAGGTTTGGTATTTAGCTCAAGACTCTGGTATATAACACCAGGTGTAAGATCCTGACCTGCTTTGGGTTCAGTCCCAGTTGGCATACAAGTTTAGATAGGTAAATGTCTAGTTTGCCCAGGGTCTGCCCTTGGCACTTATTATTGTTATGGGAAATGCCAACAAGGCAGGAAACTGCTTCCTCACAGTTTGAAAAGAAAGGTCTTCAAATCTTTGGGTTTCCGGAGGAATAAGCACAACCTCACCCATGGCAAACCTACTTAACACTTCGGGAATAATCAAGATGACGCAATTTTAGGAACAAAAATGAATTTTTATGGTCATAGGTAGTGATCTGATCTATTTCTAAAATCTGAATAGTTTTGGAACTTTTAAGGTCGATTTTAATTAAAATATTCTTGCGTAAGTCTAAAAGTGATAAAAATCAATTCTTAATGTCACTGGTGATGACCGCGTGATATGATCGGAATTTTTTTTAACTATGATCCTTGTTGGACGTCCTAGTTTCGACTTAAGCCAAAAATATATTGCACAAAGTCTAAAAGCGACAAACAAACAACGGGTTTTAGGGACAAAAAAATAGTTTTTATAGTAAAATTCCACATCGTGATCTGATTATGCTGAAATACCAACTTAATCTGTATGAGTTCGTTCTGCAAAATTTGAAAGAATTTCTGTTGAATTTGAGGGATATACAGGGCGTTCGCCGGAAAACGCTACCCTCCCAGTCTGTTGCCGTCGGCAACTTGCTCGGTCAGTCGTGCCAGCAGTTTCCGCCACACGGTACCGTGAATCACCGCACTGTTTAACACCTCCGCTGCCCCAACAGTGCAGTGCAGTGACCCTTACAATGTTAAGAACGGTTTCTTTGCATTGTAGATAGTTTGTGACTTCAGTCTCTTATTAATAAGTGTTGTGAATAAACGTTTCTTTGCGGTTTGGCTGGTTTGGGGCTTCATACTCTTATTAATCTGTACCGTGTTTGAGTGTGAGTAAAATTATGGTACGTTACAGTTTGCAACAAAGAATATTTCTCTACGATACATATGTGAAGAAGAAGTCGTTTAAAAAGTGTCGCAGTAAATTTCGTCGCGAATTTTCTGGCGCTTTACTGCCAGCTAAATCAACAATTCTGCGTCTGGTTAAAAAAGTAAGAGAAACGGGTTCATTTTTTAACAAAAAGAGACTGTCGGTCAACCGTATTCTCACAGAGGAGAAAATTGACGATATCGCTTTTCGACTAGAACAGTCACCCAAAAAATCATTAAGTCAGTTAGGGCAGCGTGTGTCTCGAAATATGTTCAGAAGATGTGAAATGTGCATTACACAAGAGGGTCAACACTTCCAGCATCTTTTATAAGGTAAGCTAATGAATTACGTCACATTTAAATGCTTAGCACACAAGTTTATGAAGTTTATGAAGCGTAATTATTATGAAATAGTCCGCGGCCGAAGGTCGAACAATGCCGGAAACTGAGCGCTCGCTCGCCGGGAGCAGTTTCTTCCTTGTAGCGCTAACAGTGGGTTGCGTTTCCCGGCGAACGCCCTGTATATAGCCTACTAACGACCATCCGACACCCAACTACGCTAAGCACTTCTTTAAGCAGATCAGCTTGCCATTACATCTCAAGGGATTGCGAAAGTGGAACAGAAACTGGAGTTAGCGATGAACACTACGTCTGAGTACTATATCAAGAACTTCATCAAACCAAATCCGACAAAAATTCAAGTAAGTGCCTTTTATCTTCATTCCCGACAGACGAAGCAGAAATTACATATAACCTGTAATAGAGTAATCATATATATTATATCTATGTGGGTTTTTTTTTTTGTCACAAGCCATTAGCTCCCTTCATACATAACCGAAATCGATAAATGAGGTATCATTTTAAAGATTAAGTTATCCGCTTTTGGTCACATCATATTTTAAGAATTCTAAATTCGATCCTTAAAGGGCAAAAATATCAATCTTTCTAAAATGCTCTTTTTTTGTACCACAAACCATTTATCTCCCTGTTGTCACGACTCTTTTGGCGTGTGCTCGGGGCCGACCCGCGAACGGGTGGATAGCCGAAGTTATGCGGGAGGGTTCTGGTCTCACTTACTTGCAGCGACTTCGCCGGGCCTCTTCCTCTTCTTCTCCCTGGGCGAACTGCGGCCTGGTTAGAGCCCACCTAGGCTGGAGTTAACAGTTTGTGTAGGTCTCCTCGCGGATTAACACAGAGACGTTGGAATAACTGGTTTATTCGTATAGGTTGTTATACATGGGTGATAACGGACAAAGAGGCGCCGTCCACTCGGGTATACCGTAAGATGGTTAAACTACCGGTGGAGGTCACTGACTTGTAGGCGGGGGCGGCCGACAGTCGATGCGTCTCCGGCGGTCCCGTGCGATCGAATCCCCGAGACCGATTGCCCGGCGGTAACCCCGATCACGGCGTCAGCCACCTCACTCGGCACTTTGTCGGTCGGAGACCCGGCCGCCCCAGCACACAGCAAATTCCTCAGGCCGTTGCCCGGACTCAATACCGACTTCGGCACATTCCAAACAGCGGCCGGGTCGTACTTTGGCGAAGTTATTACACCAGACAGTGATAATTAAATGTTGTTTAAAAATTACCTTTATACTGTGTTCCTAACCGAAATCGTTAAATGAAGTAACATTTTAGAGATTAGGTTCTTCGCTTTGGCGACATCATGTATTAAGAAAGAATTTTTTGGGAATTTGACCATTGAAGGGAGAAAGTGTCAGTATTTACACAAGGCGTTTTTGTGTCACGAGCTATTTATCTCCCTTGATATCTAACCGATGTAGATAAATGAGGTATCATTTTAAAGAATAACGACTCCGCTGTGGTCACAACATATTTTAAGAAAATACTTTTTTCGGAATTCGACCCTTAAAGGCCAAATGGATCATTATTTCAATAACGTATTTTTTCTTCACGAGCTATTTCTCTCCCTTGATATCTAATCGACATTGAGAAGTGAGGTATTATTTTAGAGATTAAGGTCTCAGCTTTAGTAACATCACTTTTTAAGAAAGGGATTTTTTGGAATTTGATCCTTAAAGGGAAAAAGTGTCGTTATTTCCATAATTTTTTTTTTATTTTGTCACGAGCCATTTATTCCCCTTGATACCTATATACCTAACAGAAATAGATAAATGAGGTAACATTTTAAAGATTAAGGTCTCAACTCAGGCAACATTATAAATTAAGAACGAAATTTTTCCTAATTTGACCCATGAAGGACAAAAGTATCAATATTTCTACAAGGCGTTTTTGTGTCACAAGCCGATTATCTCCCTTGATATCTAAGTGATATGGGTTAATGAGGCATCTTTTTAAAGATTAACGACTTCGCTGTGATAACAACATATTTTAAGAAATTAGTTGTATAACAAAAGTAATAACTGTGAAAGTCGCGCGTATGATGCAGTTCAGAGCTTAACCGCTAGATAGCAGCATCACATGTTACAGAGATATTAAGAAACTGTTTCACCGGTAATGACTTTTTTACGTACCTATTACACTAAACAAATAAATAATTGATACAAATGAGATTGTTCTTCTTTTGTCCTATTACAAACCATCAACCTTACTTTTCATCGTATTCCCGAAATATTCGCACGGATCGTCTAGTAAACTGTAATGGATTAAATCTAGAAGACTCAGAAAAGTCAATCTACTTGAGAGCTTCACTTGACCGTTCCTTAACATATAACCACCAATGTACAAAGACGCAATACAAAGTTGCTACTCTAATAAGATCCTGAGGAAGCTGAAAAAAAGCCAATTGGATCCCAAACCATCAGTCCTGAAAATCACCGCTTAATCGCTCTGCTTCTCTACTGCTGAATATGCCTGCCCAATGTGGTCTAGATCAGCCCACGCTGGGAAGCTGGATATAAACCTCAATGAGACATGCAGGCTAATTACAGCATGTATGAAATGTACTCCATTGGACAACCTCAACAGAACATCTGGTTTCGAAAGATCAATCTCCCGTAAAAATACAAACGAATACACGGAGAGGTGCAATAAAACCTCTGACAAACGTCACCCCCTTCATGGAGAGCAAAACAGTGGTGGAGGCTCAGACCACGAAGAAGGTTTGTGATCACCTACTGGATGAACCACCACCAGACTACCCAACTACAGTAAATCATCACTAAACTGGTAGGTACGAGCGTAGTGGGTGAACGGTTAATGTTCTGGCCTCGCATTCGGGAGGACACGAGATTGAATCCCCATCCGGGCAACCAGATTTGGATTTTTCATGGTTTCCCCAAATCACTCCAGGCGAATGCCGGGATGCTTCCTTCAAAAAGGCCATGACCAAATTCCTTACCGTTCCTTGTTCCCAGACCCATCCCGACTCTAATGACCTTAGCCGTCGAGGAGGCGTAAAGCAAAAAGTAAAAAAAAAAAAAAAAAGAAAATAGAGAGAGAGAGAACACTGAACCGTATCAGGACAGGCGTGGCCCCAGTAAAAACTAAGCTATCAAAATTGGGTCTTATACGAGGGTTGGAACATCAATAGTGGCAACACTGCTGTGGAGACACTATGCAATGGAATCTACTATTGTCGCTGATAGCACACGTTGTTGAGATACCTACCTTACCTCCGAGCAAATGGACTCGCCCGTCCCACGTCCCCGGCGGGCGCACAATCGAGGGAAACGCAGTCACATGTGAGCGAGTGGTCTAACGAAACGGTGTCACTATGTTTTCGAAACAGGAACAAGGGAGTTGGATCAAGATTGAATGTGCCAGAGGTCGTACAGCACGACAGTGTCATCAAGGTCTTCAAGAGGCGTGCGGGGAATCGGCATTGCCGTACAAAACAGTGGCACGTTGGGTGGCCACATCGTACGAGCCAAAACTGAAACGCCAATCCAACGAATGGCGTCATTATGGGTCGCCGCGAAAGTCGAAAGTGCGTCAGAGCCCCAGTATGGTGAAAGTTATAGTGATTCTCATGTACGACTGTGATGGAGTTATCCTAACGCATTACGTTCCTCCACGCCACACCGTCAATGCACAGTATTACTGTTCGTTTTTGGAGCATCACCTGCGACCAGCTTTGCGAAAGAAGCGGCAACAGTTTCTGCGCAACTCATCCATCATTTTGCACGACAATGCGCGGGCGCATACAGCGCAAGCTGTGGCTGCTCTGTTCGGCTGATGGGACTGGGAAGTACTGTACCATCCACCATACTCCCCGGACTTAAGTCCTTGTGACTTTGATTTGATTCCGAAGATGAAGGAACCACTTCCTGACATTCGCTTCAGAACTGTTCCAGAGATTCGACAGGCAGTAGACCATCAACAGAACAGGCTCTGCTAACGGTATATTACGCCTTCCACATCGCTGGCAACGGGTTCTACACAACGCTGGTGACTACTTTGAAGGACAGTAACAGGTGCAAACATGTAACGCTTTTTTATCGGTTGTGAATAAATAGTTTCCACTATTTAAGTTCCAACCCTAGTACATGAAAATGATATAGACCACGAATGTGAAACAGTATGAGCTATGAAACACCAGCTGGTCTGCCAAAATCGTCCTGCCTCCTGTACCCCCTACGGCCTATGGATTCACAAGAAAGGAAGCATTAGAGATAGCTCAATACTGGGCTGGTAAACTAGTTCCGGCCAGTATAAAGTAAAGTAACTGAAGCTATACAGAAGTGTTAAAATGGACAGAGACGATCTCGGTGTGTAGTTTTTTGAGTCAAAGGCCATGATCTGGCTGCAATACGAATCTGACCTGTATTTAACCCCAAGGGTTCACTCAACAAAATTTGAGAAATTTTC
Source organism: Vandiemenella viatica (assembly GCA_031002005.1). Lineage (NCBI taxonomy): Eukaryota > Metazoa > Arthropoda > Insecta > Orthoptera > Morabidae > Vandiemenella > Vandiemenella viatica. Next base: position 240,714,280 of record CM061921.1, read on the forward strand.
TATTGCTTTAGAATGGAATTAGAAGTATTAAAGCGGGGTAGCGTCATCTCGCTATATAGCATGTGGTGAATAAAGAGTCGTTTACTACCCCCTCTCTCACTCTACTAGTTAAATCCTGAGTAGCCAAAAAAATTTCCAACACTGGCGCTCGAACTAGCCAATAGAGACAACTGTATTGTAATCAAACCAATGCTGCTTGGCAACATATGATACAATCAATAGTTCCTTATATTTAGGTCTTATTTAAAAGAGGGAAGTAGGACACTATAAAGAATACCTGGGTAGTTACGGATTAACTATTCACTCATCCATATTCAGTTCTGGCTTCTGACAACTAATGTAGGTCGTAAGGCTTGGGAAATGAGAAGTTACACAGAGTACAACGTTTGTTGTTATTGGTTTTTTTTGTTAGGTGCAGAATAATCGTGTGGTACTATAATCTAGTTGTTTTGAAACACTCATATGCTGTGAATTGTGAAATAGTGATTCAGGGTTAGCTGTAATGTAGAGACTAGGATGGTCTACAGACGATGCAGAGAAATCGTCCATGCTACTGTGTTGATACTGAAAAGAATATTCTCGCGTTGGTACATGACGATCCTATTATAGGTGACAAGTGCAGTACCCTCGTCCCAGAAATGATTGAAAATTCAGACCTACGAGTGAATTTAATCTGCTACTTAACGCAAAAAATAGAAAATCAAGTGTTCTTGCAAAAAAAGATCTATCGATTTTGTGTCTCATCTACTCTGCCACCCCACGATCTGCCGCTACAGCTAAGCGCTTTATAGATTGACCTTGTCCTACCGAAGTTCGCCTTTTACCGAGGGATGTGTAAGATCAGATACCTAGATAAAAACGAATCGATATTAGGTGGTTGAAATAATACAACCAGATCTCCAAAACTTGTAAAATTAATATATTGCATTCCAACCAAACCGCTGTGTATCAGAGTTAAATTTTTTTCACTTTTATGCACCAGTTATCAATACAACATTGAGAGTATCGTCCGTTGATTCAAATTAATTCTTAGTCACAAATAGTAACAAAAAAAAAAAATAAGGGAACTTCGATAGCAAGAGAACAGTTGAAAAAGGTGAATAGTTTCAAATACATGGGAAATGTTATAGAAGAAAGTGGAAAAAACGATGGTGAGTTAAGTGACAGAACGAGGCAGGCAGAAACATTTTTAAGAAGCGTCAGAAGCCTGATAGAGTACAGTGATGTAATATAGAGAAGAAAGGGAGTAATATATAGTAAATATTATGTTCCTATTCTCACGTACGCGGTGTTCATACCTAGACAATAAAGAACTGAGATATTAGAAAGTTTCAAGTGAGTGAAATGAAATTTCTAAAAGGCAGAATAGATGACGAATGTACAGAATAAGGAACTAAATTATTAGAGACTCAGTAAAAGAGAAACAACTACAGGAAATGATAGAGAAGGCCAGATTAAAATGGCATGGGCATGTTAAGAGAATGGAGGAGAAGAGGATACAAAGGAAAATTCACAAAAGGAAGATAAAAGGTAAACGGCCGAGTGGAAGACCAAGGTACACATGGCTGAGAGAAATTGATGAGTATATGATGAAGAGAGGAGAGGATTGGACCATTGTGGTGAAAGAGAGTTGATGGGAAGAAAAAAGAAAATGGAGAGGCTTGAGTACAAAACAAACCCTCCCAGAAGGTGGAAACTGTTGATGATAATATTATTATTTTGTTATTATTATTTGTCAACCATTTTCAGTCATGGACTGCTGAGGACTCTTAGAGTTATGAATAATGATCATTATGAAACTCGGAGGTTGTGTAGTCACCACGCGTGTGGAATCTTAAGTGTTGCCATCTGTCTGCGATTCGTGTAACTTGTGTTCTCTATGTGTGTATTTTCGCATGTGTAATTTGTAGTTTATGACGTGGAAATTAAGGACCGTCCCAGCATTCGCCTTGGTGATTGCGGAAAACTGCTTAAAAAACCGGAATCAGGACGGCCGGTTCACAGAGACCAGGATTCGAACCTGGTCCCATTCCCGATCCAGTGAGCTGGCGCCTTAACACGCGCAGTCACACTAGCGGGTTGATGACAATATAGTCACAAATGATTAACTTGGGTCCAGTGCGCTGACGCCTTAACACGCGCAGTCACACTAGCGGGTGCTGACAATATAGTCACAAATAATTAACTTCGGTCCAGTGCGCTGGCGCCTTAATACGCGCAGTCACACTAGCGGGTTGCTGACAATATAGTCACAAATAATTAACTTCGGTCCAGTGCGCTGGCGCCTTAATACGCGCAGTCACACTAGCGGGTTGCTGACAATGTAGTCACAAATAATTAACTTTGGTCTAGTGCGCTGGCGCCTTAACACGCGCAGTCACACTAGCGGGTTACTGACAATATAGTCACAAATAATTAACTTCGGTCCAGTGCACTGACGCCTTAACACGCGCAGTCACACTAGCGGGTTACTGACAATATAGTCACAAATAATTAACTTCGGTCCTGTGCGCTGACGCCTTAACACGCGCAGTCACACTAGCGGGTTATAGTCACAAATAATTAACTTCGGTCCAGTGCGCTGGCGCCTTAATACGCGCAGTCACACTAGCGGGTTGCTGACAATGTAGTCACAAATAATTAACTTGGGTCCAGTGCGCTGACGCCTTAACACGCGCAGTCACACTAGCGGGTTGCTGACAATATAGTCACAAATAATTAACTTGGGTCCAGTGCGCTGGCGCCTTAATACGCGCAGTCACACTAGCGGGTTGCTGACAATGTAGTCACAAATAATTAACTTCCACCAAGTGTTTATTTTTGTAAATGATAGAGAATTAGTAGAATAAAATAAGAACAGTGATAGCTATCTCAAAGCATCTTATTATTTCGCATGAAGAGGCCGAGTGGTTTGGTTAAATTGATTTGAGTGGTGTTTGGAAAGTCCACTGTTGGGTTTTTCAGTGGACTTTAACCGGTCCTTCGCTTTTGGCAAAGCTTTCTTGGTGTATGTGAAGAACGCCAGAAAGCTCCGTTGGTTCGGATTCCGTGTTAAACTGTATGTCTCCCTTCACTCGGTAGAATTATCGGACTATGATTGGTGCCTACGATAGAGACGGACTGCGCAGTCGTTAAGAAACTCTGTCACCAGGTCATAAAGACTCGAAATTAGTATTACTAAACGAAAAAACTAAATTACTATTTCCAAGTGAAGATACTACCTACCGTGGTGGGAAGTGTAAACGCTCTTGCCTCGCTATACAGGAGTACGCAGCTTCGAATCCCCGTCCGGCCATCCAGACTTTTGGTTTTTCGTGGTTTGTCCAAATTACTGCAGGCTCAAGATTCAACCAAACTACCATGACCGGATTCCTTCCCTATCCTTCCCCCTATCCTTCCCCCTAGTCTTCTCTCTTTCTAATGACCTGCACATGTTAGCAGTGAAAGGAAGGGCACTCGTAGATTCCATTCGTTGACTTCTTCGTTATGTAAGTGTGCATTCTAATTTATTTAATTCCTTATTAAAATTAATTTTATAATTTTTTGAATTCATTAAACATTAAAAAATAAAAAGGAAAGAAACCAATGAAACTGTCATTGCTGTCTCATTTGCAATGTTTAACTACTGTAAGTATTCATATCAATGCAATAAAATATACAAATTAAAATGTATTCAGCACAGAGAAAATATTCCACACTCTATCCTGTCAATTAGTAACATATCACGGATGTTTAACTGCTATAATTGCAGTGCTGTGTAGTTAAATAGGGTCAATAACATAAGCTTCAATACTACGCGTGTTGTAATACTATGGGCAGCTTCGACCATAACAATGTGAGAAATAGTGCTCTCTCATCTGCAGTGTCCACTTCCTCATCACTTTTGATGATTCCTTTATCTTTAAAGCCTACCTACCTCACAGGTTTTCCACATTTAACGAAGTGGTAACCTCATCCTCAAACAACTTGGTTATTCGGATCGTCAGTAAGCCTGGATGTAGGTTTAAACTCACAAGCCCAAATATTTTCTCAACGATTCAAGTTGGCAACGCTGTTCACGATATCTGCTGCATATTCCATTTCGATGAAGGTCGCTTTCCATTTCTGTAACATATGTTCTATATAATCTTTTAGACATTTCTTAAGGCAAATACGCTTATTGGTAGTAACTCTTCAACCACTCTAAAATTATATGCTCAAAAGAATAGATCATAGCCGTCACATTTCATATGGCTTCAAAGTCCACTCGAAATTATGACTGGGAACATTATCAATTAAGAGGATGACTTTTGATCAAAGTTTCTTTTTGTCAAGTCCTTTCTTCTTAGCTGGAATTAATGTAGACTATTATAAATCTGTAAGTTGGCTGCATCTATCTATCCATTTGTCGAGGCATGACGCATAAACTACAGAACCAATTTGGATGGTGTTCTCACAGTTTGAAAGCTTAAATTCTGAGGTACATATTATTACTCCACGTAACTCGAGAAGGGAGCAAGAAATGATAATTCATTCGTGCCGAGAACAAATAGGCGTCACAGATCACAATGATTCTCAGATGATCACTCCTTTATGCGATACCGACCTAAGACCACGATACAATACAGGTAAACACTCCACCCTTTGGATTCTTTTAATATTGCTTTGACTGCGTAACTTTAATTATTTATTTGTTTTGTTTTCTGAATTGTACCACGTTACAATACACGGAAAACGTTAATCAAATCATTTCGTCAATGGTTGACACTCTATTAAAAGTAACGAAATTGTAGGATTTTATTTACCATAAAAGTAGCAAAGATACTGCATTACAAAATTTATGCTTTTGCTATTAGAATAAAAATAAAATACAAACGCATTACTACGTACAACAATGTCCGCGCTTGCGAGGCAGCGGGAAAATACTAGTTTACTATAAACCCGTAAATATATCCATTTCGTTGTGCTATAAACATTGCGGCTGTGGTGTATATTAATGTCACACGTTGGATTTGGTGGCTCGGAACTCGATGGAAGCGTTTTTTTTTTTAAAAAAAAAAAAAAAAAAAAAAAAGATGTTATTAGATGCTTCGTGGTTTTAATTACATGTAATAAAATAACCATTCCAGGATCTAGTTTCAAATTTTAACTTGTTTTATTTCCAGTAAGCCATCGGACTTCAAAATACAGTTCACATATAAACACAACACTCCAACGATTACAGTCGACATTTCTACAATACTACCAAAACTGTTTCGTTCAACACTGTCCATGGCCGACGTAAACTAATACCAAGATACTCCTCCTCAGTCTTTGCTGGTCGCTTTATGTAGGCTCCATCGAAAGTTCTAGAACACTACAAAGGCTTCCGACAGATATTTCTCGAACATTAACAATACTTAAACAATTGAAAACATATTAAAAAGAATCAGAATTAATACATAATTATCTGCAATCATTACAAAATGCTTAGAAATGAAAATTAAGGATACTTAAACACAAAATTACCCACATAAATCATTTTAAACTGCAGTAAATCATCCTTTAAACATCGTAGCTCACCTTAATACTTACAATTACAAACATTTAAGCAATTTCTGGCATGGTTCTGTTCTTAAACATATTAAATGGTATTTACATAATTTCTTTTCATCAGAAAAGTCCATTTACACTGATTTACAATAAAATACAAGACAAATACACAAAACCATCTCCAATCACACTCTAGCTTGCCACAAATGCTTCATAAAATACAATTCTAGTTAAAGTTTAGGTTTGAAGGCTGTTACAATGTGTTTGATGATATGAGCTGACGTTCCGTGTTTCGGATTTCACGTTAAAGTGTAGATACAGCCACGACTAAAGCGGAAAGACCAAGCGTGGTGGTATAACGGCTAGCGTTCTGGCCTCGCATTCGGGAGGACGGCGGTTCGAATCTCCGTCCGAGCATCCAGATTTGGGTTTTCCATAGTTTCCCAAATCACTCGAGGCAAATGCCGGGATGCTTCCATCAAAAGGCCATGGCCGAATTCCTTCCCATTCATTGCCCCCCCCATCCTTTCCCGTCTCTAAAGACCTCGCTGTTAGAGAGACGTTAAGCAGATAAAAAAAAAAAGCCGAATGCGCGGAAATCCAAACTCACAGCAGATCGGAAGACCATTTGAATATAGTTTAGCCTTGTTGCATACGACAACATGTATCTTTTTCATTTTAGGTAGCGAGGATTACTAGAAGGATCATTTAGAATGTAAGGCGGCTCTCAACAGCATTATACACTGCGACAGCAATTAGTTGCCACTTATTTTTAATGCTTGTTTCTTGAGTGACTCTTTCCGTAACTGAAAACTGCCTTACTCCAAGATTTTCAGTCGCAACTGCAATCTGTTGATGGCCAACAGTTAATTCATTAAACATCACTGCGTTTTCCTGTATTGTTGAACCACTGGTGAGTAGTAAAATATTGTACACCTGCATTAAACTTCAATCAAACTGCGTCAAGCAGGCAGCCATTGCTACTATGACATCGCTTCCTTAAAATTATAACTATGTTAGGCAAGTTCAAAATTATCATATTTAAGATTCTGACCCAGAATAACGTACCTAAAGAACTAAAAAACAGAACCTGACCAGAATACTGAAACACAGGTTCTACGCCAAAATTTTTGTACCCCTTCTTGATGATGAAAGCGGAAAATGAAGAATCCGTAATAGTAGACAAATATATGATATGAATAAAAAAGTTGAACATCGTGGCTGTAATGATGGTCCGGCGACTACAATCGGCAGGAGACGCGACTCGAATGCAGGACAACCGATAGGAATGGTTAGCTCTCAGATCCATAATAACTGGCAGGACGCCAAGAACTCTGTGTAATCAAAGATCTTCAGGGAGAAATCTGCTAGAGCAGAAAATAGACGGCAGTGGAGGCATTCCATAGTGCTTAGTCGTTTAAAGTGAAGTAAATACGAAATATTAATAAAATAAAACACAGCCACAAAGATTTTTACTTCGCAGAGAAATAGAATCGTAAGAATGTAAAATAGCATCATGTCGGTAGCAGGAATACTAAAATACATAAAAATACATTACATCAAAATTGTGATGTTACGAGGCACGAACTAGATGTCTTAATGAAAATCATCATAAATTCATTAATTCAAAACTTGTAAACAGACGTTTAACAATATTGACAGGACGAAATTAGTAATTATGACTCTTCTCTGAGTACTGAAGATAAGATAGATATGCATTCAATACTTCAAACCACATTAAGTTATAATGTTCCATAGAATTTTTTATGACTCTAAGAAGCGGCGCCTTTGTTAGTTTTTCATTCAGTCTAGACGCTGTTCATCACATTAAAGAGTGATAATTTCCGCGAAGCGGAGCTCAAATAAAGGAACGAAGAAATCCTTTGTTTAGGTTTTATGTGCACACGAACCGCAGCTAACAATCTACCAAGTCGATTTGTAGGCAACACTACCGTACACCATTATCTAGAAGCGATTCGGGCCATTTTGGTACCATAATGGTGTAGTAATCTTTGGATTACGCTACATACCTAAAATTTCTGTTATGTGTAGACATCAGCAAGCTTAAGTAATTCAATAAATACTGCTCCCTTTCTTTCCTTAGTATGGGAGTTGCTGATCTGAAAATTTAACCGATTTTTGTCACTCACACACCGATGGTCATCAAAGCTCTAGAATACTTTCCACATTGGAGAAAGGTATAACCCTGTACGCAGATAACGTTTTACCCCAAATCATAAAATTAAAATTGGTGAATTTCTGTATATTTACCCACTACCTACCCGGAACATGACTTTGATTTCCACCCTCTTTTTATACGACTCAGATTTCGACCAAAGATGGAGCTTACTTAGTTTAATTAAAGTGTTAACTTTTACTTCGTTACTCTCCTTATTTTGGAAGTTTATGGGATTAAAAGATTTTAGCCGACTACGACACTCCGTCATCATAATTCTGCAGTACATCCCGTGATCCAATGAACAGGTAATTTGGTTCATACACATGATTTCGCATCCAAAATATTGGTGATTATCCCTGTATTTATCTCACTTCAACGCAAACTTGAAGCGTCTCGATGCATATTTGTACGTTAATATCAACGCTCTGGATGACGCTGTGTGTCTCAAATATATGTAATGCATATAAATAAGCAAGCTTAACCATCACATTAAATTTTACTTTGTTCTTATATTTTGTTTGGAAGCAAGCAGGATGGCTCGCACACGGCGCATAGCCATTGTTTTGCAAAGAACGTACGCGTTATTCGTATTCGACATTTTCGAGATGGACTTTGAATCTTAGAAAATGCGGTACATCAGTAGAAGGTTAACAAATATATTGATATTGACGAGACCTGAATTCTCAAATCTCATTTATCAACTTATTTTCCATGGGAACTGTTACATTTGAGCGGTGAACCACTGATACCCTTGCCTGTTGTTAACTATTTCACTCGTTAGTGTGCTCTATGTATGAATCGCGTGCAAAGCGGTTAACACGCAAACATATATTCTTGTTAAGGGTTCGTCTCGACTTTGCACCGAACTTCGGTGCAATTTACATCGAGAAATTAAGTCAACTTTGTTAGTAGAGGAGCAATTTTAAAGAGAGTCAAACGGCCTCTCTGTTAGCAATGTGGCAAGCAGACTGACTGAATACCTAACAGAAAGTTATGAGCAGGTTACTTTTAAATGAAAAACACGACGTAACACCATATTTGTTATTTAATCATAATCACATGCGAAGGAAATTATACACTGATTGAAGCACTTCAAATAAATGACGATCTTCGTAAACACATTAAAATACAAGGCGAATAAAGTATTGCTAGTAACACAAATAAGATAATCTAGGCTCTGTGAGTTGCAGAACGAGTCAGAGAATTGAGTGACTGACTGAAGTGGAACATATTACACGTTAGCGCAATCACGCAGTTCACGCAGTGTGGAATATTTGGACATCAACAGCGTTTACCTCATTGGAGGATGTTATGTTGAGTCTGGCTGGTGGTAGATGACTCCATTTGAGTCAATAGGTGCTTGTCGTCTGGTGATCAAAAATGCGTGAAGACAGTTTCGTCGTAGCTGCGGTAAAAGTTGATCGTCATTACTTTAGTAAGAGGCGACGGGTGACGACTGTGGAGCTGCAGCACAGAGTAGCTCTCACGTGGAGACTCGTAGTGCTGAAACACTGGTTTCAATTTCAGACACGGTGCTTCTGAGCGGGGGTGCGATAAGGGCTTCGTAAGCGGCACAAACAACCGGTCTATCGAGTTACATGTGTGAGAAGAAGATTTGGTCTGTCTTCTCTCGACTGATTTACTGATACGATGATATAAAGGATTCGAGAAATTATTCCTTTATCCCAGAAATGGGCTAACATATGACATATATTAAAACAGACTTATTGGCCTTCACTGTCAGGTCTACCATTGTTTCGGATAATAGTTGTTAACGAGCAAAAATTACAACGAGAAATTAAAGACGACTCGCAATAAGGTATCAATAACCAAAAATAAATTAGATCCCAAAATAAACCAACTCTTTTAAGTATAGGGCCAAGTCTAGTGGTTGTTACGACGTGATAAAAAGTATTTTGTTCTGAGCCAAGTCAACACCCTACAATATATATTCACTTCAATTTCTGAAACAGAATGGTTTGTCTCCGATCATTGATTTGAAATAAAAAAATTTGATTAATTGTCCATTATGCATGCCATGTTTTATTAAACTAGTCAGCAAATCTTCTACCTATATAAATACCTTAACTGTGTCACTTTATCATTTTTGCAAACACAAAAAAGATAAAATTTTCCTCGCACCTGTTTTGGGTTATGTCTTAGGTCTTAGAGTAAATCATACTCATTATTCCAATCATTTAAGTAAAAATTATGACATGAATAATGGCTTGATCATCTAGTATTTTTGTTTTAGAAAAAAAATGATATGCATAATGGTTAAGTTAACCATTTTTTTAAAAAGCCAACGTTCCATACACAGAGAAACCATTCTGTTTAAAAAGGTGAAGTAAATTCACACTATAAACTGTAGACTTGGCTCAGTACAAGATCTAGTAACGTTTTGCCACTTAAGAGCCACAAGAATTAGCCATAGTTTTACAAACAATATTTTTGTAGGATTAGCCATCTATGCATAAAGCAGCCGCAGCGCGCCATACGCCTGCAGGATAGGCATACCGGTGGTGTTGGAGCTGGGACCGCAGGAGAATGCATACCTGTCAGCGGTGTTGCCAAGAGTGCGGCAATAACCTCGAGAGCCTTACAGACAAATCCAAACAAGCGTGTTGCACTGCCAAACGTAACAGTTCAGTTGCAATAATTTTATGTGTCTCAAAATTAATTGTTAATATTATCTTAAGAGTGAACTCAGGCCTATCAGTTACAAAGGCGAGTTTCAAGCAACATTAACGTGGCTAGGCAAATATTTGTGTGAAACCTATTACATACAGTTGATAAGTTGTACAATTTCTTCATAATTTTACAGGAGTGTAATGAAAGATAAAGTGATCAGATTTAACGAAAGGAAGAAAATATGCAACAAACCGAGGTATGCATTAATGTTACAGCAACAGCGTATAGATACTGTCAGTAAAACCTTACACGTATTTATTTAGTATAGTGAAACTTCTTTTTCATCGTTATTTGAAACGCTGAGATTCAATTCCGTTGTGTTATATCGACATTTCACGCTAAGGTAATACAAAAAAAAATTGATAATAAACGACATCACAGCCAACAAACAACCGTACCCTCAGAATCTATCACGAAAAAGTGTAGAGCATAGAATCGTTGATCATAATCTAAGTGCTTCATCGCTCTGTATTTCTATAAATATTTGACCCAATGATTCAACTGTCTCTAAACAAAGGTGCTGCCTTGGGGTGTAGCTAAAATAATTACAAGATGAGATTTCAAATATATCAAAATTGTATGACGATTATCTAAAGAAGAATTTCATTCATTCCAGTCCCAATCCTTCACTTTATAAATACCCTTCACACACACAAAGAAAAGCTATGCATGCAATGTCGCATTGTATTTATTACATTTACATATTACTGACTTTACGCCTTGTCGACAGTATGATCGCTATATCGTAAGCGATGAAAGTAAGAGTAACCGTCTAATACCAAATCTAATTAGCATCTACCAGTGTATGATATGCTATTGTAAAGTGTATGCAGATGTCGTAATGTGCTAGGGAAACATTCCGGTAATCATTTAGACCATTATGGATATCTCCCTATAATAGTAATTAGCACTGACAATTTCATGGTTGGTTGTTTCCTGATTATCTAAGCCACGCTTATGGATACATGGAACAAACATACCACTGCATGTTTCCATCCTTAGTAACACGTCTCTAACAAGGTGTTCACTCCCACTGGTATCCGACCCTCTGATACTACTATTAGTATTGCGCTTTCCTAAATTCACAGGTTTCGTTTCTAGCCTCGTGCAGAAGATGGCGTAGTGCATCGTTTCGTGGTATGTCGAATCTTCTTTCCCCTTGCGGTAAACATTGTCACCGACCGTCGTGGATAAGCAGTAATTCTGGCGAGGACACGGGTTCAAATCCACAACTGGCCATCGAAATTTTCGTTTTGAATGATTCCCGAATTCACTCCATGTGAATGGCGGAAGGATTCCTTCTACAGAACATGACCAAATTCCTTCCCATTCCTTTCTCCCCCCCCCCTCCCATTCCTCTTCCGGCTCTAATAACCTCAACATCGATGAGCCGTAAGACCTAAAAAAAATTATGACGTTCTCTCAGATCAGCTTTTATTTTGCTTTCCTATAGCATATTCTTATAAGTACTTTCCTGCACACATTTTTATCTGCTTCTTTTCACGATATTTCGTTAACACAAAGTTATTACACGACGATAACCCTCAATAAAATGAATCAATTCGGGAAATTGTTTGTGGTGTTATTTCTCTAACCTTCCCTCTAGCAAACTGGAACTTGCCGCGTCCATTCTGCTCCTATCCCATTGCCACAGAGCCAAAAGTAGCCTCTGAATTTCCTTCTCTGAAATTGCTTCGCCGCCTTCAATTTCCGCTACATTTCGTAGTTCCCCTTTCTGAGCCAGTAAATACGGTATGAGGCCGCTTCACAGTTCAAGTTAGACCATTGGCCATAACTCTACTGCTGTAATTAATGCTTTCTCTCCCGTGGCTTCATATGCGCCTGCTATCCACAGTACTAACCAGTACTCTCCAATTTCACTGATGCTGGCTTTAATGTACAGATATTTTGGCGCAAACACTTGATGAATGTCCCACTATGAAAGCTAAAACTTATGAGATTGTTAGTGATTTAATTAATATGATAAATAACTAGTCCACGATACAGTTCAGTTTAACTTGCTTTTATTTTCATAAACACGACGTCAACGATACTTTTTACATGCATACATACAACCCAGAGATTGCATACAACACTTCTTCCACGGACAATACAGTCCTTCGCCGTCGTAAATTGAGTTGGTGAAAACTGTTTCTCTGTCTCGGATGTTTGCTTTATATAAGCTACATTGAAATTCCTAGAACACTTTAAAAGCTTCCGCCAGATATTTCTCTAACATTAACATTACTTAAACAATTGAAACATATTAAAAAGCAATCTGAATTAATACATAATCATTTACAATCAATACAAAATGGTCAGAAATGGAAATTAAAGATACTTAAACACAAAATTATTCACAGAAATCACTTTAATCTGTAGCAAATTGTCCTTTAGACATCGTAAATTGTATTAATATTTGGAAGTACGAACATTTAAGCAATTCTCTTGCACAATTATGTTCTTAAACATATTAAATGGCCTTTAAATAATTTCTTTTCATAAAACAAAGTCTATATACATTGATTTACAAGGAAATTGCAATACAAACCTACCAGATCATATTCAACCAAACTCTAGCTTACTATAAGTGCTTCATAAAATACCATTCCATTCAATTTTAGGTTTGAGGGCTGTTACAAACTGCATCATGAAACTATCTTATTATTTGTACTATAATAGTGAAATTTTGCTGATATTCTCCAGATGGCAATTAATATTTGAAAGTTTTGCTATTTAAGTACCTCCACACGAGACTCGTGAGTTTTAACATTAACTGGTTGTTTATTTAATAGTTTCTTAAGAGTTCTGTACTTAGAGACGTAACTGGCTTCTTATGATGTGCTACGTTAGTTAAGTGATAAAAGAACGATCGGCAGTATTATATTAAGTATCATCATCACTGGTTCTTCATCCCAGAATACCACAATTTCAAAAATATGTGAATCCGTTTGTCAATGCCTTAGTAATTGACATGCTCTAGAGACTCAATTAATAGCTTTGCAGTATTCAACAGAAATATAATTCAACCTCCATGGATACTATATCTATTCCGACCTCACAATAAGGGCGCATCACCGTAGAATATTATTGACACACCCACATAACATCCCGGAACGTACTTCTTCTGACTAATTCCAAACAACAATTAATGGCGTCCACCGTTGATTTCCCCGAATGTAATACATATCCATAATGGTTCATTACTCTTCAGTCATCATTGATTTTTAAATTAATTCTCTTTAAAAAACAATTCTTCACATTCGCCGATAAGATTTCCGTACTATTTTCTCTGAAATACTCAACGCTCAAACCTGACATTCAGGAGGACGTGGGTTTAATTCCAGATTTCGGTTTTCTATGATTTACCTAAACCATTCCAGGTGAATTCCGGGATGGTTCCTTCCGAAGACCATGAAGAATTCCTTCCCGTTCTCCTCCCGCCTCTACTGACTTCGGTGTCGACGAGGCGTAAATCCATTAAAAAAATCTGAGAACTATTGTCATACTACTTTACCATCTTACCCGCTATCTACCCTTGCCGGTATAATCTTTCATAGGACTCGACAAGAGAGTTTTGGAGAACATTTACGAACTTTTCATCCCTTATACCACCCATTCCTATGTTCATTTGTGTTATTACTTCTTCTTGCGGAATGTCGTGTCTATTGTCTTCATTTCAGTAATGCTGTCTCATTTTTGTGGATTGTACAGGATGTTTTCCATTGTCTTACCCTGGATTGTACTGGACTTTCAGTAATTCTCTCTCTCAATCCCTCCAACCTTGTGTTATTTGATCACTCCGTCTTCCGATTGTGAACAGTGTAATGGAATATTACAGTTTCACATCAATCTCATAAGACAAATTATAGCGCTCAAGCTGTGCCTGCTTATGATCAGGCTGCAGTTCCCAGACCTCTGAGTGGTAAAGTATGTCTTACACAAAAGCTATAACTCTTGGAGTATTAAAAAAAATAATACCCATGATCATCAACAAGGCGTCTTAGTTCTCTTGTGTTACCTATCATTTCATTGTGCCCCAAATTCTGTAGTATTTGCGAGTGATCAGACCTCTGGCTCAGGTCCTGAGTTCAAGTATGAGGATAAGCACGAAGGAAAATTTCACCTAAATCAATCTTGCCATTCAGCAAAACAAGGCAGCCGAAGAATAGGCTAGTAACCCTAATTCTTAGATTGTGAAGCGTGTAAGAAAGACAGCAAAAATATTAATTATATACTGGAATTATAAGTTTGTAGATGAAAGGAAGTGACAATTCAGGTTTCAAAAGATAAATAACAAAAAGAAGATCTGACAGTTGCTATACCCCGTTCATTCTGGACTGGCGGTTCAAGGTCATGTTCACCTGGCCCCGCTCCTTACGTCATCACCCCCTCCCTTTCCTACCCTACGAGCTGACCACTGTGTCCAAAGTAGGCGAGTGGCATATTTCCCCTTCACTTGTAGGGGTAAGGTTAGCGGAGTGGGGACACAGCGGACTGACCTCTTACCGCATCTGTTAACTGAACGGGCTATAATAAAATTTAACGTCTCTGATCTGTGGAGAATTATCAAGTGAAGTTGTAACGTGTTACCTTTTGCAGCGGAACCTACATGAGACATTCGGCAGCAGTACTTAACCTTGTAATCGAAATAATTTTTCTTTTGGTGAATCCAGGTTGCGACTCACTGTACGTACTGTTGGAGGCACTGAAACAAGTGGACAGCTGCCTAGTCCTTATTTGGCTTCAACTGTCTAGGTAACACGAGTGACACTCCGATTAAAGCGAAGGATGGTTTTGGGGACGCCTGCTGAGGCAGCTAGTGGGAACAGTTGCTTCCTACAGACTATTCCCAGTTCTCGCTGCGCATGCCTCTAAAACCTATTAGTTCCGGTATCCTGAGAACAGGCTACTTGACACAAAAAAGATTTTTTTTTTGCTTATGGGTTTACGCTTCGTCTACGTCGAGGTGAATAGAGGCGGTAAAGGGTTGAGGGCTTGGAACTGGAAGGAATTCGGACATAGTGTTTTAAAGAAAGCGTACCGGCATTCGCCTGGAGTGATTTGGGGAAACCTTGGAAAACGCAAATCTAGGTGCCCGGAAGAGGATTCTAACCCACGTCCTCCCGAATGCGAGGGCATTAAAAATGAAAGTATAAAACTTTAATTTCCAGTGGTAGACTAAGTTTTATTGATATCAAAATATGTCCAATAAGCGTTGAAAATACATTATTTTTAATAAAACAATGCAGCCATTAGTGACGTGACGCGAAATGCCAATCATTGCTCGTAATGCCAGTCCTTTATGATAGTCAATAATGCTCTCTTGTATACTGCGTCTGTCGACAGTCTTTGCATCGTTTATTTAAGGTAGCAAGTCAATCTTGAAATTAAGTCAGTCCTGGTAACAGTTAATGTTTTCAATGGAAGCTATATTTACCAAAGAAAACAGCTCTAATTTTCCTACAGTTGATATTACTGGTCTAGAAATGTTTGTCTAATCAAACAGTGATTATAGCTAAACAGAGTTTCGGAACGTTAAAACTTTCCTCGACGTATATGTACGTACATAAAAAGTGAAAATGAAATTTTTTGCTGAATGGACACCTGTTCTCGTATAATTAAAAAAGTTATAGTCTTTCTCGACGAGGCATTTGAACGTTAGGCTTCAGAGGATATATTTCACACTTATATACCCAAGAAAGAAAGAAGTTTTTTTCCCCTCCTCAGGTGGCCAGTGGGAATCATTGTATTGGGGGGGGGGGGACGGAGGAATTGAGCTCCTGCCAGAAGTTTAACCGAGACTGATAGACGCTGCGTACCTTATCTATTGAAGGAAATTCTTGTGTTGCCATCTGTCTGCGAAACATGTAACTTGTGTTCTGTGTGATAAGTGTATTTATTGTTTGTGAGATGTGTACTTTATGAGACGGAGATTGGGAATCGTTCCGGCATTCACCTAGAAGACAACGGGAAACCTACCAAAAACCGCATTCAGGATACCAGGAAGTCGAGGTCCCGGGTTCGTGGTCGGTCCAGTGTGCAACTCCTCAGCGCACTGGCGAGTCAGAAACGGTTTTTAATATAAACTATTTTTTTTCTAGGATCAATATTAGCCGAGGGAGTAGTTAAGATGAAAATATTGCTTATTTGCTGTACACTAAGTAGATAATAAGCTAGCGAGAAGCTTTCAATGGTGGAAATTGTTAGACATAAACAACGAATTTTGACGAAAATAACTGATATGTTTTGGAGAACATTACTAAATTGTTAAATGAGTTATGTGCTTCTATGCTTTTAAATCGACAATTATATCGTGTCTACCGTATGTTACCTGATTAATTTTAACAGGTGATAAATACGACTTTTCTATAGAAGTATACCAACCCTAAACTCCAAAGTCATAATTTATTGATCGATTGACAATCAAGTTTATCACAGAAGAAATATTAAAGCACAAAATTTATTTTGAATGTGATAAATTATTTCTAAAAGTTAAATTAAAGTGGTGTTCACAAAAATACATTGAAGATTTTGTAGATACGAGTAAATATGCTAATTTTCGTTATGCAAGTTTTGGTAACATTATCCACATGTTTTCCTTGTTTTAAAAGTGAATAAACAATTTGTTTGGAGTTTTAATTGTTGTGTTTACACACAGCGCCACTAAACGCCTCTTGTAAAAGGTAGAATTCATTTTATCAACGATATTCCCACTCTGGTGATTTTTTTTCGACTGCACGTATAGAGGACTGATGTCACAACACACGAAATATGAACTACGAGTATTTGGCGCCAACATTCAAATTAACGTACAAATGCATTTTTTCTTTCTTCCGTTTGTTTTTTCAAGAAATAATAGTAGACGCATAGGTACTATACTGATTACTTTCCGAAAATTAGCCAATACACAACAACATCCCGTACCAATTGTCTCAGAGATATGGTAGGTTTGTGCTTAATCTTAAAGCAATATGGCTCGTCGAGGTCGGTAGAAACGGAAAAGGACAAGGGCCATAGATTGGGAAGGAATTCGGACATGGTCTTTTGAAGGAACCATCCCGGCATTCATCTAGAGCGATTTTTGAAAAACTCTTAAAACCGAATTCTAGATGGCTGGACTGGGATTCGAACCCACGTTCCCCCCAATGCCAGGCCTGAGAATTACCTCTCATCCACCAGGCTCGGTGCACTGGTGGCACCGTAGCATCAGTATCAGGTAAAGAATTCAATATGCATTTTATAGCCCTGCATATGAATTTCTTTAAATCATAAGAATCATTGCATATGTTAGTGGGAAACGTGTATCACTGTAGTGAGCATTGAGAGCAAATAGTGGCATGTTGGTCAGAGAAATTGAGTGAATACTACATTGTGTACGTCTATCAAATTATCTCTGCCCAGCATCTGAAACCAGCCTGTCAGACTCTAGTAAGAATCATGGCAACCTGTCACAAAACGAACAAGCTCACCGCTCATCTCATCCGAGCCGTTTCCCTGGTTCCTCGGGGTAGGTAGGGAGGTGGGACAATAGATACGTGAGCTTTCTGCTTTGTATTTTGGATTCAGTCCTTCATTATAAAGTTTATAACAAAAACAGACTTCAAAAATAATACCCAAGGATCATTTACAAAAACACTTCAAAATTAAGATAACTTTTACGAAACATCCCTATTAGTAATTTGAAATATTTGAAAGATCTAATCACTATTTACATTCAATGTAGTAATATTGTCATCTTTTTCACCAACACCTGTTATTATTAATTACGATTTCTTAACGATTGACATATTTCAAGTCGGCGCCATAGAAGAAATCGCCTTTACTAAAACAACAATTGAAATTCTAACCATGTAATAAAAGATTAAACTTAACTCTCAGTTTTTGTGAGTTGCTACAAAAGAATATCGTCCTGCACCCGCTCACTTTACCCCAAACATTACAAGCCCACACGCGAGCGCTTACGTCGTCAGTGGTCTTCGAAAACATTTCCTGAAATTGCAATTTTTCCTAAAATTATGTTTTTTATTTCTGAGTTTAAAATGTGCAACGGGCCTCTCATGCGCGTTTCTAATGATTGCAAGAACACAATTCTGTATAATGGTCCTCGGAACGTCGAGGCCACTGCTTCTTTCGCTGTGCTAAATTATCTTTCACTGACACCATCACCTTAGCTATGAGCCTTCACTCACCACGACCGGATTCCAGATGGGGCCGTAGGATCAACTCGTACATTCAGTATTTGTAGAGGTTTGAAACAATCCGAGAATGACTACGAAATGATAACAATTGTAGATCTGAGAGTTCGATTTATTTGATTGCAGACACAATGCACTCTCTGTCCCCAAAACGACAACTCTTTACATCCCTATAGTTGAAAACTCTATCTTAGTTCAGCCTCGTTGTCCTTTCACCAGCGCCTATTTCCTACAACAGCATCTCTGTACCAAGCTATCAACCTCTCCAGATCATAACTACTTTCTCATGGACTGTAATTAAACCGCCAAAGTTAACTTCATTGACCATTGACCCAGCCATCTTTTAACGCAAACCCTCACCCCCTTAGAACCACGGAATATTCCGCGAAGGAAGCCCGCCAGCTAACTTTATTAGCTACACAAGACTGCGCCAAAAATCTTTTACGGTGACTTGAGTCTACATAAAGCCCATGGGAGGCTCGTTCGACCGGCCTGCAACTGTCAAACAGTGATCAGCAGCCGTGGTTCCTCACAGCTAACATATTTCATCATTAAATTGAGTCTGCTGTTGTTTTGTGCAAACGTATTTGAATTTGACGTTGATATAAATTACCAATATCTATCATTTGGTGTATTTGTTTATTCGTAAATATTTTCAAAGGTCAAATAAATTATAAATATTTTGAGTAATGTCTTGTTTGTCACTGTGTAATTGAAATTTGCAAATTTCTCACATCCCGTTGGCTCACGTCGTTGCAGCAACATAATGGTATCCAGCTCCTGCAGAACGATTAACTGGTTTAAGCATCGATTGTAGAAAGAATTTTCACAATTTAGGACTTGGCCAGCAGGACAGGAGTGGCCCGGAATCACGATTCGTAATCACCATGTTATGTACGAAATGCCAGGGTTAAATTTCTTGCTACTGATAATACACTGAAGGTATACCTAATACTATTGTGTGGGGCCCCTCTTTTTCCCAGAAAAGTGCAGCCACCTGACATGGCATTGAAGTCCCCTGAAGAAATATTCAGCCTAGCTTCCTCTACAGCATTCTATAAATGCTAAAGTCTTGCCGGTGTAGGACATTGTGAACGAACTAACCTTCGATGATGCCCCAGACATGTTCGATTTGATTAATGTCTGGGGATCTAGGTGGCAATATCATTCGTTCAAATTGTCCAGATTGTTCCTCAAACCAGTTGTGCACCATTTTGACCCAGTGACATGGCACAGAGTTGTATTATTAAAATCCATCGTTGTTTGGGGATATAAATGGCTGCAAATTGTCCTCAAGTATCTGAACATAATCATTTCTAGCCAATTGTTCGTCCAATTATACCAACGGTCCTAGTCAATACCAATGGAAACACAGACAATACCAACATGGAGCCACCAACGGTGCCTACCTGATAACCTCGGTCCATGGCTCTATAGGGACTGTACCACAGTCGAGCCCTACTATCAAATCTTACGAACTGGAATCATGATTCATTTGACTACGCAATCTTTTTCCAGTCATCTAGGGTCCAACTAATATGTTCACGAGCCCAGGAGAAGCGCTGCAGCCGATGATGTTCTGTCAGCAGAGGCACTACAACGGTCTTCTGCTGCCATATCGCATCAACGCCAAATTTCGCTGCTCTGTCCGCAAGGTCTCGTCTGTCGTACGTTCCTCATTTAGTGTTTCTGTTCTTTGACGCATCGCTGTCTGACACCTCGACGCAGACGTCGCTGGTCGACCACTGTGTTGTCCACGGCAGGAGGTAATGTCGGAGATTACGTACTCTAGACACTGAATTCACTAATAATTTCTAAAATGGAGGCCACATGCTTATAGCGCCAATTGCCTATCTGCGTTCTAATTCTGTTAAATCATGTCGTGCAGCCATATTCACGACAGATAATCTTTCAAAACACTCACGAGAGTACAAGTGAAAGCCCCGACGCAGCACCACACATTTATACACTTCTTTCGCGGTTTTGCCGTCATATTAATATTGAACTTAAACAGAAACAAGATAATTTAATTGATAGGAGTGTTTTGTAAAAAATTATTTTTTGATATGTAGTTGTTTTGCAAATGATCCATACATTATTAAGAAGGTTGCTTACTTGTTGTTTTTTTTTTTTTTTTTCCTTTTCAATAATTACATCTGTCGTTTATTCTATAACTATCGTCGCTAAATTTTGCATCAACAATTTTACGAAACATTTATTTTAATAGATTTGTTTTTGGATTATACGGTGCACGTACAAAAAATACTCATTTTTTTAATTTCTTGTTGAACATTCAAACAGGTACTCGATTAACTGAAATGGGGCTATTCTGAGAATATCCTCTTTCAACTAAGAAAACATTTCCACTAATTAGTAACATAAATGAAAATTATTTGAACACATAAAAAAGAAGCTGGACTAACAAGGGGATCTCATGTCTCGGAAATTCAGTTGGGGATGAAACTTCCAGGTTAGTAGTATACCTTAAGAGTGTCCACTTTGTAAAGTAGTAGAGCGCACCAGCCAGAATATTCCGAGAAAAAGGGCTGTAAAGTTTTACGTGCAACTCATATACTGATTGATTAGTACAGTATGCCAGCCCAGCGAAGTGGCTGAGGCTGCAGCGAATTCCCTTGCACGCAGGCGATCCAGATTCAATGCCGCCTAGGATAAATTTGAAAAAAAAATTATAACAACTTTTAAATAAAGTTACTTACCTAAAATATTATCAATTCAATCAAAAAATATTATTTATTAAATAACTGTTACAGCTAATTAAAATGTGAATTAAAGCTAATATTTTGTTTTCCAAAAGTTAAATAATTTCAAATGCATTTTTAAAAGGAGGTCATTTAAAATATTTGTTGCTATTGTCATTAAAAAGTAATTCAATTTTTAAAATATTTTAAGTTGTGGAGAGATTAAAAATATTCGTTGCAAATTTGAGAAACCAATTTCTATGTGGGAAAGTAAAGCTGTTGACCTATTATACATAGGTAGGTAGTCAGGAATTTTGGAAACTCTAACGGTACCAATGGAATAATGGTCCTTACTTGCTACAGTACGATAGATACAGTTTTACTCACCCTTATTCCTCCAGAAACTCAAACTAACGTGCCAATTCAATCTTGACTTTTGCAAAGATTCGAGGATTCTGTACTGTGAAACAATTTTATAATATTGTGAATTGAAAATATCTGTTAATGAAGAAATCGCCAAATTATGAGAAGCTGCAAATGAAATCTGTGAAAATTTAGTATACAGTGAAAGTTGAGATTAAAAAATGCGGTCGTTTATTACAAAAGCTTGTTTGTTAAAAATAATTTGTTTACATCAGAATCTTCCATTTCTCTTGAAGTAATGTTGATGGGTTAGGAAATTTACGAACGTACTATGGAAATGCTGGATGAAACAATACTTTTGAATCATGAACTTTCTATTAAATGAAAACTATGACGAGGAACCTTTTGTAAAAAAAAAAAAAAAAAAAAAAAAAAAAAAAAAAAAAAAAAAATCATAGCTCATCAGATGAATATGAACCAGAGGGGAAACAAAGAATGGAGATAGACCATCTTTATTTGGATTACAAAATTAAAGTTGTTAAAATCGGCAAAAAAAGGATGCAGCAGGCTAAGGAAGAAGGAATATTTATCCCAATGGGAAGAAGAAATAAAAAAGGAAGAAATCAATTTGAGAAGTACGAAATAATCAATTCCTTGACACATGGTCATTGTGTTGAAGCCCGAGAGAATTAAAAGTTACCCGAGGCAATATCGAACCCGGACCGCCCGCGTGGCAAGCAAGTTCACTGCATACTCAGTCCCTTCGCTGCACTCACAAGGTATACAAATCGACCAGTATATGCGCTGCGCGTAAAACTTTAGAGCCCTTTTTCTCGGGATGTTCTGGCTAGTGCGCTTTACTACATTACTGGGTGGACATCCTTTAGGTATGCTACTAACCTGCGGAGTCTCATCCCGAACTGAACTGAAGAGACCGTAAGGTCCCCTTGTAAGTGAAAAAGTACATTCGAATCGAATTGACAGCCTTCTAAATAGAACCACTATAACCAATAGCAGAATTTCGAAGCGATTAGAGAAAGTAAATCTTTAATTAATACACAATCCGAAGATTTGTTGGATCCTCCAAAAGGAGGAGTACTAAAATATATGTCCGAGACAGGACGGCCAGTTCCTTTCCCACGAGACCCAAAGTATAACGTTCAATTTGAACCACGCAGCATCTTGGCGTTGCTTATAAGAACAAAGAAATATCCTTAACAGTACGATGCTTCGAACCCAGAACCTGGACGTTTAAAGACAAGCGCCTTTTATATTTAGCGTTGTACATTAATTACATATTTTTTCCTACGATTGTTAAATTGGAAAAAACAAAAATTGCAACAACATAATTTATGTGAGACTAGCCGCAGAGCATTAGCTTCCAACTTACAAAAGATTCCACTAACTGTCAGCATATTTCGGGGCTATAGGTTTACATTCATAAAAATACCCGTTCTTTTGTTTTTTGGTTGAATTTACAAGCAGGTACTTCAGTAAGACCATTCTGAGCGTATTTTCTTTCAATTATACGGGGCGGTTCGAATCCCCGTCCGGGCATCCAGATTTGGGTTTTCCATGGTTTCCCAAATCACTCAAGGCAAATGCCGGGATGCTTCCTTCAAAAGGCCATGGCCGAATTCCTTCCCATTCCTTGCCCCCATCCTTGCCCCCCCCCCCCAATCCTTTCCTGTCTCTAAAGACCTCGCTGTTGAGAGACGTAAAGCAGTTAAAAAAAATTATACGGGGGTAAGTCAATTATTTTCCCAATGTAGTTATAAATTTTATTGCAATACAAGCAGGAAACTTACATGTACATAATTTTTCAACATCGTCCCCTTGAATTTCAACACACTTGATCCATTGTTGCAAAAGCTTTCTGATGCCCTCATAAAAAAAGTTTTTCGGTTGAGCTGCGAGCCAGGAATGGACCGCTTCCTTCACTGTTTCGTCCGAGGTAAATTGACGACCGCTTAATGCCTCTCTGAGAGGACCAAATAAGTGGTAGTCAGAAGGGGCAAGATCAGGATGAACCAGTACATCAAAGTTGAGTTTCTGGAGCGTTTCAGCAGTATGTGAACGGGCATTGTCATACAACAACACAACACCTTTCGACAGCAGTCATCGGGGTTTGCTTCGAATTGCAGGCTTCAGCTTGTCAGTAAGCATCTCACTGTAACTAGCACTGTTTACTGTTGTGCCCCTTTCCTGATAATGTTCCAGTACTGGGCCTTGTGAGTCCCAAAAAACTGTAAGCATCAGTCTTCCTGCGGTTGTTTGAGCTTTGAACTTTTTCTTGCAGGGCAAATTTGGATGTTTCCATTCCATACTCTGCCATTTGCTCTCCGGCTCGTAATAATGGATCCATGTTTCGTCACCAGTGATGATTCAGCCTAACAGGATGTCACGTTCATTACCATAGCGATCCAAATGGATACATGGATGTATTGGTTTATGCAAATGTATGAGTTGCATTGGGACCCATTTTGCACAGACTTTATGAAACCCAAGTGTATTGTGGATGATTTCGAATGCAGAACCATGTTAATTTGCATACGATGTGCCACTTAATCAATAGTTACTCGTCTGTCTAACAGAACCATGTCACGTGCACAGTCAATGTTTTCGTCATTTGTGGCGGTAAACGGTTGTCCGGCTCCTTCGTCGCGCGTAGCACTTGTACGACCATTTTTTTATTTTTCAATCCATACGTAGACACTCCGTTGCGGCAACACCGTGTTCGTACTGTACCGAAAGACTTCGATTAATTTTGGCGTCTGATACATCTTCCGACCACAAGAAAGGATCACTGACCGTTGCTCTTCTTTGGTGCAAACAGAAAGTGGAACAGCCATGGTTAACGGCAGGGCAGCGATAATGGAACTAACCTAGCAGCATCAAACCTGCACAGACATAATAACAATTAAACCACGCATGCGTCGGCTACGAAACACGACCGTACTACCTATATAAACAAAAATATAACTAAATTGCGGATAATAATTCACTTGCCTCCTTACAATGATTTTTACCAATTCGTGTTTATAAAAAAATCACTTAGATTTTTAGTTTTTTTTAATTTTAAATGATACTGTGACAAAAATTAACTGGCGCAGTTTGAGGGCATCCTTTCCCAGATGGAAAAAAAGATTTACCCAAATCAATAGCGTTGTTTCCTAGAAATAGGTGTACATACATAAAAAAGCATTAAACTGCTCAAATCGAAATCTCCTCCACTGAAGTAGGTTATAAATATTTGACTCAGTCTACAACTCGAAGGTTCCTTGGATCTTCCGGGAGGAGGCGTACTACGATTGTACTTTTTTTTTTTAATGGCATTCGGCTAATGGGCTATACAGCCAGCTCAATGTGATTTGTTGCTATCAAGTATTGACACAAGGACACTACAACACGGACAAGACATTCACAGACACAACACTAAACACCCATGCTCTCAGCCGGACTCGAACCGGTGACCTTCGGTGACTCTAGCCCCTACGCTACCGAGGCCGGCAAGATTGTATGTTGGAGGAACGACAGCCAGTTCCTTTCCTAGCGGACTTGCTTAACGTGAAATACATCTCACGGAACGACGTGGCGTACCTCAAATGAACAAAGCAAACCTATAAAAATGCTTAATTAAACTGGGATTCGAACCTGGCACACCGAATTTAGCTGACTATCGCTTTATCCGGGCAATTTCTGTCTGATATATTCAGTAAATCATTAGAAGAACAAAAAGTACCTTCAGAATGTAAAATCGCGCAAGTAACTCCGATTTTCAAAAAAGGTGATCGAAGTGATCCTGGAAATTATCGTCCCATATCTATAACATCTGTTTGTAGTAGAGTTATGGAGCATATTATATGCTCGAACATTATGAATTTTCTTTATGATAATAATTTGCTTACAACAAATCAACACGGATTTCGGAAGAAAAGATCATGTGAAACACAGCTGGCCCTATTTACACACGACGTAATGAAAGTTATCGATGCAGGTTCACAAGTAGATGCAATTTTTTTTAGATTTCCAGAAAGCCTTTGACTCTGTGCCACACAACCGCCTTTTAGCGAAGCTTCGAGCGTACGGTATATCGGATCAGCTTTGTGAATGGATAAAGGATTTTCTAACTGGTCGGTCGCAGTATGTTGTCGTTGAAGGAGAAAGTTCTTCTAATCTAGATGTTACATCGGGTGTACCTCAAGGAAGTGTAATAGGACCACTTCTTTTCATAATTTTTATAAACGATCTCGGAGACAAAGTGAAAAGCCTATTTAGATTGTTTGCTGATGATGCGGTTATTTATAGGGAAGTAAGAAATTTGGCCGATTGTTTAGAAATTCAGCGCGATCTGGATGTTATTTTGGCTTGGTGCGCTGAGTGGCAACTTACTCTAAATTGTAAAAAGTGCAAGACAATGAGCATAACTAACAAAAAGAATCCAATTGTTCAGAAATACGAGTTAAACAATTCAGTTATTGATATGGTCGATTCTATGAAATATTTGGGAGTAACAGTACAAAGGAACATGAAATGGGACATACACATTAATTCGTTAGTAGGTAGAGCAAATTCTAGGCTGCGCTTCATAGGTCGAAACTTGAAAAATTGTAATGAACAAACAAAGGAGATAGCGTACAAATCTCTTGTGCGTCCATATTTGGACTATTGTTGTGCCATTTGGGACCCGTTTCGTAAGGGGTTGATCGAAAGTATACAGAAAGTACAGAGAAGAGCCGCTCGATTCGTTACCGTTTGCTACAGTCCTTATGAAAGCGTCACAGAACTGATTAGTAGACTAGGTTGGGAGTTTCTGGTAGATAGACGACACACGTTTCGTTTAAACTAATTGGTAAACATGCGAACTCCCACTTTCACTTTTGAGTGTAGTGTAATACTTCTTCCACCAACCTAATTGAGTCCGAAGGACAGGAAAGATAAAATTAGAGAAATAAGGTGCCGAACTGGTTCTTATATGAATTCTTTTTTCCCTCGTACCATTAGGGATTGGAATGAACAGCAAAGAGATTAGCTTTGGTGCTGAGCACCCTCTGCCACCCACAATTTTGTGAATTGCAGAGTATATATGTAGATGTAGATCCTCAGTTCGCGTTCAGTGCCCATGCATTTAAACAAAAAAAAAAAAAAAAAAAAAAAAAAAAAAAAAAAAAAAAAAAAAAAAAAAAAAGAACATGGATCATTTTTTATGATATTTATATGGAACCAGTCGTACAGTGACAACTTTCAACTTAAAAAAAATCACGATTATAATCAGTGTATTTTTGGAGTAATCAGTACACAGACATTAAAAAAATACTAGTCGATTTTTTTTCCTCACAACTTTAAGCCTCGTAAACGTTAGAAGATGGGGAGGCCTCGAACGGGAAGGAATTCGGTAATGGCTTTTTGAAGGAATCATACTGGCATTCGCCTGGAGTGATTTCGGAAAGCCCTGGATAGTCGGGCGGGGATCTGAACCCGCCTCCTTCAGAATTCCAGGCCCAAGTGTTACAGCTCACCCGTCAGACTCGGTGGTTGAATTGAGAACCTCCTCGTTTGAAGACTGTTCAAAATCAGACCTGTAAATCCAAATACAGCAGTAGCCAAACCTTCCCCATCCCCTCCAGTTAAGGTGTTTTTTTATAAGCCATTTTTATAACGAACTGACGACGCCTCGTAGAGTCGTTAGTGCTGATCATCATGAATGTCTAATGATGTGAAGCGTAGTCAGCACGCCTGCTTTATTGGCGGATTGGTGACTCTGCATCTTGCCGTAAGGAACCTATTCTAATGGAGGAAGCTAAAGTTTTACAATATATCTGCAAAACGTGGAACAGGTGTTCTATCAGATAAGTGTTTTTTTTTAGGTGGAAGCTGGGGACCGTTCCAACATTTGGCTAGGTTAAACCGTCTAGAAAACACAATGAAGACGGCCGGTACGTGGGACCAGTACTTTAAACCTGGGTCGGTTAGGGCCGGCGCTAGGGGGGGGGGGGGGGGTAACGGGTCAAATGTACCCGGGGCCCACCGGCTGATGGGGGCCCCAATCACCGGCTGTAGGGGCCCCCAGGCCAGAAGCCAAGAATCCGCCCATTGTCGGCCGACCAGTTTATAGAGCTGAAAAAAAAGGTCGCCCATTTTACCCCGGGCCCGAAATTCCTACCGCCGGCCCTGAGGTCGGTTATATATTACCTCTTCGTTCCAGTAGGGTGGTGTTTATTGTGGCAGCAACAGTGCCAAGTCAACTAAGGTTTTCTTATTTCGGGTTTCTCTGCATTGGCATTACTAAATATTTCATTTAATCAATTGGTTGAAGCATTTATCAGTTTTATAGTGATGGTCAATTGGCCGTTTTTTCCTAAAATGGGTGTTAACTAACACTTTTTCAATTTAACTTAGTTTTGGATTTTCGAATCAGGTTAAAATTATGTCACTGTCTCGTTAGATGTCGGAACTTCTATCAGAGAATTATTTTAAATGACTGATTATTATTTCTTCAATGGCCTTTACAAAAATTAAGAAAAGGAGAGGTCCAGTTACATTTCCTCGGCTTCTAAACTGGCATGCTTCTTCTTCCTATTATTCTCGTGTCGATGACAGCATCAAATACAAAGTAGTTTTTCCGCCAATGCGATGGCTTTATCACTAGCTGATTGAACGCCTGATTGAGATACATTAATTCCGAGTAGTGGATATAAAAACAAATGTAACATAGTTTTGATCTCGCCGCAAGAACATGTGGTATCTGGTTCCCCTCCCAGGTATCACCATAAAGCGAGAGTGTCTTTGCAGCGGCCAACTCCAATCCGAAGTCTATTCAGTGACTTGTGGGGGGGCTATGATTGTTCAGACCCAGGCATTCAATGACTGGTCACTTTGAAAACATCCGTTCATAAATATATTACAAACCTATTTACACTCACATTTCTGTTACCATGAATAGTGTTGTCTGAAAATCCAGTAAAATACCATGAAATTTTGACTAAATATTAGTATTTTTAATGAACAAATAGAATTAGTTATGATTTGACTTTTATTAACTCCACTAAACCCTAAAGAAAATTACAGAGCATGCCATCAAAAAAATAATTTTTATAAAAATTCTGTAGCACACCAATGAAGCCTGCATATTAGCAGAACTTTTTTATGTTTCCTATCCGATGTCTCTTTCCTGAATGTTCTCGACCGGCAGGTCCATTGTGTCACTTAACCAGGAGGAAATCATTATGATACAATTTTAACCGATCACGTTTGCTTGAACTGCCAATTTCGTCTTTAATGCGGTGGTAACTCATTACCTTTTGCATATCCATGTCTGATTTTCATACCGTAAGTTATTTCCTTTCCACAGGGTAAGAGGATTCCCTTTTCCACCACGTTCTTTTTAAGGGGCCGCTGGCAAGCAGTGAGTGAGGTTATTACAGGGATATTATAACTACTGGAAAGTTTTATTTAGTTTATATTTTATGACAACCTGTGCCATCGATCTTTTGGATGTAGTATAAATATCAAGTTCATCAGGAAAAGAAGCTCTCTCCATCATTTTAACTGTCCAACTCGTAGCTCGTTTCTCTTGTAAATTGCAGTCTGTTTATGCAAGGTACTCCTGGGACCCTGTCTTGATCTCTCACACACACTGTGTTCTCCTGTTTCGTCTGCAGTGTGTCTCCCTTGCGGATTCATCTGCTGTATATATCAGATGGCAATTTGTTTGGAACATTTGAGAAGCGAGGATGGACGAACCCATATAACCTGCTGTTTCCGGGCGGAAGGGCGGTTTCTTTGAGGGACCAGCTTTTTTTTTATTGGACAATCACTCACTATATCATACAGACGAAGACAAACATTTAAAATATACATCTGAACTAAAAAAAGAAAATTTGCTCCGCGTTTATGTAAAAGCCTTGTTTCCTTACGAGTGAATGACTCCTTAAAACGGGAATCTTTCAGTCACTCAAGCCTAATTTTTGCAAAGACAGTGGTAAGAGTGAATGAGAGGCTGGCGTTTGGCGGAGAAGCTAGTATATTCTCATCCGAACCATTGCAGCCTGTTAGGCTATATGATTTTGCAAAAGAAATCGATGTTTGCATCGTTACCAAGGTAACAAACACACCATCTCAAGCCATATTTAACTTGTCTTTTAAGTTACTGTTAAAAACTGCGTAACAGTCATGTTTCACACAGCTGCCTGAGAAAATCAATATATATTTCATGAAAAGATAATCATGTAATATTGTAACTGATGTTAACTGCATTTAACTAGAACAAGTTTTATTAATATTCATTGACCTAATGTTGAACATGCTCTGGAGCTGCTGATTTGGTTTCCCATAGACATATTTCGCGTTCTGGTCTTACTATATGTGTCTGGAAAGCCCGTCGTTGCACAGAACAAAGCTTTGTCAAAGGTGTAGCAGATCTAAGTAAGCGATACAGTCTTAACTTAACGGCTGTCAGTTCTATGACGGAAATCATCACAAAAGCGCCGCAGTTTCTAATTTGTTTCTTCGACGTGGGTCTGAACCAACATACCACAAAGTGTTCTGTCGAAAATGGTGGAAATGGTTATTTCTTTCAAGCACTGGTGGTAAACGTCATAATCTCTGCCACCTGCTGTAAAGAAGAGAGGATAAATTTTGACGAGATGGATAATACTTATAAATATGACGTATGTATCGTGATTAGCTAAACGTCATGCGCTGATGCGAAAATTGTATGACGGTTTCTACTTTTACAAATGTCGGCTTGCCGTTTCTGTGAGGGCTCTTCAACACATGTACTATACAACTCTCAGTTATCAGGATCTGTTTCTGTAGCATCTCAGGCCAGCTCAAGGTTGCTGACGACCAGAAGGCTGGTTCGTTCCCTGATAGAACCGTGGATTCAGAGGTGCTCTGGTTTAACTGCCCCCGCATAAGGCTTCGCACCCAGATAAGAATCACCAACAAATGATCGGTGCACATCGTTCTCTCTTTAGACTATATGTTTGAACAGCGATAATTCGGCTGATCACTTGCTATTGCATGGTTATATTGATTATATACAGCAGCTACAGTCCACGCTCTGGCCCGGCATTCGGGAGGACGCGGGTTCAAATCGCCGTCCAGCTATCCAGATTTTGGTTTCCAATGGTTAACCGAAATCACACCAAGTGAATGCCTTGATGGTTCCTTCAAAATTCTTGGTATATTTCCTTTCAGTTCTTCGACCCCCTTCATCTCCCAGCTTTAATGACCTCGATGCTGGCGACGAATAACAGAAGCTGTCGGTCAATCATTAATTATTATTACGCTTATCGAGAAAGTGGGATCTCGTTGGTTTTCTGAAATGCTGCAATACGATTGGGTGACTCCGGTTGTTCTTCCAGAATATTCGATCGTGAATGACTATTCGTCTTGCTTGGCATCCGAGTCCAGTTCTTGCCTGTCGACTGGTA
The DNA here is from genome assembly GCA_031002005.1 of Vandiemenella viatica. Taxonomy (NCBI): domain Eukaryota; kingdom Metazoa; phylum Arthropoda; class Insecta; order Orthoptera; family Morabidae; genus Vandiemenella; species Vandiemenella viatica. Next base: position 240,745,358 of record CM061921.1, read on the forward strand.
AAGTTGAGTGGAGATGTTCCCCCAAGTGTGGTGGATGAGCAATTACGCTCTGGCCTCGCATTTCGGAGGACGCGGGTTCGAATCCCGTCCGGCCATCGAGATTAAGGTTTTCAATGCTTGCTCCAAATCGCTCCAGGCCGAAAAATGCGTGTTTTCTTATGTTAAAGTTTAATTATTTATGCAACTTGTATAAACCTTTGGAGATGAGCTTTCATGAACGGGAATACGTTTTTAACTGCTCAAATATCCAGTGAAAAGACAGACATTCTTTATAGCTTAATATTTTGTGTAGGTACACACGAGAAACCACTACTAGGTACTTAACTGCTAAATATTATAGTTATGTACACAAGGTAAACTACCAGTAAGCAATTTACTACTACAACACGTGTTTCAGAGGAGGTTTGCAGGCTGATCAGCTGTGATGTTATTGTGTTCCTCTGGGTAGTACACTACAATCAGAGGATTTTCTGTTGCTATAACTCCATTCCCCGCACCGATGGTACCGCCGCATGGCTTTCTCCTTCTCGGCTTTGTGCTCAGTCAATTAACCAAACCCTTTCCCATTGTCAAAGGGGGTTTGCTTCAACCCTACTGCGTTTCGCTAGTTCTGCTTCCATTTTCTTTTCTTTTTTTCTTCTTTTTTTTGCCAAGTACTTCAAAATTTCCACTTTGAAAGTGCCACAATTTTTCTAAGTTTACATTCTTTTGCCTCATGTCACGCAACAAACGAGCGGAGTCGATTCTCTACAGCCCACATGGCTTTCTAACGCTCTGTCAGTAAAGACGACACATCTCCACATCTCCAAGAGGGTTTGATTCAATTCTCCCGGCGTTTCGTTTGTTCTACTTCCACTTTCTTACCTGTACTTCCAGATTTCAACTTTCAAAGTATCACTACTTTTCTAATATTCTTTTATCGATCTGTAAGTGGTTTTAAATTGTTCGCAGTACTAAATTTCATACAAAAAAAAATAATAAAATATTAGTTTGTCACAAGTCAAACGACAAACAAAAGGCGTTTAATCTCCAGGGACACTTGGCATGAACTTATTTACCTGACCAATAGCGTCCCTTTCCCTCGCTGTGCGGAGGGTGTTAGGAATAGTGGTCGACATACTTGCTCCTTTCAAGTTTTGTCTGTCGAACACCGTTCAGCCCGTTGTGCTCCGTTGCGTAGTTTTTGAGCTCCACTCGTTTCAAAATTAACAGTTTCTGTGTCGCTCATAATTCTGGGAAGCTCCCCAGTGCCGATCGAGGAAGACTTCAAAAGAAAAACTAAAAACGTCAAAAGAAAAACACCTGCAACACGTTAAGTTCGGTTTCTTAATAGTAACCTCACGTTTGTAGCTATAAGAACTACGGGTGGGAAATACAGAATCGTCTGTTAGCTATGAAACTACGGAAATAATTGTTTCACGGTGTATATTTCTTCTTCCCAATAAAATTTATTTGTTGAACAAATCATTATAGTTATATGTATTTTCGTTTTGGGCAACTAGGACAACGTTAGCCCTTTGTTTGGCTTGAATTTGCTGTGGATGTGTACACATCAGTGTTACAACTAGGGGTGTCAGCCCTAGAGGGAACCTACAGTTTAACGTAGAATTGGACCACAGAAGCCTATTGGCATACTTCATCTTACACAGTAAACTGTGTCAGAGGTGAAGATCAAGTTAACGGCTTATGAAAATCCTCTGCGAGACACGGATTCGAACCAGCCACCTTTCGATCTCTAGGCAAATGGCTTAGCCACTTTTTTAATGATTTCTATGACGAAGTGTATACATTTTCCTTGTAATCATTTGCTCTTTTAGTACTTTTTCATCATACTAGAATGTTTCCTTATCAGTGAATTATCTCACGTTGCGCAGATAGTTTCTTTTTCTCTTACCATAGGAGCACTGTAGAATTGTTGTTTATTGAGGCATATTAACTATGATATTTAAACTGACACTTTTTCGTTTTGTATACAGATGTTTCCGTTGGTTGAGTTTGCACTGCAGTATTTGGGAGCGTAAACATTAGATTCTAGGATGAGGTTGGACGATAATTTGACTTTATGAAACATTTAGTGTAATAAGTGTGTATTTGAGTGGGAAGGTTGAAAAACCGAATTTGGGCTCGTTCGGGATTACTGAGCCACCAGGCCGCTAGTATTTTGTTTAGTTTATGTAACGTATCGAAATGAGCATGACACATCTCTTTCTAGGTGGCGTTGCATCTATGGCAGAAATGTATAAAACACTTTACGGGTGTATACAATTAACGTTTTCCATTCGTCAGTGGCTTTTGTTTTCTCGAGACAATACGTACAAAAAAAATACTTTAAACATTAAGATCATTACGGAAAAACGTCAAGAAACACAGAATACGTAGGCAATAACAAAGTGTGTCTTCTGTAGACAAAATATAGACTGTTGTTTATCATGTGTTTAAAATTCTGTAGTTCGTATCCTGGATGTCGATGGTTTTCAGCTGCAGAATGTTGGCATATCCCAGTTTCACCACAAACTCATGTTTTCAGAAACATTTCACGAACAGTTCTAACACTAGGACTACATAGTTCTCAGAACTGCTATCCAATAAAGCCACACTTCATTCTGTGCAGCCAACAAGGCAGGAAACATATTACAAAGGATATCTTTTTCTGTCTGCTAAATGGGAATAAATTTGTTTTTAGTGAAACTTCCCAAACAGTATGAGTTACTTCCGTTCGTTTACAATGTATGTTAAGAAAATTTCAAATAAGAACTAAATCTTTTTATTATTATTACTAACTGATACCCGTGACTTCGTACGCGTGGATTAAGAATTTCTTTGCCAGAATTGAATACAGAAAGTTTTTGGTAACAAAGGATTGGTCCCAAACAACACCGAGTCGGCATAATATGACAGAAAAGCCATCACTGTATCATTCTACCATCGAACATGTCTCTTGAAGAGAATTTATTTCGAACATATTTAAAAACAGAAAAACATGAAGGTGAGGGGATGTGGGGGGGGGGGGGGGGAGTGGGTGTTAACTAAAGACAGCTTTATTTCAGCTTGGTCTTTTCTTCTTTCTTCAACATGAGCATCCGATTCTTGGGTTCTAATAACTTTAGCTGCTCGCGCTATGCTAGAGCTACAACTTCGGCCAGTTTACGCCCGCAAGGCCTGTGAAAAAAGAAGGCGAAATAAACTGGTGCCAGAAACATTTAAGCAGATACAAAGCAATAGGACAGAGAAAATCTACATCTATGCTAAATAATACGTTTTTTCTTTAAACTAAATTTACTAACAAATTATACATTAACACAATGCGCGAGAAGCACACCTTGAGCAACCGACGTAACATTACAGACTAACATACACATCCGTCTCTCTGTCACTATTCGATAAGTTCTTAAAATTTCGTGACTACAACTGTTAATCATGCCGAAAAAACAAAACTTCCGCATGTGTAGTATTATTACTGCAGATCACACATACACTGACCGCGAATCACCCCTGAGGAATCAATATAACACAAAAAAGTCTAGCATTTCAAGACTACCTACGATTTTCTTCGCATTGCCCCCTTCCCCTAAATTTGTGATATCAACAGGTTAACATTCAATCTGAATAACCGACGGTCCAGGTTTTAAAATTTTTTGCCTCCACGAAGATTACAACCGGAGACAACGATCCAAACATCAGTAAGAAAGCACTTTAACCCCTGAGCTACCTGACCGCAGTATCGAATGACAGTACAGAGACCTAGATATCCAATGCGTTTGTATATCGCCGTTCAGTAATTTTTCGAAATTATAAGACAACATGTATTATTTATACAGATAATTTTTCAACCAAATATAGACAGTATTTTTCTCCATGTTTCAAAGTATAAGTGTGCAAAGTTCCATGGAGATCGGATGAAAACTGTGGATTTGTATGAAGAACAAACAAACAAACATATATTATTCATACATTCATCTTTACATATATAGATTATGGATTTACGCCTCGCCGACCGTGAGGTTATTTGGGGTGGGAAAAAATAGGGGATAAGGTACGGGATGGAAGCATTGACTGATTTGGGGAAACCATGGTAAACCAAAATATGAATGGGCTGGACGGGGATTCAAGCTCACGTCCTCCCGAATGCGAGGCCACAGCGTTAACCAGTTCACCCACCACGATCGGTAAGAACTAAATCAGGCAGAGCGTTTTACTACCGCAAAATATTGCTATCCGTTTTCCCATTTATTTCTTTTGTTCTCAACTACAGCACGAACGATATACTGCTACCCCCATATCTGTCCTAGTATAGATCCTATAGGAATCTCGGAGCTATCTTGTGGCAGCGTACCACCAAAAGAAGAAGATGGATTATCATCTCTTAGCGGTGACTGAACAGGGAGTCAGAAGCATGGCATCTTCAACTAGTATATACATTCAGAACCTCGGAACAAGAAAATAATAGGAATACTTGAATCGGATTTTCGTCTTCTACACTGACTTCACTGAGCAATGATATTTTTGCAAAATTAAAAAAAAAAAGCCTTCAGCAGAAGTGAACTCAAGAAATCTACAGATGGTTGGACTTATCCGAACTTAGCTACTCCATATCTCCAGAGGACACAAATAAAATATATTTTTTCGTTCTGAGTTTATAAATATTGAAAAAATACGTATAAAGAAATGCGATTCACAGAAATACATGCACTTAGGTATCTGATAATTCGAGACCTATCTGAAAAAGCAAGCTGATAGTGAAAATTCTAGTTTCTCATTTCAGTTAACATGCGGGAATAGGATTTTCAATAATGTACTGTTTCTAACAGACGAGTAGGATGTTATTTGATTAATTTAAGGCGCAATAAATAGTTTGCAATGCCTGATTATAGGTCTCACGTACGTAGCTGTGTGGCATGCAGGTTGTACAGTCGTAGAGAATGGTTTGTTTTTCCGTTCAGAATCTTATTCTCTGTTCTATCTACCGACACTAATTTTCCATTACATCATTCCAGGCTACTGGTGCTGAAATCATTGCAGCGGATACGAAATAGGCCATAGATGATTTTATTCAAGACAAACATGGTAGTGGCCAAATTTTTTTTCATTTGAAAATGTCTTTAAAATCGATGCTGGGAACGTGAAGGCAATCTCACTCAAATAATGGACAGTTTTTGTCGAATTAATTTTAAACTTCAATATTCGGCTACGCATAGCCATAGCGCATCCATGTTGATCTCTTTTTAAAGAGGAAAGACGAAAGTGTGTGCCAGTACCACTACAACAGTCGTGTCACGAACTGCTCCAGCAAAGTAAAACAACAATTTTCGACTTTCAGGATTCGACACTTGGGCATAAACGGGATCATATCTCAGAAACTAACTATCCGATCAGAGTGAACCAAGTGTTATTTTGTAGAGGATTTTTCAAAATGTACATTTTTTTTTAAATGTCGCGTTAATGAGGAAAACGTACAAGTAGAATTACAAAAAGCAGGCACGAATGCGTAGAGCACAAAATTTCGAAGCTAAGAACACCGAAAACGTCTGGATGAAACGATTAAATGTAGTTTAATTATTTCCTTTTATTAAATTTCAGTATGCCGTGGGAGGAGGAGGGGGGGGTGCCGGTGTGGAAGTAGTCCTAGTTCTACAGCGTCATGTGTCTGCTTCACAGAAAACCTTTCTTCAAACATCACATACTTCGTGAGTTTCTTCTGTGATGTCATTGTTAGTACTGGGAAGTAGGCATTTAAATTTTTAATAATATAACTGTGGCCGGGGGGGGGAGGGGACTTTCTTTTGACGGATGGAGAGTGTGGTGAGAAAAACTTTGGAAATCTCTGCTCTACATAATTAACGTTTCCAAGAAAACAACTGGAGCAGTGTCCGATACTGCGTAAAACGATTTGGGATGGGGGGGGGGGGGGGAAGCCTCATGCACTTTCAATTACCAAGGTCATAAAAAGTGTTGCCATCTATCTGTGAGCCTTATAAGCTTAGAGTAAATATGTTTTGTGTAATATCCGATGCCGGAAGTGTGGACTGGGCTTTATCTAGATGACAACAGAAAACCACTTAAAAACGCAATTAGATTCACCGAGATTTGAACCTGAAATCCTTGAAATTCCCAGTTTTAGTATGGCAGTGTTTTTAAACTCATAACCAAACTAGTGGGTCAAACAATGAGTGTGTACAGGTATGTATTTTTTCTCTCTCTCTCTAATTTTAAGGTACGGTGGCAGACCAAATGGGTGATACCGTGAAACAATGGTAAGTTACACCTCTCAAGCATTCCAAACAAAATTGACTTCAAAGTTCTCAAATTTTTAAAACGGAAACGTAGTAACAATATTCACGTGTCACAATGGTTTCGCGGGCTGAAAAATGGGAGTCCGGAATTCTATTCTTGGAACAGCTCAAATTTTCTTCCCCGATACTTATTATTTCATGTTAATAGGCATTAGCATATTATTAATATTTTACGTCACTAAATTTTTTCATTGGCGAAGTTTTCCTTTTTTTCAGAGGCAACGTGAGTTTTCTTCAGAGAAAATGAAAATACTGTAGTATACCTTCGAAACCTAAGTTTTTTTGTAATATCTTCAATTGAGTAAAACGTATGAATCATCAGAATCAAACAGAAACATTCCAGTCGAGCGTGATGGGCGAACGGTAAACGCTCTGGCCTCGCAATAGGTAGAACATAGATTTGAATCCTCGTCCGGTAATCGGGTTTTCGGTTCCCCAAATCACTCCAGGTGAATACTGGGATGTTTTGTACAAAAAGCCACTGCCAAATTCCTTACCGATCCTTGCCCGCAGTCCTTTCTCGCCTTTAATGACCTCGGTGAGGCGTTAAGCCATAAGCAAAAAATATCCTTTAGGGCGGAATAATCCATTCTGTAAATTTCTGCCGCATATCTACGATTTCATTTCATATTTTCTCAATGAGTACAGAAAGCTCGAAAGCAAGCAACGAGTATTTTCAACAGCTCTGAAATGATCTGGAAATAAAGAAACAGCTAAACTCTCGAAATGATTTTTTATTACATCATCTCTTAGTACAAATTTCTATTTTTGATGAAGCCTATTACATTTCCTCTGAAAAAAAGAAAGCAAAAACTACACCAACGCAAAAATTTAGTCACATGAAATATTAAGGTTTTTTTTTTTTTTTTTTTTTTTTTTGCTTGAGCTTTACGCCTCGTTGATGGCGAGGTCATTAGAGGCGGGATGGGACTGGCGCAAGGAACAGGAGGAATTCAGCCATGGCCTTTTTGAAGGAAGCATTCCGGCATTTGCCTGGAGTGATTTGGTGAAACCATGGAAAACCCAAATCTGGATACCCGGACGGGGATTCGAACCGCCGTCCCCTCGAATGCGAGGTCAGCGCGTTAACCACTTACCCACCACGCTCGGTGCGAAATATTAAGAATTAAAATACAAATAATATGGTAATGACTGTTTATACCAAAATGAACAAATAATTTTTTTTAAAGAAATGCGGAGGACCAATCTGCAGCCACCTAGTACCCGCGAGTGTGGCGAAGCAGGCTGGAACGATTTTTTTTTTTAACTGCTTTACGTCTCTTTTAAACATCGAGGTCTTTAGAGTCGGGAAAGGATGGGGGGCAAGGATGGGGGCAAGGAATGGGAAGGAATTCGGCCATGGCCTTTTGAAGGAAGCATCTCGGCATTTACCTGGAGTGATTTGGGGAAACCATGGAAAACGCAAATCTGGATGCCCGGACGGGGATTCGAACCGCCGTCCTCTCGAATGCGAGGCGAGAACGCTAACCGTTACACCACCACGCTCGCGGAGAGGTACAACGGGACGGGCATGAGCCATGCCCCCGCATTCAGGCGTCCTGACCGTTTTTTAGGCGATTTTAGGCAGCCAACAAGGCGAATGCCGTGACAGTGTCCATTCTCCACCTAACATACCACACATTTCACAAATAAAAACATACATTTATCACACGCTGACCATAGTTACACGTTTCACAGACAGATGGCAGCTCTTCGCATCCCCTATTAGTACATAGTACGACCTGGCAGTAGGACATACGGCCGTAAAATCATAACTCCAACCTCATCGAAGGCATCCGACCCCAAAATATTGTGAAAAGGTGATGAGAAAGAAAGAAAAAGTAATAACGTTAAAATATAAAATATATTCGTAAAAAAAAATTAAGGTATGCCGAGAACCAATAGTGTGGTTTTCCCCTTGCTCGGGCTATAAGCCTTGTCGAGGTCAAGGTCATTAGAAGTGGGAGACGACTGGGAATTAGGAACTGGAAGGAATTTGACCATGGCCTTTTGAAGGAACTAGCCCGGCATTCTAGTAGAATAATTTCTAAAATCCTTGGAAAACCAAAATCAGGATTGCCAGACGAGGATTTGAATGTGCGTCCTTCCGAATACCAAGTCCGGGCATTACCCAAACCACCGCAACAATGAATGCAGTTGCTACGCAGCAGTTACTTCTGAGAAATGTGAGGCGGAATCTCTTGAGAAGTACACCTTACCAGTGCTCCGCAGTATCACACATCGGCTCTCTTACTCGCTCTTAAAATTGGTCACATTACAGACAGCACCTGATTTAAATTACTACCATTGATTATTATTTTATTCCATGCTGACTTACCACAAAAAGTCCTATTTATACAGGATGATTCAAAAAAACGTGGACAAAATTACATGGTAGATCTGTCATACAATAAGGATCAAAAATCGCTTAGGAACAGAGGGTCGCAAACGCCTGTAGATGTGGATTGCTCGTGGTGGACCAATCACATGGCCACCACGATCACCAGACCTGTCTCCCTTGGATTTTTTCTTGTGGGGATTTTTAAAAGGAGTTGTGTATGAAACACCTGTTGAAACGCCGGAAGACTTGGTAGGAAGAATCGTTGCGGCAGCTGGATGTGTTCGAGATACACCTGGTACCTTTGAGAAGGTGCGCCGTTCAATGCAACGTAGATGCCGGGCTTGTCTTGATGCATCTGACAAAAACATTGAGAATCTGCTGTAGGCTCAACATTTGACTTGCATTAGTCGCATGTGAGTGAGTAATTATCAATAAAATGATCTGTAATGGTTTTGTTTCTTCTCTTTGTGTCAATATTATTTTAGACGCCCTGTAGCGGTTCCGGATCGCAGTTGCGACCCTCTGTTCCTATGCGGTTTTTGATTCTTATTGTATGACTGATCTACCATGTCATTTTGTCCACGTTATTTTGAATCACCCTGTAAATTTCCCCAGTTCGTCAGAGAACGATGTGTAGATGATTCCATATTCACACCGAGCCTGGCCGAGCGATAACTTTCGGTTGAGGGGGAAAGCGAGTTCGATGCCCAATCCACTCATCGATATTTGTGTTTCCATGGTTTCCAGAACCAGGTGAATGTCGGTAACATAATTCATTAACCATAATCATCAATGTAGTAATAATTTAAGAAAATTGTACTAGAGAAGTCCTAACCACTTAACACCGTTACTAACGTAGCCCGAAAATTATTAGATTTTGATTGTTTTAGTTATGAGTCTTCTGTCTTGCAACTAAACGAAATGTTTCTTTAAATCATACGCGTTTCATTTTTATTTAATTTATTTTGTTTTGCTATAAGATGGAAGACCCAAACCGAGCGTGGTGGGTGAGCGGTTAACGTTCTGGCCTCGCATTCGAGAAGACGCGGGTTCGAATCCCCGTCCGGGCATCCAGATTTAGGTTTTGCTTGGTTTCCCCAAATCACTTCAGGCGAATGCCGGGATGCTTCTTTTAAAAAGGCCATAGCCGAATTCCTCTCCCCGTTCCTTGGCCCCAGTCTCATCCCGCCTCTAATGACCTTAGCCGTCGACGAGCGTAAAGCAATAAGTAAAAAAAAACAGTAATCACAGCAATTAAAAAAACATAGGCCATAACACCAACATGTTAAAGATTTAAATTCATTTGAGAGACCACTATTCGTATTACACAAATCGTATATATGATTTGATAACAATTACAAATGCCATTATCTTTTATCCTACTTGGATACATCTTCAACAATGATTTTTCATAGTGCATTGTCTTTTAGTATTGCTTCAAATAGAGGTAACTGATGTTATAAAAATACACTTCCTGAGAAAAAAAAGTGAAACACCAAGAAGGGGAGAAGGAAACAAAGTGAAACTTCACGGGTTGAGAGTGTATGTGATGTTATTTCAGTGATTACAAATCGAGTCAAATTAAGAAAGAACTTGGCAGTGTGAGCCCACTTATCAGTATGACGTTGCAGCCCCACTGGTCTGTATGCATGTACTGATACAGTTGTGAAGGGTGTCATAAGGCCATTGTATCCTCTCTTGAGGTAAACTGGCCCACAACTGTTATATCTCAGATACTGGCTCTGAAACACATGTTCGAAGGGGGACTGATATGAGCATCTTGCTGGTAAGGTTAATACCTCATCATCGCGCAGACAGTACCTAGAGACGCGTGCTATGTGTCGATGAACATTGTCCTGTTCAAAAATGGAACCACGATACTGTGGCATGAGAGGTAACACATGTGGATACAGGATGTCCGTGACGTACCGTTGTGACATCAGATTTCCCTCAGTCATTACCAGCTGTGGCATGAAGTCATACCCGATGGCTTCAGACACTATGACGTCAGGAGTAACACCGCGGTGCCTCTCCAAGACATTAGAAGAAAGGGACCTCTCCCTAGGTCGCTACCACACTCGCCGAACACAATGTGAAGCCATTCATTATGTTCGACTGGTGAAGTTTAATTTTATTTCCTCCTCCCAGTCTGGGTGCTTCACTTTTCTGGCCAGGCAGTGTAAAATTGAGCTTCGTGAGAATACAAACAGACTACTTGAAGATTGTGTACGGGTTTCAGGTAACCCTTTCGAATGCAACTGCCGGTCCCAGGATGTGTGGCTGTGGCTGAGGGATCACCCCAAGCTGGAGCTGGGCTCTGCGGCCGAGGGGGAACTGCGCTGCGGCTACCCTCAGGAGTTCGGAGGACTCGTCTTCACTGAGATCCAGCCCAACCGCCTCTGCTTCGCGCCCTTCGTGTCCAAGGTGGTCGTCAGAGACATCGAATCGTCTTCCATCGTAGTCACCTGGGAAAGCAGCAACGCTTCAGATATCAGAGCTTTCCGGTTGGCTTTCCACGGTATCGACAAAAAGGAAAGTGTAAGTAAATGCTATTCTTCTTTTATCTTTTCAACCGTTAGGTTTGTGGCTAAATTTTCTTAGGAAATTAAAACTGGAGTTGTTTCCGATTGCATACTCCAGAGATCCAAGTGTATTGTTTCATGTGGATTACTTTAACGTGGGTATTCCCAATGTTGTTTGTGTTGTGAATGAATGAATGATTGAAGAAGCTATAGTGTGGTACCGAGCGTGGCGGTGTAACGGTTAGCGTTCTCGCCTCGCATTCGGGAGGACGGCGGTTCGAATCCCCGTCCGGGCATCCAGATTTGGGTTTTCCATGGTTTACCCAAATCACTCCAGGCAAATACCGGGATGCTTCCTTCAAAAGGCCATGGCCGAATTCCTTCCCATTCCTTGCCCCTATCCTTGCCCCCCATTCTTTCCCGTCTCTAAAGACCTCGATGTTAAAAAGAGACGTAAAGCAGTTACAAAAAAAAAAAAAAAAATAGAGTGTGGTATATACAGCTGGACCATTCAGGCCTACTCTTCCGAAGGGCAACTAGAGGGCTACCAAGCTTAACGTCCCCATCCGATAGACGAAACGCCATCAGTAGTATCGTGTGCCTTCCCTCCATTCGCACTGCGGAGAGGGTTGGAATTTAACTCAGGGCTTTGGGGAACAATCCGGTGATTAGGAACCGTGCACCACTACTTCTCTTACCCTGTCGGCCTAGTCTTGATGGTAAAAACAAGTAAAATCTGTCAAATACACTATCTGACACTCTCGTTGTCAGGTCGTTGCGGTTCCATTATGGCGTCTGGCGCCTGACATGGTATTATTTGGTTCGAGTTTGGTGGTGGAGGACTTTGACGCTAGGCTAGGTGGTATGACATGATTGTTAATCATCATACCTTGGCAAATCCCAAACTTCACTTGAGAGATCCCACTCACGAAATCATAGTTATAAAAATTGTAAATAAAATAGGTTAAACAGACTTCACAGCATAAGTAGTTTGTTTAGACATTTGGGTAAATTTAAGTTTTTTTTAATAATTTAATTGTTTGTGGTTGGTACAACTGTTTTTGTTGGCGGAGTGGGGGTGGAGTTGTTAAGATGGCGAGAGAGGACTAAGAAAGAATGTATGGATAGGAGTGTGTTGGCAGTGTATTGTAGTAGCGAGTGTTTGAAGTATAAAATAAAGTTTGGCATATGAATGAGTGTAATGATTGAATTATTTGATGATAATACCCGTTGCGCTAAACTGTATAACTTTCTTTTTTTTTTTTAATGGCATTCGGCTACTGAGGTCATACAGCCAGCTCAATGTGATTTGTTGCTATGAAGTATTGACACATCGACACTACAACACGGACACGACATCAACATCCACAACACTTAAACACCCATGCCCTCGGCCCGACTCGAACCGGCGACCTTCGGCACGCGGAGCTAGCACTCTAGCCCCTACGCTACCGAGGCCGGTAAAATGTATAACTTGTAAAGTGGTTTGTTGGCTAGTAGTAATAACACGCTAAGAGATGTCGCTACCGCAAAAACCAACAGTAGGGCCATATGTTGCAAGTAGAGGGATATCTACTTACTGCTGATTAGAATTCAAAGTTAGCAGTAGGGACTTAGCACACAGCAGTGCGTATGGAGTGAGAGCATGGTGATTCGTAAAACTCGACAGACCCTTTTGTCTCTTTCTGAAGAGGAAACCTGAATGGGCCGGCAACGGGATTCACCTTCTCCCTCCTTTCATCTCTTATCTGCAACATTCCACATTTATTATATCCACCACCACAGACATGCCCACACAGAGTTAGATTCAAAGACATTGTTCCACTGGAGAAGGCAGCTGGCAAACACCCCACATCATCTCCCCAGATTGTTACAATTAGGGGTTACACCTTCCACCGTAAATGCCTAGGTTGTGTTATTAGGCATGGCAACGATCTTGACTTTTGAATGTTATTAATATTAATTAGTTTGCTCCTGTACATAAATAAAAGTATGTTTGATGTTTTAAATAATGTGGAGGCAAAATATGATTACCAGAAAAAATTTAATGTTTCAGTTTTATTTAAGTACATACCACTTACGTAAGGCAAACTGGGTTCGCTTAGAAACAGCGAGAAAATATTTGACAACTAATCTTTCGTTTTTGTGGGTTATACTGCATGTGGCTACAGTGCGTAATAGATTTATATCAATGCTCGCCGCATTTGTACTGTACAGCTCTGCTTCGAGGCAGAGTGAAGATCACGGTTTGTCCCATGTATGCCTGATTCTGACAACAGGTAAATGTCAGTGGATACCTGAGCAAGCACCGCCGTGACCAGAGGAATTATTGTCGTAGCCCACAAACATTTACTCCTTCGTCCCTGCCACCTGCCGACCTCCTAGTCTCGTCTAGACTTGAAACACGCAACTTATCTCCCACTCCTTCCAGAGCGTACGCATATAGGGTGCGTGACCTGACGTGCTACTCCAGTTCAGTCAGTTCATTCTAATTTTTAACTCATAGAAAAATATACGTCAGTGATTTGCGAAGGATAATTCAAAGCTTTGTTTACCCTACCGCTGCAAGATAGAAGTTTACAGCATGCTGACAGGAGAACTGACTCCGTCATTAATTTAGTTTATGTATCGGCCACCTTTCTAATAACAAACCGAGCGTGGTGAGTGAGCGGTTAGCGTTCTGGCTTCACATTCGGGAAGACGCCGGTTCGAATCCCCATCCGGGCATCCAGATTTGAGTTTTCCATGTTATCCAAAATCACTCCAGGCGAATGCCGGGATGCTTCCATTAAAAAGGCCATGGCCGAATTCCTTCCCGTTCCTTTTCCCGCGTCTAATGACCTCGACGTCGACGAAGCGTAAAGCCATAAGTAAAAAAATCTAATAATACGTTGTTACCTTCCGCTTTAATCTAAAGATGCCACCTTTTGTTACCTATATCATATTGATTTGCGCCAATTTGCCATCACCAGCATTAAAACGGCCCATTTCTGTGGTCTACACGCCATCGGTACAGAGCCGTTAAATGTACCATGCCAACATAGTAACGAATCCGTTGTTTTAAAATAGTTGCATCTGACTTGGAGACCATCAGACATGTTAAAAACGGATTTCGATCGCCTTCATATATGTTGAAGGGCGCACAGCATATATGTCTGTGGAATAGTTGTTTCTCAAAATGCGACCTAGTTTTTGAGATGTTCAAATGCAAATAAACAAAAAGAAATTTAAACGTCGGGTATGTAGTAAATTATTGCCCTTAGACAGCAAATGGCAGCGTGGGCTAAGCGATAGGTTGTTTGGTTCATAATTTTCTCACCCGAGTTCAAATCCCCGCTGAATCAAATATTTTTATTTATTTTTATCTTCAAAAATTGTCAAGCTTGACTTATTTATTTTGTTGAAACTTCATTTACATACTTTTATTGCGCGAAATAAAATTTAAAACAAATCGCATTGCTTATAACAGATACATCAAACATAATTTCGGCCTATAATCAACAATGGTTTCCTAATATGACTCGCCCATACCCAATGAAATTAAGTCAGGAGGTGAATCTGCTAGTAAATTGGAATCTGACACAAGAATTTTGCAATGTTTATAAGCATTTGTCACTTGTTCTTCCATTTCCTTGTCGAACTCCATTTTTCGACACGGATGGGCCTCCTATTTTATTTTCAACCATTTACACGCAATCGTTCTTGGAACAAATCAAGTGTAGAAGAAAGAAAGAAAAAACTATCTTCCCAATGCTACGTATTTCGTTTAAAATACCTCTTGACGATATACAAGTAAAGAAACGAAGATGAAATAAATAACATGATAGTAACAATTTCAATTTAAAACGCACCGAAACAACTTGTTAACAAATAGTGAAGAAATAGTGTAAGAATGGAGACTTTCCTGACGTGTGATTGCAATGAAGTTTTCAAGAGTGTGCTGCCGATTTGTGTTGTGAAAAGACAATCCGTCGGTAGACCCGTGAATTCATTACGAAAAAAATAATTTCAGGAAAGAAAATGACGCTGAATTGTAGATAATATGATTTGTTTTAAATATTATTTCACTCAATAAAAGTACGTAAATAAAGTTTTAACAAAATAAAAAGGTCAAGTTTGAAAATTTCTGAAGATAAAAATAAATGATCCTGCGGGGATTTGAACCCGGATCAGAAAATTGTACCCTACCCCATTGGTCACGCTACCATTTAAATAAACGAGCCAATAATTTACTACATAGCCGACATTTAGAAATTTTTGTTTATTTAAATGCGAGTATCTCAAAAACTAGGGCGCATTTTGAGAAACGCCTATACCACAGACTTATATGCTGTTTACCCTTCAACATATATGAAGGAGATCGAAATTCGTTCTTAACAAGTTTTAGACTGAACTCATTCAAAGGAAATTATATTACCAACTAGAAAATACATGAGTAGTACAGATTGAGGAAAGTTAGTTTAATATGATCTTAGGACCTTGTTAATATGTTCCACTCGCCGAAGTGACGTCACTGCTTAAGTTCTTTGGCAAGAAGTCACATCCGTTTGATGAGAAATTTTAGTGAAAATATGACATCACAGCCGGTGTTGCCGGTTTGAAACGAAACGACCACGAAAGACAAATCACCTTTGTCTCTAACTAGCAACACCGGCTGTGGCGTCTAACTTTCCGCCAGCTGGAATCGATGCATTTCAACGACTTTGACGTTATATGGCCAAGCGGAATATCTTAACTAAGTCGTAAGATCATATTGAACGAGTGTGATTCAGTTCATTTACAGGTTAGTTACTCAGCGTTCAAAATATACAAAATTTCCATCTATAACTACTGATTGTAACTTCCCATGTTACTTACTATATTTTGATATAGTTTCCTAAGGCTTTTAGTAATCACCATATCTGTAAATAATTTACACATAAATAAGTTATACGCCACATAGGTGAATGTGAATAAATTTGTCGCCTTCTTACCATATGACATATGATATTTCTCGATCCTATGAAGTTACCAAACTACAGGAAGAAAGTTCTTTCAGAGAGTAATAGAGGCTCTGAGACACAAATTGTCATATTTTCGTAGATAAAATGATATACTGTTTCAATGCAGTGAATAAAGAAACTACAGATAGTTATTATTAACCAGCTGTTGTTTGCAACTTCATTGGCGTGGATTTTTAATGTACAGACATGTCTCTTAAGCCAACATCGTCAAGAGCTACATGACCCAGGCCCTGTGGTTCACCGAACGCAAATTCTTACTGATTGAAGAGTCTCCAAAACAACGTGTAACTTCAGTCCTCTAATTATGCGTGGCCACTCAAATGCTGAAATCGCGATAGGCATTTTAACTATAGCAATTAATTTATTTTTAAATTGTACTATTTTTTTTTTTTTAATTCCGTACATTTTCGACGTCACATCAAAATAAATATACGTCGTTCTACTCATTGGAGCGCGGGCAGCATATGAATCGAAACCCCGTTAAATGGCGACCAGTAGTTTTTGCGTGACTCTCGTTCTACGAAAAATATTCTTAAATTCCTCAGCGTCTCCATATCACATCAAAATGATACATACCCTATTTCAAATGCGGTTCCATGGTCTGTATAGTAATCGAACCCCATCAAAATTAGATAGAATATTTACATAAATCCCGTTCATCCAAACGTAGAAAAATATAGTTCATTCCTTCTCAGTAGCTTATTAAAATTACCCCAAACTTTTTTAAATATATTGAATGAGCAGACCTTTTACCGGTTATAGTTTTGTTACACGTGTAGATAATATGTCAAGATATTTACACTTTACACCATTAACAATCAAAAGCAAGTCACCTCCACATGCCTGCTTCCATAACGCCGGGATATGAGCTGGATTCTCGTTGCAGGGTTCGCTGGTTAGATTCCGACCAAGGGCATAGGAGATTTTAATCAACTGCCCAGTGTGTGTGGTCCTTACACATTTTATCATAAGAAATAGCTGAATTGCTTAACGCAGGTTAACTGGGTTGGCTGAATAAGTATAAAAAAAATCCTCTCGACCGTATAATCAAGAAAGTTCTTTTTATCTTTTTAACTAATAACCTGACCGTTTGTGGCTAACCGACCCAAGTGGCTATCTCACTGCGGCTGTTTGCAACATTATGGCATCTGGATACAACCTAACTTCTGAATTAATGGACAATGGCTTTATTATTTATGGATATTATATTTACCAATTTTATTGCCATTTACGCTGTATGTTGTATTTGCAAACTTGCCAGTTGATGTTAGGTATTGCAAGTATTAGCCATTAGTCAGCACCTAAAAGCAACGGTTGAAATAAGTGTACGTCTATAAATGAGTTTCTGAATAGTATGCAATATCCATTAACTAAAATGGGTGCAAAGAAGGATTTTGAATTTAACGAGCCAAGAAGATTAGAAGCGTAGAAAAGTTATTTCCTTATTCAGATTAAGTTTAATCTTCACACTCAGCACTTCCATACCGTGCGTTAAGACAGAGCAAAACTTGACTTTAATAGTAAGAACCCTCCCTGCGTATTAAGGCGCCACCTTACTGGAACTGGGGGGTGGGAAGGGGACGGGGATGGGGTGCTGGTAAAACACGAAGTGCTGGACTCAGGATCAAGCTTGGAACCTGATGTACTGATTATAGTTATATGCAATTTTCCGTAATCATCTAGACCAGTGGTTCCCAAACGTGTTTTCTCCAGCAAGAACCTGACCATGACCATCCAAGTGAAATCCCTGAATAGAAGAAAAATTACAGATATAATTTTGATGTCTAGAATGGTAAATTGTGAGATAAGAATAATATATAAAAAATCTTTTTGTCATTTAAAATAATACTTACCCGGTATTGAAAATTTAATTTTGTTTCAAAATATAAAAATCTTCGGTACCAAACGGACAACATTTTAATGGACCCCGTTTAATTTACGGTCAATTTATAAATCAATTAAAAGAAGATAAATCATCTAAACTATTACATATTAAATGTAATTTGCCACGTATAAACTATAACCATTAATTCCAGCAACAGATTCTTTTACTTAGTTAGCAATATCTAATTAGTTTTCTGTTGGGCTAACTGGCTTAGTATGTATTTTTTTACGAAAACATGTTTAGTTTACCTCGCTTACTAATTGATTTAATTTGATTTTGTCAAAGAACTTTGTAGTTTTTCCACATCCGTCTCCACTTCCATTAACCATCCGCTTCAGTGGAGGTCAATCAGTGAACCTCCGCATCTGTGAAGATGACATCCGTTATAACTGTAGCATGTTACAGCGGAATTCCGTTCCTGGTTAAACTTACACAGATGTGTGGATAAACGGCCGAATACCACCGTGGGACGTTTTTCATTACTTGTATTTTCTATATCTATCTATAATTATATTTTTTACTCAGGACTAATAATCACTAACAATTTATTTATTGAACAGCTATTTTTAATTAAAAATTAGATAATTAAATTTTTTTCGATAATGACTGACACACAGTTTCTTAAAAAATTCAGCAGCGATGGAGAGTAAAAGATGAAAAAATAGCCAACGTAAGTTTGCCTACGTTTTTCCAGGCAATAATGAAAGGTTGTATGAGTAATTTACCCTCATCAAGTTTCTTCACATAATTTATATATATAAAGATGAATGTATGTATGTTTGTTAGTTAGTTCTTTATAAAAATCCACAGTTTTCATCCGATTTCGATGAAAGTTTGCACACTTATCCTTTGAAACAAGGAAAAAAGTACTGTCTACATTTGATTGAAAAATTTTCTTTATAAATAGTACACGTTGCCTTATAATTTAGAAAAATTACTGAACCGTGATAGCAGACGCGTAGGATGTGTAGGTCCTTGTACTGCCTTTCAATATAGCGGTCTGGTAGCTCAGTAATTAAAGCGCTTGCTTACTGCTGTTTGGATCGTGGTCTCCAGTTCAAATCTCCGTGCAGGCAAAGATTTTTAAAAATGGTTTCTGATCGTAAGAGTCACTCCTGGACCGTCGGTTATTCGGATTGAATGTTATACTGTAGATATCACAAATTTAGGGGTTCAATGCGAGGCAAATCGTATATAGTCTTGCAATGCTGTAGGTGTACACTTTTTTACATTATAATGATCCCTCAGGGTTGTTCGCAGTCAGTGTGTGTGTGTGATCTGCAGTAATAATACTATAAATGCGGAAGTAAATCTCTGTGTTTTTGTTACGTTTCGATATTGATGGAATTTGAAAAGAAAATCTGTAGGAAGGGCACAGGACATTTTTTCCGGTATGATTAACAGTTTTAGTCACAACATTTTGAGAACTTATCGAATGGTGACAGAAATATGTTGGAAATTGATTCTCTTCAAGAGACAGATTCGACGGTAGAATGATATAGTGATAGCGTTCCTGTCATATTATGCCAACTCGGTGTTGTATGGGACCAATCCTTCGTTACCAACAACTTTCTATATTTAATTCTGGCAAAGAAATTCGTAATCCACGCGTACGAAGTCGCGGGTATCAGCTAGTTGTATATAAAAATGTAGATAATTTTATTACAAGTACGATGGATAGGGTTGTCTTACCAATAGTAGGCAAATCTTAGGGTTGTCGCGTTTTAAAGGGTTAGTAAAAAGACAGAAAAAACAGCTATTTGTGAAAATAGAAAAAAATTTATTGTACAATTTAAAATACAAAGAGCTGATATACTAATAATTATTCAGAATCAGATTTATCAGAAGATGTAATATTAAAATCAAATACTGAGGGACTGTCATCATTATTAGTCCTATCTGTCACTAGTAAAACATCATCAACTTGTAAGTGTGTTGGTTACCCGAGGAACCCAACAATTCAGGTCTTAGTTTTACACAGCAAGGATCGGTAGCATTACGAAACATATATCATACGTAAAATATTTGTTTTTACGATTTCCAGAATGGTGGAATCTTAGAACTGGCGCCGCTAATTTTTTTCACAATTTGCTCATTATTATTGGAAGAATAATTCGTTTGTAACATACGAAATCTCGCTTCATTGACAGTTTTACACAGCTTTGCTCAATATAGGCCTATAAGAGCAGTAAAGTCTTGAACTAATTCATTTTTTTGTGAATGAAAAGGTCGGCATCATCAGTTAATATCGCAAAAGTTTTTTTGCAGGTCTCATGTTTTGATTTTTTTTTTTTTTTTTTAAAGATCTGACTTATTCTTTATTGTAAAAAGTAGCAGTGTAGTCGCAGCCTTCAAATGCGTGGAATGCTGGTAGACTTAGACATAATGAGGATCCCATCTTCTGTGCAATTGATGCAGTTAAAATATTTATTTCTTTTGTCTTAGTTGCTGAACCTGCAAACCAAATTTCAGATCAGGAACTTTATGCATATTGGCCAGCAAAATTATTAAACCATCAGTATCAGAGGCTTTTAGTAAACATTTTGACATTGGTAGCTGTTTGCTAACACGAAACATAATTCCGCTTCTTCACGTTGACATTCATACTAGGTTTCTTCGATTTTTAGTACATGATTTTAATTTATTTGATAAGAGTATCATTGACTTTCAACGTTTATAAAGATTTTATTCGTTTGTATTGTTGATTCTAAGTGATAATTCTCCCAATATTCGGCTAAGAATTGTACAAAAGCCTTCTTAAAACAATAATTTTTATGACTTCCTAAAAAATTTGTAGGTCTAGGTTGTAGACGTCCTATTATTTTACAAAGAATTTCAGATCCTTGTTGATTTTGCCGTTCAAAATCTTTGATCGAAGGCGTTAAATAGTGATCAAACAAAATATGTATCTCAATAGCATTTCTTGAACAACGATTTATGAGAATAGATTCAGCTACTATATTAAAGGTTTGTGGTAATGAAGGTGCAGTCAGGGGTAAGAAGTAAAAACCATCTACAATTTCAACGCCGATATGTGTCGACTGAACCATTTGGACTTAAAATTTCAATGCGTTGGCTAAAGTGGACTTGTCTGTTTTTAATATTTCACCGATACACGAGAAATGAGCAGGGAGATGATGAAAACATGGTTACTCCAAAATGGATGCTCACATGCAGCTGTTATTCTGCTCTTTCCCAATTACACGTAGAAATGTGCATGCGCACTCTCTTTCGCGCCACGCTCATTTACTCGATTATTAAAACTTTAAATCGCGACAGCCCTAAGACTTGTCTACTTTTGGTAAGACAACCCTATATCATCGTATTTCCAATAAAATTATCTGCATTTTTGTATACAATTATGTAAAGAAACTTGATGAGGGTAAATTGCACATACACGTTTATCTGTTTACACCTGGCAACCTTTCTTTATTGCCAGGAAAAAAAATAGGCAACCTTACTTTGGCGTTTTATTTACATCTCTTACTATCAATCAGTGCTGATTTTTTTTATGAATCTGTGTGATAGTTACTATTGAAAAAATTTATTTACATAATTTTTAATAAAAAAAATTGCTGGGCAGGGATATGGTGTGGCAACCCTATCTTGTTTTGTTTATTTATACATTATGCTGTATAAAACATACATTTCATTAGGAAACTGGATGAGAGAAGGTTGATGTAACTCGAGATTTTAGACTATTTGCGAACCACTGATCTAGGCGAACTGTAGGGTGATCTCCAGTTTCCATCTTATAGGTTACATATTTTACAAACTAAAGCTTCCCTTAGTATACACAACACAGGTTCAATGATTCACAGACAGGTGGTGGCACCCCATCCAGAGACACTGTATGTAATAAGTTGGCTGGTAAAAATAGTTGTTGCAACTATTTAGTAAAAGCAAATGCAATGAAATAGTTGGAAAACGCTAGGAACCAGAACAATCAGTATGGTTTCAAATTCAGCCTCATCTTCATTTTTCCAGCTTCAGTGACGGATTGATCCTATTCTAATGGGGGAGCTAAGTGTTGTCAATTGTCTTCGAAACGTGTAACTTCTATATGTTAAGTTTTGTTTGTGAAATGTGTCGTTTAAGATGGGGAAGTTGGGAATCGTCCCAGTATTTGCCTAGGTGATTGCGGGAAACTGCAATCAGAGAGTCTAATATGCGTGTTTGTACTTCCCCGATACAGTGTGGTGATGCTATAACGCGGCCACGGGTCAGTCGTCTTATTGAAGGTTTTTAATTAATTTTCCAAAATAAGTTAGATACCATTGGCGAATCACATATTGTGCAAACAGAATAACTAAACAAATAGATCATGTATACATAACTTACCATCTGAAGACTTTAGGCCTATTATAATAAAATACAACTGTACTTGTTTTCTGAAAGTTTAAAGTTTTGTAGAAAAAAAATAATCTATTACAAATTTATTCACTCAGTCAGAATGGTTTTAAAAAGTTTGTGTTTTATTAATTTATATGGAACTCAGGAAGAACTTTCCAAAAACTAAGCAGCATAACATTTTATGAAAGTGAAACTTGGAATTTAGGAACATCATGAAGTAATGAACAATGTCAAAATAGATTGGAAAAATAAATAACAAAATGAGCGTGTTTTGGAAATGATGATCTAGTAAAGAAGGTTACGGAATAGTATAACACAAATAGTAGACAGCATAGTGGGATACATTTTAAAACACCAGTTTTTTTTATTTTTGTTTGCTCCTGTCTCGTCACTTCAAGGTCATTAGAGGTAGAAGAGGATTGGGTACAAGGAACAGGAAGGAATTTGGTCATTGCCTTTTCAATGAACCTTCCTCGAATTCGCCTGAAGTGATTTCGGATTTCCGTGGTAAACCTAAATTTGGATGACCGGATGTGGATTTGAATCCGCATCCTCCATAATACGAGGCCCGTACGTTAAAACTCACCAACCAGACTCGGAACATACAGGATTTGCTAATTTTTTAGTGAAGGTACAATCGAAAGAAAGAACTGTAGAGGAAAACATCTATAAGAATATAACGGTATTTATAACTAATTGAAGCGATTTTACAATTTTACTGTAGCTATATTATTTAGCATATTGTAAGAAAACAGTCGTATAGAAAAAATCTTTTTTTTTCTTTTTTTTACATATTAAAATTTCTCTAAATGCGTCCCTTTACTGATTTTGCAGATATCAAGTCAATAACCAAGTTCTTCCCACACTCGGTTCAGCATGTCCCTGTCAAATGTTCAACTGCACTATAAATCCCGGCTCGCAGTTCTGGTAGGTTTGTTGGAAGGGGAGGTTCAAACATTGAATCTTTCAGATAACCCCAATGGGGACGGTCGGTAGAGCGTGGAAGCCATTATAGGAATCGCTCATCATCATCCCCACCACCACCGATCCATCGATTTCTCAATATCCTGTTTAAGAAAAAAAAAAACTTGTCAAAAAACTTTTTGATTTTTTCTACGTAAGTATAAATATTTTTAAAAAATATGTCAAATAAGAGAGCTGTAGTATATTTGTGAAATCGTTTCAATCGTTTAAAATAATCCTTTATGAGGCAGGCGTGTGAGGACGTAGTTGTGGTTAATACGTCGAGATTAACTCAAGGTAGGAAGAGATGTAGCATTACATAAAACCAGTGCAAGGATTCACAGAAAAAAAAAAATGTTTGGACGAGTTCGTTAATACGTCCGAAAAGTTGAAACTAGACGATATGTAGAAAGAGCTAAGGTTAAAATCTTTCTTTTTTTCGGCATAGTGGCCTTTCTGATTGTGGTTTTTAGTCGTAATCATCTAAGCAAAAGTCGTGACGATACCAAAAGTCATGAGATTCACAAACATATAACACAAAGAGAACAGTTTCATGGTTGACAAACAGGTAACTACACCTATGTTATCCAAGTTAGGCTAAACGATCACGGCAGAGGCAGAAAACGCTGTGTTAAACACCACACGACACAATAAAAACTTTTTATCACCACAGTCAAAGTTATTATTTCATTTCACACTCGATTTGTATTTATAACTGCACGAAATTAACCGTAGAATCGGGTTTGTGTTTTAAGCATTAATTCGTTGGGGCACATTTACACAGACATTGTTAAAAACAGGTTAAAACTGAAACGTAGTTAGCGAAAACTGTTTTGCATTTTCCGGGAGTGGCGATAACTTAATTTTCCATCCTGGCTTCGTGATGAGTGGAGGACATTCACATCACGCAGACCAAGTTCGTAGAGTGTACAGACTTTTCGAGAACTTCGTTAACTTCTGAAGAAGTTGAGTTCCAATCCCATGATATCAAAGTTAGCTCCCGATCGGCTTGCCATCTGTTGGGAGGTAAGAGAATCTCTCCTTCCGGTTGTTTCCTGCCACTCTGTCCAAAGTTAAGAAACTAGCTGCTGCTTAAACATATTCTGTTGATATGCCCTTAATAATAGTTACCTCCATGAGTTTTTATATCCTCTGACAAAAATTTAACTGACAATTCAGCGTAGATCAATCTCAGATAAAAAAATAATTAATTATTTTTAATTAACTTGATATTCTTCTGGAAAGAAGTTAGCCCATTTTTCCCTAAGCGCTGTGTCACCTACATGAAAAAGTCTTTGAGTTAACCAGCAAGATTATATGCGGAAAACTACACCCAAGTCTTCAGTTCAAAACTTAATCTATAAAATATCCTTGCTTGTAACAGAATATCTACGTCACAAGCAAATTTTTTTCCAGCTGTATTTTTGATTATATATGGAAGATAAGGCACATAAAAATAAAACAGTTTTTCGTCGTGCCTTTCCTTAAAACGTTTTAACATGTTTTAACGCACATGTCCAGTAGCAATACTTAGTTTAACAATACTTAGCTCGTAAAAGCATAACACGTATCCAAATTAACACTTTAAAGAAAAAAAAATTTACGTAAGTTTCATACTCTCTATCTGAACAATAATGACAGAGCCTGCGAATTACATTTGTATGACATTATTTGCAATATTAAGCACTTTGACTGTTGCCATATGTATTTGTATTATTAAATTTATAACATTGCAAAATGGGAAATGTTCAGACTTCTTTTGAAATACTTTATAGAAAATTTGTTTAGGAAACAATGCCCCATATAAGCCTTTTCGAATGGAGGAGAGGTTTCAAAGCTACTGAAAACAGCTCTCAAGGAGTATAAGACTCAAACATAACACCAGGTCTACATCTACATCTACATATATACTCTGCAAATCACAAAACTGTGGGTGGCAGAAGGTGCTCAGCACCAAACCTAATCTCTTTGTTGTGCATTCCAATCCCTAATGGTACGAGGAAAAAAGGAATTCATATAAGAATCAGTGCGGCACCTTATTTCTCTAATTTTATCTTTCCTGTCATGCCGACCCAAATAGGTTTGTGGACGAAGTATTTCACTACACTCGTAAGTGAAAGTGGGTGTACGCATGTTTACCAATAAGTTTATACGAAACGTGCGTCGTCTATCTACCAGAGACTCCCAGCCTAGTTTACTAATCACTTCCGTAACACTTTCATAAGGACTGTAGCAAGCGGTCACGAATCGAGCGGCTCTTCTCTGTACTTTCTCTGTACTCTCAATCAGCCCCTTACGAAACGGATCCCAAATGGCACAACAATAGTCCAAATGTGGACGTACAAGAGATTTGTACGCTATCTCCTTTGTTTGTTCATTACAATTTTTCAAAATTCGACCTAGGAACCGCAGCCTAGAATTAGCTCTACCTACCAACGTATTAATATGTAAGTCCCATTTCATGTTCCTTTGTACTGTTACTCCCAAATATTTCATAGAATCGACCACATCAATAACTGAACTGTTTACCTCGTATTTCTGAACAATTGGATTCTTTTTGTTAGTTATGCTCATTGTCTTACACTTTTTACAATTTAGTGTGAGTTGCCACTCAGCGCACCAAGCCAAAATAACATCCAGATCACGCTGAATTGCTAAACAATCGGCCAAATTCCTTACTTCCCTATAAATAACCGCATCATCAGCAAACAATCTAAAAAGGCTTTTCACTTTGTCTCCGAGATCGTTTATAAAAATTAAAAAAAGAAGTGGTCCTATTACACTTCCTTGAGGTACACCCGATGTGACATCTAGATTAGAAGAACTTTCTCCTTCAACAACGACATACTGCGATCGACCAGTTAGAAAATCCTTTATCCATTCGCAAAGCTGATCTGATATACCGTACGCTCGTAGTTTCGCTAAAAGGCAGTTGTGTGGCACAGAGTCAAAGGCTTTCTGAAAATCTAAAAAAATTGCATCTACTTGTGAACCTGCATCAATAACTTTCATTACATCGTGTGTAAATAGGGCCAGCTGTGTTTCACATGATCTTTTCTTCCGAAATCCGTGTTGATTTGTTGTAAGCAAATTATTTTCATCTAGGAAATTCATAATGTTCGAGCATATAATATGCTCCATAACTCTACTACAAACAGATGTTATAGATATGGGACGATAGTTTCCAGGATCGCTGCGATCACCTTTCTTGAAAATCGGAGTTACTTGCGCTATTTTCCAGTCTGAAGGTACTTTTCGCTCTTCTAGGGATTTACTGAATATATCAGACAGAAATGGCCCGATTTCCGCCGCATACTCTGAAAATACTCTTACTGGAATACCATCCGGGCCAGGTGCTTTTCCCCACTTTAGGAGCTCTAATTGCTTTATGATACCTGCAGTATCTATTCGTAATGATTCCATCTCCAACTCGACACGACGTGGGAAAACGGGAATGCTATCCTTATTTTCGTCAGTAAATGAATTTTGAATACAGTATTTAGTTCATTAGCTTTATCGCGGCTTTCAATAACCTCGGACCCTTCGCGAACTAGTGCTGGAATATTGCTGTTGGTACAACTGACTTTACGAACATACGACCAAAATTTCTTTGGGTTTTCTGCGAGACTCTTAGAGAGAGTGTTTGAATGAAAATCGTTGAAGGCCTCACGCATCACATTCTTCACACGTAGTCTTAACTCAGCCAAGGTTTCTAAATCGCTGAGAGACCTCTTCCTTCTGTAGCGTGCGTGTATCCTTCTTTGTTTTTTGAGTAATCTTTTGACTTCGCATGTGTACCACGGTGGATCATTCTCCCCATTTATTTTCCGCTTCGGTATATGTACTTCCATACCTTCCCTGAATGCATAAATCGATGCCACATCTCTTCAACGGTGTCCTTTGTTAACTTAAAGTTATGGTAATTATTCCTCAGGTAGGTTCTAAAACACTCCTTTGAGGCCTTACTGAATCTGTATACAATCCGTCCATTTCCCCTTTTTCGCTTGGTCATTAATTTGATAGTCGCAATTACCGCTTTGTGATCGCTTATTCCAGTGGTCGTTGAAATGTCGGTGAATAATTCTGGCCTGTTAGTAACTAGCAAATCTAAAATGTTTTCGCTACCGTTATGACACCGCGTAGGTTCATTCACTAGCTGCTCGAGATGATTATCGGAGAATAAATCGAGAATTACTTCAGAAGCTGCCTTATCCCTGCTACCAGTAATGTGAACATAATTTCGCCAGTCGATATAAGGCAGATTGAAGTCGCCTCCCAGAATCATAGCATGATCCTGAAAACGGCTAGCTATACTGTTAACATTACTTCTTAATTCCTCGGCGATAGCTATGTCAGAATCGGGTGGACGTTAGAAGGCGCCTATGACGAGTTTTGACCCAGCAACATTGAGTTTAATCCATATAATTTCACAGATAGTATCGACTTCTATTTCATTACATGGGAGGAATTTACTCACAGCTATAAATACCCCACCTCCATGAGAATGTAATCTGTCTTTACGAAAAACGTTCATGCTGTCTTTAAAAGTTTCGGCGGAACTTATTTCCGGTTTTAGCCAACTTTCTGTACCGATAATGATATCCGCTTCTGTGCTACAAATAATGCTTTCAAGTTCTGGTTGTTTGTTACAAACGCTTCTACAGTTAATTACGAGTACTTTTAACTGATGTGACTGTTTTACGTTCCTCCTACATTCCGGTGTTGTATCTGATTGGGTTACCCTCAACTGTATTTCATGTTTCGGGTCTTCCTCCCTCAGCCTAAAAAACCACCCAGTGCATTCCACATGGCCCCTGCCACCCGTATAGCCGATTCACGTGTGTAGTGCACACCTGACCTATTCAAGGGAACCCTACACGACTCAACCCTATGACGGAGATCGAGAAATCTGCAGCCAATATCATCACAGAAACGTCGTAGTCTCTGGTTCAGCCCCTCAATACGGCTCTGAACCAGAGGTCCACAATCAACTCTGTCTACGATGCTACAGATGGTTAGCTTCGCCGAAATCTTGCGGCCACTTGCCACAGAGTTCACCCTTTCAGCCAGCCGCCGGAAGGAAGAGAGGATAACCTCTGACCCAAGGCGACAAGCATCGTTGGTGCCGACGTGAGCCACAATCTGCAGTTGGCTACACCCTGTCCGTTCAATGGCATCCGGAATGGCCTGCTCCACATCTCGGATCAGACCACCCGGAATACACACCGAATGGACGTTGGATTTCTGCAATGAAAAAGAAGGAAGACTGTATTAAAAAATTGATGTAAATTAGTTACTATAATTTGAATCTGAACGCCCTTCTTAAAAATCACTACTTATCCGCACTGAATGTTTGGAAATACTCGTTAAGCCGTCGTCACACTGAACTCCGGGAGATACTGCGAAACAGCTAAAAAATCTGGCCTTATGTACCTGGCGTCCTGATGCGAAATCTACTAGGTGAATACAATATTGCTGTAGGCCATTTTTTCGCATTAAAGCATACAAAACAGTTGAATTGGCGTTATTATTATCATTTAATTTTCTAGGTCAATGTTAGAACCGCTCACACAAACAATTTAACCCTTTTCATACAGAATATACCTTGTATACGGGACACATACATACCGCGATTAGGTGCTAAGTAACCCAGTACGCTAACATTACCTCGTGGCCAAACTATATGGTGTGGAGGGATGTTGAACTGTATCCTAGGCGGCCGTAGCAGTGAAGACTGGCAATGCGTTGCAAGAGTCGTGGCTTCGATTCCGGCCTTCAGCTTGGATGAGTGTTGTGTTCGCCATGTGTTGTTTGCAATTAGTCAAAGCAATGCAATATTCAAATTTAATAACAAGCACACTGACAGAATCGCGATACAGGAGCTAGCTGTTTAGACTAGTAACCAAAATTATTTCTACCAATGACATTTTACACAAAAAAAAAGACTTATCACGCACACAAAATTTCGCAGATAGATGGCAACATTTTACTTTCTCCATTATCATATAGTACCACTCGACGTAGGTATGAAATGTTTGGCATCAGCAAGAGCGTGCGGTCGTAAAATCAAAACTCCAAATTGGCCATGCCAGTGATGAGCAAAACTCATTAAAGGCAGCACACCCCTAATGTTGGGAATATGTGGAGAAGAAGAAGACTCTTGCTCACAGGTCGGTTACGGTTTGAAATTTTTCACTGTGTTTTTCTGGCATCATACAACCGCTTCATCTCGCAAACTAAATAGTACAAAGTCTTGAAACTCAACTTTCATGCTATCCCAGACCAAAGTAGTTTCCGCATAGTAGTATCGACCACACCACAGAGAGATACAGGGCTTACATTGTTGGTTCCATGACATAGCAACAGACGGCAGCTCTGTAGAAGCGCACCGGGATGCGCCTCCAACCATCCTCAGTTTGGATTAGCAACAACGTCTCGACCACCCAACATAGTTTTTTTTTTTTGAAATTCCTGCTATTCTCCTGTCCCACAATTCAGGCATTGTCTAGGAGTCTGTCACTTGCGGAATTATTGTTTCCTTTCCCCTGTGTATTGAAATTTGACGCTGTCAAGTCAGTGTCAACCATTGTCATCAGTGCCAACAAAACCGGGAACTCAGATGTGGATGACCGCGAGCGTGGATCTGCTGTTGCAGTGTAGGGGATTTAGTGTTTGCATTGTCAATAGATCATCTTGAATGCACAATTTCTCTGACTTAGATTTTTAACAATTTCCGAAATTAATAATGTTTCAAAGGGAGATTAGAACTCGCGTCCCACCGTGTTCAGTTAATTTTGGAACGGAAGTCAAGTGCAAATCGCCACTGAACACCGTGTAAGTGTTGAGGTCAACACTCAATAGTTTTCGAGAAAATCAGGGAGAAAATTCTTGGTCATTGATCATTTCCAGACCAACGGTGACCGATACATAATTAAGACATAATTTTAAAATGTATAGCTATACTATTATCCGAGGGTCAATCAAAAAGTTCCCGGGATTCTGTCGTAGTGTTGGCAGTCATGAATTTCCCGGAATTCTGTCGTAGTGTTGGCATTTGTGATGCAATTGTTATGAGTTTGACAGGTCTGAACAGGTCATAACAGGCAGTGTGACTGCAGTGTAGCTGAAGGTGGGTCTGTGTGGTAATCAGTTGGCGCGATGTCGCAGTTTGAGCAAAGGGTGAACATCAAGTTCATGTGCAGATTAAGGATATGCTTCAGAGATTTTGTTAGCCTTACAAACAGTTTACGGTGACGATTCATTAAAGAAAACAACTGTTTACGAGTGTTTTTCAAGATTTAATTGTGGATGGGAATCACTGGAAGACGAGAGTCGCAGTGGGAGACCTTCAACCTCCAGAAACGAAGCAATGGTCGAGCAAGTGAAACAGTTAATAAGATCAGACCGAAGAATGACCATCGACGAGTTTGGACGAGAAGTGGAGATCTCTCATGGACGAGCGATGGCTGTACTTCGGAAGATACCAAAACAGGATTTTCATCGTTGTTTCCAGCAATGGCAGGAGCGGTGGAGCAAGTGTGTGTGTTCAGAAGGAGCCTACTTTGAAGGAGATTTAGGTAAATGTGTACTTATGTTTTGTTAATAAAGAGTTACAATGAAATTCCGGGAACTTTTTGACTGCCCCTCGTAAATCTGTAAGCAGGCTGTCTCTGTCTGCCCCTTTACCTAGGCATCACGGAAAAACTACACAGCTAATTCGGATAGTATTTTCACAGTTTGAAACCTTGTTGTCTAGCACAAGATCCATGTTATATCTTTTGTGCCTACGTGACCGGAGAACGCAGCAAGAAATGATGATTCCTTCGTACCGAGAACAAATAGGCGCCTTGGACCACACTGCATCTCATGAACACTGAACACGCCTTTACGAGACAACCACCTCAGATCACTCTATTACACACATAAAAACTCCACCCTTTCGATTCTGTTGGTATTGTTTTTTTTTGTTTTTTTTTTTTTAATTTAACTTTGATTATTTTGTTGTTCTATTTTCTGGAATATAGTACGATAGAAGACATGGGAAATATTAATGAAACCGCTGCATTAAAGATTAACGTCCCAATAATCGTTACGAAATTGTGAAATTAATGTTACAAAGATGTTAGTTACAAACATTTATGCTTCGCTACTAGAAGTTAAAATAAAGCCAAACACGCGAATGAAGCAGCAGGAAAATATACATATACACTGAAGTGCCCGGCAAAGTGAAGCATTGACTCAACAAGTCGTCGGAAGACCGAGCTTGGTGGGTGAACGGTGAACGTTCTGAACTCGCATTTGGGAGGACGCGGGTTCGAATCCCCGTCCATGCATCCAGATTTGGGATTTCCATGGTTTCCTCAAATCACTCCTGGCGAATGCCGGGATGCTTCCTTCAAAACGGCCATGGCCGAATTCCTTCCCGTTCCTTGTCCCCAGTCCCATCCCGCCTCTAATGACCTTAGCCGTCGACGAGGCGTAAAGCGATAAGTAAAAAAAAACCTGAAGAAATATTCACACTTCCTCTACAGCCGTCCAGAATTGTATTTTTAAAGTAGGCTTCATCATCAAATGAATCTAGTATGGCATAAAAAAGGTGAATATTTTCTTCCAAGAATCTTTTGTTCTTAGCAGTTAGCTTTTAAATTCAGATTGCTATGATTTTAGTGCTTTATATTGATTTAAGTTAGGCGATTCTTACAAACTGACTGATGGAAACTCATGGGTATGATATTAAAATGCTAGGGTGTTCAGAAAAGTTCCTCACAATAATTCAAGTTGCAACGAAAAACATATTCAGAGAATGTCGTGAGAAACTTATAGTTGAGTGCCAGCGTAGCCTGGTCACATGTTTTTATTTTCATAAAGAAGGGCATAGAATGAAATATTGTGTTTGCTAGCTTCCTATCTTCAACTTTGGTGAGTGGTGGACATATTTAGCCTTAGATTTACATATGTTATTCACACGCTCACTGAGCGAAAAAAAGTGTCCATACCGCGTTGTGTAGTATATTGAGAGATTTTAGCTATAATATATTATAACTTTCGCTCGGGATAATTTTTCTCAAGCTGCAGTTATGTAATGTAATTCCACCCAACGAAGCAGAGCTCAAGGTTGGGCAAAGTCACTTCCCGTGGGAAGCAGACCCCCTACCATGGTAGCCGAGAAAGCCCTTAGCAAGGGATTTTAGACGAATAGGACTAGGTCACATGACTTCTGCCCACCACGATTCTACTCTGGAGAGCGCAGTCTGGAGCAGCCTCCAGGGGCAGTCGATTCGCCGATTCAAAGGATGGACCACGTCGCCATACGGCATGCAGATTTTATTAGGTAATGGCTAATGCAAGTTATACCCTCTGGCTGGCTGAGAAAGAATATCCCGAGTGGCAGGATTTTATTAGTAAGAGATGCCTTTTATGAGAGCTAGTTTATCCAGTATTTTTCAAGTGTATTTTTATGTGCCTATTTTTATTGAAGCTATTAAAGTCACTCCATTCTTTCAACTACATGTTTTCATTTGCATCGCTGATTCCTGCTCATTACTAGCAATAAGTGTGAGCAGAACGTAATTGCTCTGATCTTATGGCCACATATCTTCGAAAGCTAATCGAGGAGTGGTTGATCAGAGACGAATCCAAACTTCGGCTGTGGTGATTTGCCGCTCAGTTACTACAGTTGTGATCCCTTTAAAACACTTATAACACGTTATTCACGTTATGTCTTTTCTTAATAACAGCAACGCGTAGGGGTCAAATATCTCGAGAGCCACGACGTGAATTTCGTATTGTGGACTTCTGAGCTAGCCGCAATGCGTTCCTGTTATTTTTACAAGTGCCATGACACGAATAACGTGTTACGGATGTTTTAAAGAGATCGTAACTTATTCGCTCAATAAGCGTTTTAGTTCTTTGAGTCTAGCATCAATACAACATTTCGGCATTTCTTCCATTCTGTTGATGTCTGATTTGCACGTGTTTCAGATTCGCGGCACACTGGTGGAGGCGAGCGCCCGGCGCGCTAGACTGTCGCGCCTGACTGCTAACTCGCGGTACCTCGTGTGTGTGATCGCTCTGAGCGCTTGGTATAACGCCTCGGTGCCTCTACCAGCCGACTCTCCGTACGGCCTATGCACAGAGCTCAGGACAGCTCCCAACATAGACCCCTGGACTATCCGCGAGTCTGCTCTGACTCGCCGCCTAGGGCTCATCATAGGCACGTGTACGGGATGTGTTGTCTTCCTAACGCTCACGTCGATACTCAGCTATCTCAAGCTCAAGAAGCAACGAGCGCAAACGTCTGGAGACACCTCACTGCCGCAGGAGTACATCAGCTATCGCCATTTCTCCATACACAGCGGGGAAATATTGCCCAGTTCCGTCACTCTTGGGCACGCTTCTCTCAGTTCGAGACTCTGAGAAAAAGCCTTGCCTAACGAAATCCTAGGAGATTCTAAAACGTACCTGATACCGGACTATCAACATCTGCGGCTCCAGATAAGGATTTCTTTTTTTGTGAAGTGAAACTTCTTTTGAGGTGTAATTCCAATGAGTTTTATCGACATTTGACCCTTTTCTTGTGTATAAGTATCAGGTATTGACTTCTTAAATCCTATAGACGGCATTACGATAGCAACATTGCAATCGCCGATTGCGTGAAACATATTGTAGCTTAGAACGGATTCCTGAATAACATTCTGTGCGTGTACAATACGTAGGAAAAAAAACCTGTCAAGTGTAATTTACTGTCGCGGTCTCAGGATTCCGTTCATATATTGTGTATAAAACTGAATTCACTAAAAAAATTTAAAACGAAGACAAAAAAAAAAGCGATTTCTAAACTTTCCGGAATTTTCATTCAAATGGTCTTTATAAAGTAGTAGAAAAATATTATAGCGAGCCTTAAAAATTTTTTTAAAAAGTTTCAAAAAAGTATTTTCATGACAAATTTATTACCCGTTTCATATAATTCACTATCGAATGATATTATTATCGAATTAAGTAAGCTATATTGCAAAACTCATAATCCCTAGAAAAGTCGCTGTAGTTTTCTTGTAATCTTTAGGAGGCTACATTTTTTTAAAGAATTTTCAGATCAGTAGTTTCGATAATAAAGGGAGGGTACTAAATTTTATTACGATTTTTCGCCATTAATCGTACAAATCGTGGGATAAAAAGAAGTTTCCAAAAATTTCGAGTCGGTGAGTAGCCTATCACTTCACTTTTCATTTGATACCCACGAAGGTTATATAAAAATATCTTTCACCCGCACACTATATCCTCAAAATTAGATTTTTCCAAACTTTATGTTGTGATGTATTAATTTACATGAATGACTTAATATGGATTCCGTGTTTCATTCAGCTCATAGGGAACCCTGAAAGTTATGGAAAAAAGATGGAGATAAAATTAAAGCCATCTCAGATATCCAGGATTGAAAACTGTATTTCATGAAAATGTCTTTGATCATAACAAAGCTAAAGCGTTCATTACTGAGTTCAATGTTTGTCATTCAACGAATGTTTGTACTTACAAATACATTCAGTATTTATCTAAATAATTATCCACATCTCTCTCCAACAAAAGGGCGTCGAATGGAATAACAAATAGTAATATGTAAAAGTTCAAATTAAGACAAGAAATGTTATATTAATTTTGTGATTATGATAAAAGATCGATTTAGCCTACTGCATATACTTTATGGAAGCCCTTCCAATATAGAAAAAAATAATGATGAGCAACGGTCAAATAAAAGAAGTTTCACTTCAGATACTTTGTCCTTTAATTGTGTTTGTTTACTTCATCCAAACCAAATAAGCTGTTTCTGAGTCCATTTATTTCATTTATAAATACACTATTTTCTGGATTTGATTTATACTAGTAACTTGGCATCAATCTTAGGCAGCCACTGCGGTAAATATATTTCTTCCCAAATTTATTATACAATCCCATTCAGTTGATCACGTGTCAATAATTACTCTAAAAAATTAAAATACCAAAAATTAACACTTTGAGATCAATCCCACTGTGCACTGAACTTTTTATAAATCTTGGTACTTAACATTCCCTCTTCTGAAACTTTGGTGTTTTATATAATACAACAGTTTGTACATAATATACATCAGGTTATTTGATTCCCCTATATGTGCAATTTTTGAAGGTATTAAGACAATTATGTTTTCTGCCTTAACTCTCTTGAAAGAATATTTCCCTACTTTTTTCCAGAGCATGAACTCTACTCACCTGTTAATTTGCTTTTGCTTTTCAGATACACGTTGTTACAATTACAAACATTAATCAATAAACCTTATGTTCAAAATCAGTCTTGAGACAAATCTTCTTTATGAAGTATTTCATATTGCTGTTTAATCATTTTTGAACTATATTATCAGTCAATCACAGTAAACGAAGAATGAAAAAGTTATTCCACAAGCATAACATGTATGCCTCCGAATGACTATAAACTTATTGCTTCAAAGAACTCAACATTTTCCAGTAGTGACCAAGCTTCATACCTATATTCATGATTTCATGTATCTATTTAATACTTAATTAAGGGATACCAGTTTTATATATCAAGCAATAAGGTTGTTGATTGACATGAAAATTTGATAAAGAAAATATAATTAGTTTCAGTCATAAGAAAACATGTTACTTCTAACAATTTGTATATTGTACTTACAGTAACAAAAATTGTAACCTAAAAAGATTAGAATTTTATCTACTCTCTAAAAATCAGAATAATAATAATATTTTCTATGCATAATTTAATGAAATTCTTTTTCTTCTGATTCTCTCACCTAACATTTGGCACTAGATTTCTCTTATAGTTTTTTGCTGAAATTCTGTTATTAATGTACTGAATGCAATTGCTTCTCACTGTTTACTCTCATTATTACAGAAAAATCTTAATTTCATCAAATATTTTACCTGGGATTTTTATGAGCACATAGATTGTATTTGGTTTAAATCTCTAATAAGTAAATTTCTTCTATAATTTTACAATAAGTTCCTGGTCTAATAGTTCATTCTTGTCAAATACACATTTTTACACAATATCGTGAAGTTTTTATCTGAAAAGGCCTATTATAGTGATTTACTATAGTTTAATTTGGTTACAAATGGCAGCCAAAAATTTTACTCTTCAATGACCACACACCAAAAGTGTAAAAAATCTGTTTATAATAATGTACATATTGTAATATAAAATAACAGCGAAATAAGTTTTTGGTTAATATTTCCTCCTAATGCCCCAATAATTATTTAATTTATTAGTTCTAAGGAGCTCAGAACTGCTAAATATATTGGTATCGTTATTTTTTCTAAATATTAAATAGAATTTTCATATCCACATCTCGATGTGGGAGAGTTAGACATTTCTTCTTAATATGTGTCACTGGTCCTAATTATCATTGTATTATCCATATCACATAAACTGGGTCATATTAACAAAATATTCTTCCGATAAGATACTTGTAAGCTCATAAATGTTTCGATACCCACATTCCTTTATTTCACTACAATATCATTTACTAACCGGATCATATAGTATGAAGGGTAAGTATAGAAATCATAAGAATTAAAGCAGAAGTTGTATTCATTTAAAAACTATGACTTGTTTCTGACTGCATTCAAGTTAAGGTATATCATTAGGCATACATATAAATCTCTAATTCCCGAATTAAAAAGAAATTTGCTTACAACTCTGCATGGTCTGTTCGATTCATGACCAGTGGTACGCAAGTTTAAAAGAACGCCGAAAGAGATGGCGCTTCGCAAGGTATAAACATTGGAACCAAGGTATCGGGAACAATGTCCCCGCTATTTTAATTGCAGCTGTTTTCGTTTAGTTCTATTCTGACGGGCTAAACTTTATCAGTCACTGCTGTTACAACAGAGAATTTATGTTGCTACTTCCTTTCAGGATATTTTATGATTACACGACCGATTCTTGAAATTATATCTGTTATTCATATTATAACAACAAATCGCCTGTGCTGATCAGTTCTCAAGGGCGCCGTACACATGATCTGGGAGGTACAACGGGACCGGGCACAATGCCCTGCAGTCCCGGCGTACCAGCTGTCCTGACTGCGGTGGTTTTTCGCAGTCATAAAGACAAGAGCCAGGATGGTCCCCAATCTGCACCTCATTAACGACACATTTCACCAACAAAAATACACTTATCATACATGTCACATAGTTATACATTTCGCAGACTGAATACAACACTACACTTCCTCAATTAGTTCGGAGTACGACCTGGTAGTAGGTATAAAGTGCTTTGCGTCAGCAAGGGTATGCGGCCGTAAAACCAAAGCTCCAAATTTGACCATGGCAACGATCAGTAAAACTCATCAAGATATTAGATTGCTCGTGATGTTTAATTACATATAATAAATAACTAATCCAATCCAGTTTCAAATTTTAACTTGTTTTATTGCTAGTAAGCACATCGAACTTCAAAGATACTGGACACATGTAAACAACTCCAGCGATTACATTCACCACTTCTAACAGAGACTATGCAGTCACACCACCGTGTTCATAAACTCGTCTCTGTCTCTGCTGATCGCATTATATAAGTTCTATCGAAAGTTCTAGAACACTACAAAGGCTA
This sequence comes from Vandiemenella viatica, assembly GCA_031002005.1. Lineage (NCBI taxonomy): Eukaryota > Metazoa > Arthropoda > Insecta > Orthoptera > Morabidae > Vandiemenella > Vandiemenella viatica. The sequence goes on from CM061921.1 coordinate 240,783,332, forward strand.
CCGACAGATATTCCTCGAGCATTAACAATACTTAAACAACTGAAAACATATTAAAAACAATCATAATTAATACTTAATCATTTACAATCATTACAAAATGCTTATTAATGAAAATTAAAGATGCTTAAACACAAAATTATCCACATAAATCATTTTTAACTGTAGTAAATCGTCCTTGCTCTCCTTAATACTGACAATTACAAGCATTTAAGCAATTATCTGGCATAGTTCTGTTCTTAAACATATTAAATGATATTTACATAATTTCTTTTCACAAAACAAAGTCTATTTACACTGATTTTCAGTAAATTAAAAGACAAATATCCAAAAATAATTTTCAATCACACTTCTAGCTTGCTACAAATGCTTCATAAAATACAATTCCAGTTAAGGTTTAGGTTTGAGGACTGTTACAAAGGACAGCCGAACCCTAATGTTGGAAAAAGGTTGTGAAGAAGAAAATTCATATTATAGCAGCATAACGCGTCCTACCACATCTCTGGCAGAAAATTTAAATATTTTCAATATGTTTCTAGCACACCTAGCTAGATGAACATTTCACTCTATTAATATATAATTGGCGGCATGATCAAAACCCATATTCTAATTTATAAATGGGGATACAATTGCCGTTTATTCAGTTTCTAATCAATATTACATCCATAACATTACCTTGTTAAAAGATTTTTCTCGACACAGAAAATTATTTCGGTGCTTAGATTTCACCTTTTATCCAAGAAAATGTTTCCTTTTTTCCTAATATTTTATGATCTGTTGTAGGTCATAGTTTTCTGTTCATTGCTGAGTCACTCTAGTAGAACACAAACTTGTTGATCATTCTTTTTATTCTGGTTTTAATTCTCAGACAACATAGACGCTACTCGAAAAGATATCTGAAAGCAAAACAATATCAAACTAGAACAAAACAACACAGAAATGACGACGAGAACAAAACAATTGAAAACAATTAGCAAATAGCAGGAAGAATACTCCAGATCATTATGATAAAATAATTCAGTGCGGTGGTGCGCAATGTTAATTCGAAAACTTATTCCTCCCTCATAAAATACGAGAAAACTACTGGCAGAGAATGCTGACGCCGGGGCTGTTCGTATGAACCACTGGTAAGTAAAAATTCAGTAGCAAAGTATTTTTATTCCCTAATTCCAATATTAATTTCACTGCAATTGAACTACAACAAACAATTTTAAACGGCAATAATACCAAGTATGGAGTAAAATGTATACTGAAAATAAAACTAAATAAAGAGAGAGCTTCAATGGCATCTTAGCCTTTACTCAGGGTGGGCAAAGGATTGATGTTCAAACTGAAATACTAAATAGGGTAGACGAATATCTTACATAATAACTCCCATGTATATTCAACTACTTTTTACTGTTTTGGAGATATGAGTTTTTCTGTATTTCATTCGGTATTTGCTACATATATCCGCAAACTAACTTTTATAGGTACCACTTTCTTTCTAATTCATTTATTTATTTTAGTAGTGTTCTTCAGTAAATAAACTGTCTGTTCAAAAAAAATCACTTAGCCGAAAAAGGGTAACTGAACATCAAAGAACGAGTTTGTTATTTTTTTAATTTTCTACATCCTTTCTTGATAAATAAAAATAAAATTGGCATTAGAGGTTTTCTGGTATTTCAAACACTTCTCGGCTTATCAGTAATATCTTTTTTAACACGCTTTTATTATATTTTGTATGTATGAGTGTGATGGAGTCTTTAAATTCAATTTTCATCCACTTATAGATGTCAGAAATATTGTAAAATTTCCACACTTGTTAAGGACTGTTCACAATAATTTAAAAAATAAAAATCACAACGCAGCAAGCAGTCGCCTGTGTGCTATGCAATTACGTAGACACCAGTGTTGACTAAGGAGGTATACTTAGCCTGGTATTGCAGGTGGGTTGTCCAGTTTCCTTCTTCCTTATCTAAACTAAAGGGTTAACGTGGACCGAGCGTGGTGGGTGAACGGTTAACGTTCTGGCCTCGCATTCGGGAGGACGCGGGTTCGAATCCCCGTCCGGGCATCAAGATTTGGGTTTTCCATTGTTTCCCCAAATCACTCCAGGCGAATGCCGGGATGCTTCCTTCAATAGGCCATGGCCGAATTCCTTCCAGTTCCTTGCCCCAATCCCATCCCGCCTCTAATGACCTCGCTGTCGACGAGGCGTAAAGCCCAAACAAAAAAAAGAAAAAAAAAATTAACGTGGATTCAGAACCACAGAAACTTTCTAGTGTACTTCAGATTACACAGCAAGGTGAAGGTCGGGTTAAGACCCTATGCAAATATCCGCCGAGACAAGATTTCGAACCGGGGACCTTTTGCTCTACAGTCAGACGCCTTAACCACTGAACCACCAGACCACTCTTCTTCTAGTTACTACATAAATTAATTATTAGTTTTCTTTAATAATAATAATAACGAAATCAATAATTGCGAAGTATTGAAATTAAATTTATGAAAAATGAATTTAAATTAAAGATTTTTCACAGATAAATATCATAAATTATTCTACCCACAAGGCAAAGAAATGAGTGGGATTACTGGAGATCGTGATTCCGTCTGGAGTTGGCATCATAATACTGCAGTAGTCAAATTCTACTGAAATTCTTTCTGAAGTACATTTAACGGTTTCATGCTGGTCCAGGCTGTATTACAACCTAATTTCTCGTTGAAAATAATGGTCCAGGCTTTATCAAAACGGAATTACTGCTTGGAAATAATTCGCCTTGCGAATTAATACATAAATATTACAACGATATTATTTAATGTTATTGTAGCGGAATCGCGATCTTCAATAGACCCAAATGAGTTTTGCAACATTTATCACAACTATTACCGTTTCCACTTGAAATGTTTTCAATTTTGCTGTAAGAAAATATTAATATTATGCTGTGGGACAATAGTTCTGGGGAGAACACAAAAAGCTAATTTATTATAGTTGACAAAACAAAAGCTCAAGGCTTTATTTACTTTATTATTTACCCTTTTTTAAACACATGTATAATTCATTTGCCTTGGCTAGTCACAAATATGGTAGATCATGGGTAATTAGGGCGTGTTACGGTCCATTCCTCGTGGTGAACAGATTCTCGTGTGCGTTACCGAGCTGGGCCGCGCCGCCTTCCCAGTTGCCGAGGGCAGCTGTCTAGCCTCAGCTGACGTCTCCAACAAAAAAACCGGGCTGCCTCCCGGGGTGATAGTCTGGCACCGAATCACCTGCTTGTGTGTCTCTCTCAATGTTTTTCCGTCACCCACGCAGAAGGGGATGGACGAACCAATCACGGCCTGATCCGGTGTCCTGTTGCAGGCGGCAATGGAACAATAAAACATTTACGTGGGCATTTAATTGAGGCCATGTATGATGTCTATTTGAGCACCGCATTAAACACTCCTTTCACTGCTGACAAGCTTGGGGCGGATCCGGCCGTGATTGGTTCGTCCACCCCCTTCTGCGTGGACGACGGAAAAACATTGAGAGTGCCAAACAAGCAGGTCATTCAGTGCCAGACTCTCACTCCGGGGGGCTGCCAGGTTTTTTTTATTTATTTTTTATTTTTTGTAAATTTAACCGTTAATCAGAATTTCTAGCGCCAAAATAAACTAGTCTATAGAAAGTACTACAGATCACCAATAGCATGTCATACATCAGAATAACCGATGTGAAAAGGGACTGCAAACACAAGGCAAAACCACAAAGCACTTACTTCCTTCAACGACGTGACACAATTTTCAGACGACAGAGGCAATACAATCCAGACTCTTACCTACTCCAAAACAAAACACGTTCAACAATTTACGCAAAATCACTGATAGTCCAAAACCAGCATACCATAACAAAAGTAACCATATCAAAACTCATCAGAATGGCAACAATAAATATCAAATTATCTGACACAAGTAAGACGAAAAGAAACACCAAAGAAATCAACACAAAAATATCATTACTTCTGACCATTACAACGTAGCGAAATCAATGTTAAAAAAAGAACTGCTAACGCGTACTGCACCTGAAAAGACTGAATGCAAACAAAGACATTCGCAAATAAATTCAGCTTCCGACCAGTTGACCGCAAAGCTGCAAAATACATAGCACACAATGACAAGAAACCATTTAAAATCAATACTGTCTGTTCAACACAAGCAACAAATGAATTAAAATAATCCCCAAGTAGTTGGGTAGCCACTGAAATGTTTTCTATTTTGTTGTAAGAAAATATTAATATAATAGTTCTGGGGAGAACACAAAAAGCTAATTTATTATAGTTGACAAAACAAAAGTTCAGGGCTTTATTATTTCCCCTTTTTTAAACACATGTATGATTCATTTGCCTTGGATAGTCACAAATATGGTGTTACGGTCCATTCCCCGTGGTGAACAGATTCTCGTGTGTGTTACCTAACTGGGCCGCCGCACAGTGGTTCAGGATTGGAATACGTCATAATATCGATCCAAAAAATAATTGCTTTAGATAGCATTTGCTGTGCTGATCAAAAATTGTTATGTTCAATTTTTAATAAAAATGAGTCCTTCACACTTAAAATTAAAAAAATGTATGGGTGGAATTTTTTTTTTCAAGGCCCTATATCAAAGTGTCAAAGTCTAACCTTATGTAATCATAAGTATCTATCCTACTTAATATTGCAACATAAAAATTTCTTGCGTATCCTTGCCGCTTTAACAACCGGGCGCAAGTGAATTTCGGGGATAAAATATAGCGAACATTCGAACTAAAGTCATAATATCGATCCAAAAAAAAAAATGCTTTAGGTGGCATTTGCTGTGCTGATCAAACATTACTATGTTCAATTTTTTTTGGATCCATATTATGACTTTGTTCGAATGTTCGCTATATTTTATCCCCGAAATTCACTTGCGCCCGGTTGTATTTCCACCCATACATTTTTGTTATTTTAAGTGTGAAGGATTCATTTTTATCAAAAATTGAACATAACAATTTTTGATCAGCACAGCAAATGCTATCTAAATTTTTTTTGTAACGATATTATGACATTAAGTTCGAATGTCCACTATATTCCAATTCTGAACTACTGTGCGCCGGCGTGAGACCTGTTGTAGACCGCGCCGCCTTCCCAGTCGCCGAGGGCAGCAGCCACGCGGGGTGAGAGTCTCTCACCGAATGACCTGCTTGTGTGTCTCTCTCAATGTTTTTCCGTCGCCCACGCAGAAGGGAGTGGACGAACCAATCACGGCCGGATCCGGTGTCCTGTTGCAGGCGGCAATGGAACAATAAAACATTTACGTGGGCATTTAATTGAGGCCATGTGTGATGTCTATTTGCGCGCCGCATTAAATACTCCTTTCACTACTGACAAGCTTGGGGTTACACCACACACTTTATCTTTAAAGATGGTTTAAAGTAATAATTTTGGAATCATGAATTTCCAATACCAATCAATTATTTACGCCGATACAGTGATATAACATCGACGTTCTAGCGTTACCTCGCTTCAGTCAAACGACACATGAAATAGTACTAAATTACCAAACACCTAACAATATCAAACAGCTCATAGTCTACACATAAACACAAATTTACATTTACTGAAATTCCTGCCAGCTAACTAAATGACATTGTGCTGGGATTGTACCAGGCATATGTTGGTGATGGGGCTTGGAGGGATATTGGTCGAAGAATTAGGAATTGTGCATGGAAGGAAAAAAATTACTATGACCACAAACTGGCACTCGATTTCATGCATAATGGAGTGGGAAAAATTTTCTTTTGTGGGTAAGGGTGTTAGAGATTGGAACAAAATACCAAGTGAAGTCATGAATAATTTACCAAAAACGCCGGAAGAATTTAAAATTAAAATTTTTAAATCACAAAGAAATGGTGGAGTAATTTAACACTCATATTATATAAGATAATTTAAAGAATGAAATAAAAAAGGGATAATTAGATTACAGGGAATTGGCACCAGAGCGTGTGCTCCATCGCAATTTAATTAATAATACATTAAATACGCATTATGACTTGATTTTGCATTAGCACTGACTTTTAATTAGATATTTCAGGCGTTGGCAGGATACTAACAATGATGATGAACATTTCACATGATAATTATTCGCAGTTCACTTTTACATTTCTCTGTCTGCTGACTCGAAGTCGTCTCCAGCAGGAACCTCACTTCGATACTCGGCCATATTTCATTCATTGACAAGAGCTGTTTGTGCCACCATTTTCCAAGAATGTTTATGCTCGTACCCATTCACAGGTATCTCAGATAAATGGCCTTTGCCATACTTCTCTCCTCCCTGACTGTACACAGAATATTCCTTTGCAACATGTTTGTTCGAACAGTCAGTAGTTTCAATAGATCTTATCCCATCGCCGACCGTCCACCTCGGATGACCATCGTCGGCGTATATGGCTGTGACCCAACACAGCAACGTTACTCCTGGCTAGCGTCATGGTGTGGGGAGCCATTGAGTATGACTTCAGGTCACGGCTGGTGGTGATTGAGGGAACTCTGATCGCACAACGGTACGTCATGGATTTTCTGCATACCTCTCTTGCGACATTATCGCGGTACTATTTTTCAACAAGGCAACGCTCGTCCACACACGTCAGGCAGTTGTAAATCAGCTTGCCTTAGGAGAGGGTGCAACGCCATTACTACACCCTTCCCAATAGAATCAGTGCATACATTCAGACCAAAGGGAGTGCAACGTCATACTGATAAGTGGGCCTATGTTGTAAAGTTCTTTGCAAATCTGACTCGATTCAGTAATCACTGATATAATTTCACTTACATCCTCAACCTGTGAAGTTTCATTTCGTTCCCTTCTCGCCTTCTGTGTGCTTCACAGAGTCTAGAAGAAACTGAAATAAAATTTATAACTTAATTTTCATTTTAACTGTGATTGGGTACTTAATGTTCATAACACTGTGTATGTCTGCTCATGTAAGTCAGACCATGTATAGTCTGATTAATGATTTAATTCAGAAGTTCGGAATGATTGTTACTTATAAAAGATTCCAGTTTACTGCAAACAATAATCAGCAATAAACCTTTTATATTATCGTTCACTAGGAACACAGTTTTGCCAAATTATTTTCAGATTACTGTCCGATACAAACATAGATAATACAGCAACTAAGTGCACTGTAATAATACTAAAAAGAAATTAGAAACAAAAAAACTCAAACTGTCTACATCTACATTTATACTCTGCAAATCACAAATACTGTGGGTGGCAGAGGGTGCTAAGCACCAATCCTAATTCAGTGCATTCCAATCCCGAACAGAACGAGGAAAGAAGGAATACCTAAATGTATCAGTATGGCATCGTATTTCTCAAATCTTATCCCTCCTGTCATTGCGACCTAAATAGGTTGGTGGAAGAAGTATTTCGTTGCACTCGTAAATTAAAGATTTTCGCATATTCTCCAGCAAATTCAAACGAAAACGACGTCGTCTGTCCGCCAAACAATCCCAGCCCAACCCGCGTATCAGTTCTGTGACACTTACGTAAGGACTGTAACTACCAGTCACGAATCGAGCGGCTCTCCTCTGTACTTTCTCTAACATGTCAATCAATCCCTTGCGATACGGATTCCAAATTCCACAACAGTATTCCAAATGCGGACGCACTAGTGTTTTTTACGCTATTTCCTTTGTATGAGCATTACAACTTCTCAAAATTCGACCTATAAATCGTAGTTTAGAATTAGCTTTACCTACGACGGAAGTTATGTGCAAGTCCCATTTCATGTTGCTTTGAACAGTTACGCCTAGATACTTCAGGGACTCCACAGTGTCAACAACTGAATTGTTAACATTGTACTCGTAAGCAAAGGGGGTCCTTTTATTACTTATTTGCATTGCCTTGCACTTTTTGCAGTTAAGTGTAAGTTGCCATTTCCGAAATAACATCCAAATCGCGCTGAATTTCTAAGCAATCGTCAGAGCACCTCACTTCCCTATAAACAAGTCCATCATCAGCAAAAAATCGCATCCAGCAATTAATGTTGTCACAGAGATCGTTTATAAAAATTAAGAAAAGAAGTGGTCCTATTACACTTCCTTGAGGAACGCCCGAAGTAAAATCTAGCTTTGAAGAGGCTTCCCCGTCAACAACGACATACTGTGACCGACCATTTAGAAAATCGCGTATCCATTCGCAAATCTGATCAGATATACCGTACGCTCGAATCTTCGTTAAAAGTCGGTTGTGTGGTACAGAGCCACTGTAAATAATACACTGAGTTTTTAATGATTCTAACACCACAACAAACCTGTCAGTGCCATTTAATGAATAAACGACTTCAATGAGAAAAAATGGGGTATTCTTCTAGAATTTATGAACAAATTATTTTGCCTTCAAGTGAGAACAGTTAAATTATCAACAAACTGTTGAAGAAACAAGAAAGAAGTAGCTAGTAGATGCTCTTATATTTAGAATGTATAATCGATAAAACATTCTTCTTACACAACAGAAGATTATAATATTTTAGTTATAAAAAATCTATACGTCAAAATTTCCTATTACCCAAGGCAACAAATCTTAAATAAAAATCTGGTTTCGTGAATAATACTACTTAAGAACTATCCTCAGTCCATCATTTAATGTTTCTATTCAGAGAGGTCTACACATACACGCAATAAAAAAAAATCTAACCAATAATATCGTTTAACTCCTTGTAGAAAGTTATCTCAGAGATACTGACCGATATATTTCGTAATTCAAGTAATCAAAACCTAAATTTCAAGCAGTGTGTCCTACTCTAAAATGTAATGACATCCTGAATTTTTAATGAAATCTCAAGTTCAATTCATTCAGTTGAACTGGGTGCAATGCAACAGCTCTTTTAGTACACATTTGTTATTAGTCAAACAAATGCCTCGTTAAACGTATACAAATTAGTGATTAGTTAAAAGAGATATATGAATCAGAGGATAATGCACATGCTTCTGAGCAATAAAATTAACAATTTTAAATATTCTACTTGTAGAAACTATAGAAACATCCTTCAAATCTGTCTATAAATTGTAGAAATGCGTATATATTTAATGCTAGAAAATTCATGGCAGATACCCTAGTTATCAACAAAAGAGCAAAATTTCACTTCATAACATGTTGCGTAGAAAAACCACATTGCGAACTCAGAATGGTTGTTTGTAAGTGAACTACTACAAATTCAATGTTAAAACCAACGAAGTTGTGAACAAACATAACAATTTAATTGTCTCTCATTCACTTTATTACACGAACCAATTTTAATAACAATATAACTCAACATCGTCTGTTCGTGCAGAAGCGACGGGTAAATTAGCCTACTTACTAATTGCGCCAGCGAAACAAGGGATGTGTTGTGTTTCATCATTCAATAGATAAATTTAGCTGAACTAAAGTCCAGAAAATACGTTATACACAAAGCAATCCTTTATCTACCATGCACTTGTACGTTAAAGCGATTATAGCATACGAGAATCCCACAGTACAGTAATCTCAAACTGCGTGAATTAAATGTGTTCAAACTTCAAATGACATTTATATAAAGCTGAGACAGGTTGCATATTTAATGCACTCATATTAGGAAATGCTAGAAGGAATTAAGAACAGATAGCATTCTTCAAATCTCATTCCTGCATGCAGTTTAAAGAAGTGTTCACGAAGCAATAATTCATCTACTTGTAAGTCGTAGCTAAATGAATGGTTGCGTTAATGGTAACAATTCAGTTATGGGAGTTAACGATGTGCTATAAAATATAAAAAGCCTTTGATAGACCCTATAATTAACAATACATTTTTTCGAAATTTCTCGCATCCTAATTTTCATCTAAGTCGGTTCCTTTAGTCTCCATCTTGTAGGCCATTCTTTTGCTATGTTCTTCTTGGAAGTCTTCCATTTCTTCTCTCTGTTACGAACCCATTCTGACTTTTCTTTCGAAATCTATCTTCATTCATATTCTGTATGTGACCATAACATCCTAATCGCTTCCCTTCAATCGTATCAATTATAAGGGTACCCAAACCTGTTGTTCTTCCTTCTCTCCATCAACATAATCCAACAATCCAGTATCCCATTTTCACTGACAGTAATATACATCATAACACAACATTCAATTTTCCTGTCGGATACTATTTTCTCTCGATCCATTCTTAGTAATTCTAATTTCCTCACTCCCCCGCACCGTGTATTTAATTTTTATTTTTATTCTTCTTCTTCTCGACTTTTACCAGCTATGGACAGCTGGAAATTCATACTTTCTTTTCTTTCTTGGCTCCTAATATTTCTTCATGCTTTCACTTTGTAGGTTCCTTCTTTCTTGTGCCCAAACTGTTTTTCTTTGTTTATGTTCTCTTGGAAACACACATTCTATGTGATCTTTTTTCTTTTAACATAACAGCCTGTTCATGATTTCATCTTCCTTAAGATTCATTTCTCCTCTGTCCATTTTTACTTCAGTAAACCAAAGAATTTGTGTTTGGGGATTTTTATTTTAAAAAATCTTTTTCCCAGCCTGCCTGTAAAGAGAAATTATTCATTTTTCTGATAGTACCCAAAAGCCTCTTAGTTATATATGCAATTCTTTATTACTCCTTTCCCTCCATTCAATCCCGTTTCTCTTTATTCCGAGAGTTTTTCTCAAAAAAATTTCTCCTTTTCCACTAGTTCTTCGACTTCTTTTTTGCATAAGGCTAAACTTTCTGCCACAAACAGGCATTCTGGTTTTATAAATGTGTTCTAGTGTCGACCTTTTTCTTTCATTGATACAGATATATTTTGTAAAAATCTGTTGTTAATTTGTAGCCTAATTTCATTTTGCGAAATCTAACATTAAGGCCGCCACACACGTGCGGGAAACCCAAGGGATTTGGACGCAATGGTCACGGCCTTGCGGGATCCCGCCACGTGTGTGGGCACTGGCCTCACCGAAAAACAATTCTTATTTCCTGGAAGGCCGGGAGGGAGGGTGAGAAGCTCAGCGTGTGTCCTGCGGTCAGTCGGCCTTCGAGGATTTCTTGTGAGTGCCTGCGTGTGTTGCGATTTTGTTTCTCTGTTTTGTTTCTAATGTTCCGTTTCGTGATGTTCCGTGTTTATAAATATATATGATAGTGAGCCCTGTCTATAGGAATTGAAGTACCAGGAATACAACGACACAAACAAACGAGAAGCTACCTACGCCAAGCTGGCATAAATATTGAAGGAGAATGAACCAAATGCAAAAAAATAAAAAGAATCAATACATAAAAAAAAATCAGCAACATTAAACCATCATTAAATGAATCTTTGCGAAGTGATGTGCTGAAGAACATTAAAAAAAAACCGGCTGCAAGAAGATCACTTTGACGTTGTTAGCAAAACCGTTGTCATAAAATTACGTGGCCTTCCAACCAATCAAATGCTAATAGCAGAAAAAGTAATTAATGACACCCTGTTTCAAGTCGAAATGGGCTGTTTAGGAATGTACAGTGAGCAACGGTTACCTACTTCTGGCCTGTACTATTCTGCCGGCAGCAGTTCTGGATTTTTTTCCCAGGAACCTCATCGAATAGTTTCAGCCCACAACCTTTTCAAGCAACACCCGCAGGATCATTATAAACCACCAGCAGATTTTGATAAATTACCTCAAAACAACGACACAGCAGCAATTGTTCTATCAAATTATAATGCAAATGATGTCATGTGATTTGAATTTGAGTTTACATCACATGATCAACTATATTAATGACAACATGACTTCAAACTAATATTATTTTAATTTAGTTTTTATGTCATTTAAACTTAATTTTATGTTGTTGATGTATTTACGAATGGGAATAAATCAATTACAGTAAAAGTCTGGTTATCCGAGTTCCGATTATTTTTGAAATATGATAGGAAGATTTTATGAAGATATGGAAATACAGAAAAAGGTTGCTTCAAGTTTTACTAGGCAACTTAGAGAGAGGTAGCACTGTGACAGATTCAATAAAGAAAATAGTAACAGCAGCCAACGCGTGCACATCATCGGATGCTACCATCGTGAAGCCAACTCTGAGACTGAGAAACCCTTGAGGATTTTAACCCCCCGTGTGTGTGCAGCGCCACTTCGATGAAATCCCTGCGGTCTGGCCCGCGGACTGTTTCCCTGCGGCCCGGCCTCCACGTGTGTGGCTACCTTTAGTTGCCTCTTTTGCGTGGACCATTATGTACTGAAAACTGTTAAAAATATTGACCTTTAAATATTTTGTATTTCGGACTTTTGGATCATTTTTAATATTTTTCATATACACTATTTTCTCACAACAGGTTCATAGACCTGCTTTTTCAACTAGCGAAAATATTTTGACGTCCTACTTCGTCGAATTTTTCTTCAGTTTAGTAACTTTTAGAAGAGTTTTTGGTTAAGATTCATAGTTTAGTTATAACTAAGATCTACGGTTGTCCTAGTAGATAGGAAAGGATGAAGGTTGCTCAAAAAGGGATGCCGCCACCGGACTGAGCTCAAGATGATGGCCAACTTTTGACAAATGATTAATGGCTTCTGGCCACGCCCCTTAGCCTGAGAATGCTCACAAAGAGAGAGTCTTCCGAAACTTCAGTTCCCATGCCATGCAGTGAAGGAAGTTGATTATTCAATCAATTTTTTATTTCAAATACATATGACCAGTTGTAATTACCTGCACCTCCAGGAATGTAATGGCAGGTCTTTATTAAAGTTTTCCCTTGGCGTATTATAAACCAACACCTATTTTAACTTAAGGAAGGTGATTATTAGCGTCTTCATTACTCACTCCATTCGTAATTCGAAACACTTACATCTCCTTGCAGGTGGTGACAGATCATTATTAATGGCTTCCCCTCGCCGACGGTCAACACCAGCATCATTTGTACCTTCGTCAGCGGAGAAAACCTGCACTTAATGGAAAAAATAACTTCTTTGTCGTAGATCACACATCGCTTTTATTATTTCGAAAACAAGTTCATATCGTACTTTATCTGCCCACTTAATTTTCAGCATCCATCTATAGCACCACGTTACAAATTCTTCAATTTTCGTTTTTTTCTGGTATTCCTAAAGACTATGCTTCGCTAAGTACTGTGCCCCACGCATAGAATTTTAAAATGTTCTTTCTGAGTCCTAGATCAATATTTGAAACTAAAAGATTTTTCTTGTTCATGAAAGTTCTCTTCGCTAATGCTATTCTACTTTTAACATCATTCCTGCTTCGGCTATCAGTTGTAATTTTACTTCCTAAATAACTAAATTCATTTACTTCTCCTACCGCATCCGTACCTATTTTTATATTTAATCCACTATTACTGCTATCATTTCTATTACATTTCATCACGTTTGCTTTGTATTGGTTTACATTTAGTCCAAAGCCTTCGTTCAGTATTTTATTCATGAAATTCAGTAACTTCTCAATATCCTCAGTTCTGCTATGAATACAATGTCATCAGCAAATAGTAGCATACTAATTTTTTCTCCTTGAACACGAATGCCACACTCAAATTTTTCTTTTACTTCCCTTATTGCTTCCTCTACATACGAATTGAATATTAATGAAGATAGACTACAACCTTGTCTCACGCCCTTTTTAACTGATGCATGTCTTTGACGATTTTCTGCTTTTATTATAGCCACATGATTCTTATAAATATTATAAATCCTTACGCCTGGCATTATAATATTTTTTATCTGTTCCCTCCGTTTTTGTAGTACTTCAACAAAACCCGTCAGAAATCAGGGAAATTTTCATTGTTTTGAAAAACAAATTCTACGGAAAGCATAGTTTCAAAATATCAATAACGATTGTTTATTTGTTTGATATATTTCGTGGTTTCTTAAGTTACGGATAAACTTTCACTGAGTGTTTAATAAACTTTCCCCTTTCTTATCATCAAAAAATTCTTGGGTTATGTTGTGACCTGGTTCCAGTAACTGCTACAGAGAATAGACTGCAAAAATCAGATGCTCTTCTTCTACTTGAATTTAGGCCTTTAAACGTTTTAAATAAATAATTAGCAGCATTTAGATTTTTAAAAAAATTTTGTATGTATATATATATACATATCTCTGCCTCGCATTATGTATTTTTTATCTCTTCCCTTCCTATTTACGCGCAGTTTCTTCCTCAACAGACAATTTCATTTTAGCTGGCATCTAGTTACACTTCCTTTTAAGCAATATAAGTGCAAATAAAATCAACTGCAGTTACTTATTTGAAATTTCCTGGTTAGTCAAGCAGCGCTATGGTGGCAGCCAGTGTAACTATCGCTGTCATCGCTCGCCGAAAGTTGCCGAGCTATTGAGTTCACATCCAATCTCTCTGTATACTTTCGCCAACATAGAAATCTTACATGTTACAAAGGACACCAAAAACTAGACATATCACTCAGCCCGAGGAACCTCTGATGCTGAATACGTGAATAGACAAAACATGCGATCCACAAATATACATCGTAATACAGCAACACCGTTATTAATATTAATTCTGGATATAGGTTACAAGTGCAGCTCGGATTACCAACAACGTGGTATTAACCATGGAGGAAGGAATATATGGAGACCACGCAAGGGACCTTCGCCACATACTGGAGTGAAACCGGGTGGAGACAAGTGGGGAGGGGAGGCCGCCATATTGCTTGACCAGAGAAACACGGAAATATGCACAAAAACCTCAAGGGAATCATAAGACAACCGTGGCACCGCAATTTGATGATGGATTATTATGTAACTCGACGAGACACATCAGAAATGAAGAATAAAATTTTTTGATATCGTGCTTAGTTCTCGATATATACTGTCTCAAAAGAGTGGAGTTTCTGGTTGAAATTCAGAAGAAACGTGTTCCCAAAGTCAAATTTGGTGATAGATTCTTATGTAACACGACGATACAAATCGAAAATAAAGAATAAAATTTTTCGATATCTCGCTTAGTTCGCGAGATATACTGTCTCAAAAGTGAGGTTGTTAGGTTATGAGGGGATTCAATGATAACCGTGGAGCCGCAATTTGATGACGAATTCTTATGTAACTCGATGAGGGAAACTGAAAGTAAAGAATAAATTTTTTTGATATCTCGCTTAGTTATCGAGATATTGTACCTTAAAATTGACGTGGTTAGGTTGAAATGCGGCCTGGACCAGAAAAAAACTATGGCCATATCCATATTTGATGATGAATTCGGACGTAACTTAATGAGCAGGTAATTCTTTTTAACTTGAATAACAAACTGTTTATTTCTACAGTCCTTAAATTTTAGTTGATGTTCAGATAGGTTATATTTTCACATTCTATTTCAGTAATTGACAAGGAAGATTTCAAAATCTAGAAATATACTTGTAGATATATTTACAAACAGAAACAAGTCATATCTGAAATTTAAAAAAAGCATAAGTCAACGTTTAGAGCATTAAAAAAATTAATACTTCATAAAACCTCATAGTTTCTGAGCTTACTTAGAAGATATTGTACTGGTAGTGGCCTAAATAATTTTGCTAGAAAAATCAAGTACCGTGACTCAGGGTTACTTGGACCCTAGGGGGTAACTTGAGCCCATTACGATAAAATGATAAAATCCCGCTCGGGTACTTATTTGTTGAGGAGATGCACGTAGTTCCTAGTTTTCCCGCTGAGTAGAAGCATTCTGCAGACTCTAGCGCTATCCACATGGTTATCTAAGTTACTTCCTGAGTGTAGTTGAGGTTAAGATATTGCCTAGCAACGTGCACAGAATTTTCTACCGTACAACTTTTATGCTTTCAAAGCATACAATTCATTGTTGAAATCAGGTAAGTACATTTTTTTATTGTCAGACCCCTTACTAATGTAATTTAAACCAAAGATTGTCAACATCAATAGTTATTTAAGTTATTTATAAAAAAATCTGCGACAGGGAGCCGGTAGCCTAATTCTAGGGTTACTTGGACCCACCATTGGCGTGGCTAATTTCAGCCTCGACTTAGTATCAGACACTTTTATTGCACACCTTGAAAGCAAACGTCAGGATTTTGTTAAGACTCGTCCCACCAAAAAGCGGAAACTGCAAGTCTCGGCCGGAAAAAAAACATTAGTGCCGCTGATTTCAATGATTCAATTGAGGATAAAACATCCAATCAATCCAATAAAAGAAAAGGACAAATAGAGAAATCTTATAATAAGGAGCTCACATCAAACCGCAAGAAAAAGCAAACGAAAAGAGGCTGGGAATCATCGTCTGAAGATGCAGATGATTTCAGCCTCCAATCGTCAAGAGAAAGAGAGTTAAGTTTTTTGAACAGTGAATTTGATCCTTTGGAGCATGTAGATTTGCCGTCAACTAGTGACGCTAGTGAAGTTCGAGCGAAGAGTAAACTCTCCAATCAAGATGAAAACATCATCGAGGATAAGGACGATGAAAACTTAGTTGAAAATGAACTAAAAGAAACATTAGTCGAAGGCAATTTCGTCATAGTGTTGTGGGAGAAAAAGGAATTTCCCGGCATCATCACAAATATTGATGAAGAAGGTGCGGTTGCTGAGTGCATGCAACGCACTCTAAAAGGTTGGAAATGGCCAGAGGTGAAAGACGTTCTACATTATAAGTGGAGTGACATTAAAAAAAAGATTGATACTCCTAAAATGCTAAATAGGGGAATATTTTCTGTCCAGTAAATCAAAGAAAATATCTAGATAGAGAACCAATATGTAATTTTCCGTTTTTGTAAATTTAATGTTCTGGAAAATATATTTCTTCATTGATTAAATTGTATTTTTTCAGATCCTATGTCCTACATGAACCCAACAGACGCTCACAATGCTTTATTATATGGAAACTAAACATGGGTCCAAGTAACCCAATCCAAGGTCTACTTGAAACCATTAAAAAAAAAATTTCAAGAATTTTAAAAATCAAATAAATCAAAATTAAAGGTTAAATTCTTAATTTACAGGTATTCTTTATAAATTATAAGTATAAAGTAAAGAAATCATTCTATATGTATGAATATAAATAAGGATTGATCAGAAATACCACTAAAAGCGGGTCCAAGTAACCCTGACTCACGGTACATTCAAAAATCAGAAGCTAACAGCTAATAATAAATAAATTGTTTGTTCTCTTCTGGTGTACACCGCATTTCAACCTGCCTACATTTCCATTAATATTGCCGCTACAAAACCAAACTATGTAGACACATCTAAACACAAGAAATGCATCGCGAACTACATTTCCGTCAACAAAGTTTATTTCATCACGTTTAATAGTTCACACAGCACAAATCATCACGATTAATTTCATCGTGCAATTTCAGTTTAAATTTAAACGTGAGTAATGCATGCAGAATACCATATTCACTGTGTCGCGATGTAAACATGACCCGTTTAAATTAAATTTCCAACATTTGTCTACAATAAGGCTAGCTTTTCAGGTGCAAAATAATAACATATGCTAATTGTCTACACTACACCAACAAAAATTTGAGAATAATATGATCCTATTGAGAGCAATGAATAAATTTATAGCGAATGGTACTAATGTTGCGGTTGTCTGTCAGATACTTCAAGAACGATAATTACAATGTGACTTACTTATGAAACGCTATTCCAGGTTTTTTCCTATCTCGTCTGTTTGTGCAACCATATGCATCACAATTTGGCATTATAAAAAACTTTAGAATATTAGAAAATGAAATATTCTCAGCAGCTGACACAGTGCAAACAGCCCAATGTTTTGGTACTCCTGCGATGTCCGCCGCGCAGGCACAGTTTTTTCACGAGGTTTCACGGATTTCGCGTTATCTCGTCTCCATATATTCCTTTCTCCATGGTATTAACCTGCTAATCACAGAATTATAAATTTCAGAAAAAATTGATGTTAGTGGTTGCTAGTCAACCTGGAATTTTCACACGTATAATGTCAAAAAAAGAACCAAAAAACGGAAGTGATTAAAAAAGTTCAACAGTTGCTCTACAATATAAATCACGGTTTTCCTTCAACTGTTCCAGCCCTTTTGGGACAATGGAGGCATCAACATAACCTCTCGAAAAAAAAAAAAGAACGGACCCTAATTCACAAGGTGATAACTGTTAGGTCATAAAACTGGTACCACGAAACCCCAGAAACGTGTCAGTTTTATGTTTTCACTACACCGTGTATACTATCTTATAAAAGTTCCAAAATCGATAAATGTGGCCACAGTCGAGGTCGCCTGCATTGCCGTCCCCCCATGTTTGCTGTCAAATGCTCAGTGAAAATTTCTGTAACCAATACAAATTAGATACGGCTGGAAGGTAGTATCATCAACAGTGGAGTAATTACGTTCCTCGTCAGGCAAATTAAGTAACAGACTAAATGAGCCTTGGATAAATCAAAATAAACCTACTCCGCAAGTGTCGTACTGTTCGAAAAATTGTTCACTGCTTCTGTTTCAAATAAAACTGGTCAGATATTGTCTGTGCTGTGCCACCTGAGTCCAAATTTCGTTGAAGAAGTGAAACTACTTTGTCTTACTCTACCTGTGCCAGCTTTTTTTTTTTTTTTTTTTTTTTTAGTTATTGCTTTACGCCTCGTCGACGGCTAAGGTCATTAGAGGCGGGATGGGACTGGGGGCAAGGAACGGGAGGGAATTCGGCAATGGCCTTTTTGAAGGAAGCATCCCAGCATTCGCCTGATTTGGGGAAACCATGGAAATCCCAAATCTGAATGCCCGGACGAGGATTTGAACCCGCGTCCTCCCGAATGCGAGGCCAGAACGTTAACCGTTCACCCACCACGCTCAGTCCTTTGTTCCCGATAGGAAAGTGAAACATGTGAAACGTGCGTAGTTTTACTCATCCTTTTTCGAGATAGCGCATTTATTCCACAGGAGAACTAATCCTTTATCTTAACTGACGGGACTGCGGACAGTCGCTGTAAAATGAGAGCGACGGAGCGGGTTGTAATCCAGATGAGTGACCAATTATTTATTAACGCAGAGGACAACTAGAAACAATTTTATAGATATCTTAGGTAATTCTCTATGCTCACATTTCTATGGCTTGGTTAATTGTAAAATATTCCTGAGGTAAAATAATTTATCATTAGATTATCCGTTATCAGGAATATGAAGCACAAAAACATTTTACGAATCTGATCGTGGAACTTTAGAAGTTTGAAAAAGCAAGATGTGTGGTAATATTTGTGCTATATCGATAATAATCCAAAGACATGAAAGTTAATCTGAAAAGCTGAACTTTTGGAATATCTGCTCGTAGATAAAGAGAGGATTCCATTAATAAGGAAGTAGATCAGAATATTAGACCAAAACAAATGAAAAATATTTGAGAATTATTTGCTTTATTAAATTTAATATCATTACCTTTAAATAACAGAGAAGCCGATTATGATTACAAGTTTTTAATGTGTGTTCTTTGGATAACGAAACGAGAAAAATAAACTTAGCTGTTAGATACGAAATAGTGTTTCAGAGTCAGTAGTGATTGATTTATTTATTTGAAAAATACAGTTCAGATAATTAGGCGACGAAACACTAGGTTGCTATTATCACAAAGTAGAAGTTGGCAAGGCATTAGATTTTAATCGGTGTGGCAATCTTGGCGAGATCATTGGAGCGACCATCGATGACACTTGAAGCGTGCTCACGTGGTTGTTAGTGGGTGGGGTCATGAATCGGTAATTAAGCAGTTGTCGATTTGAATTGGTAATGTCGGAATTACGAGCTTGAATGCACAATGGTTACGGGGGAAGGGGATGAAGGGCTTAGGGAAGGGTGAGGTCCAGTCATTCTCCTTTCTCCTCACACTATATTGATTGGGATTTTAGAAATCACTGTGATAAATACTGTAGCTAACGTCGTTTACAATGTGTTATCGTAATAGTTGCCGTGTCTTAGAATCAGATTTCTACTACGGTTATGAAAAATTCGTGTTTCTTCGCTGCCTCTTATCACCAAGAACTATATTTATTTACTTAAAGGCTTATTTAGCCTGGCAAGATTAGGGCTGTCAAGCACTCTCTTACAGCATACCAGGTGTTTACAATAAAATAATATACACCTTACACAAACTAACAGTATACAACACTTATATAACATTTGGCCTTAATCAAGTTCAAGAGTAATACTAACAAAAAAACTTAATAATATTTATGAGTAAAATACTAACTACAATCTTAATAGTATTCATGTTTAACTAGTTAATAATTTAATGGTATAAACTAATGCTAGTGGAAGTTAAAGAAGTAAATGGTACAAACTTAATACTAGTAGGATGAAAAAACAATACACAAACTAATAATAGGGAAGGCAGAATAAAGAGGTGGACACTGTATACATCAATATTTTTCAAATCTAAAAATTAAGTTATGCATGGAAGGAGAGATCTTTCAATTAGTGCTCCAATAAGTAATGCTTTCTCAAAAGAGTTTTAAATGGGCCGATTTTTTTGGTAGTTCTAATTTTCAGGGGAAGATCATTCCACAGTCTAGCCGCTGAAATGAAGAAGGAATTGGCTAGGGTTTCCGAGCTGTGGGAGTGGATGGTTAGTATGTTTGAGTTCAGGGATCTGGTGTTAATATTATGGGAAACTCAAATTTTGCTGAACAACGTCACAGTAATCGAGATGGGGTAGCACCAGAGTCTGCACCAATTGCTTTTTCAAATGAGTGGGGAACAATTTCTTACATTTATACAGAGCATGAAGAAAAGAGACGGCTTTGTGACATACTGAAACAGTATTTTCAGACCAGTTTAAATTACTATCTACTAGGACTCCAAGATCCTTTACAGAGTCACTGTAGTTTAACTCTGTTCCCTAAAGCTTTATTTTTGGGAGATTTGATTTGAAGTTCCTGCCTATCACTTTTGGACTAGCATTGCTGCTATAGATAAAAACTATCCTGTATCTTACCTGATGACAGATGCTATCACTATGCGAACTTTGAGGGATTTGGCACCTGCATCATTGGAAACTATGTTTCTAATCTGGATAAAATGCATCCTATGTGTTATCCTGGTGACATACGTTTCACTATGTGCAGATTCTCTAAAATCTGTTCATTAATTATTTCATGACAGAGTTACTTATTTCGCTGACAGATAGACAAAAAATACCGAACGTGTTGGTGAGCGGTTAACACTCTGGCCTCGCATTCGGGAGGACGCCAGTTCGAATACCCGTCCGGACATCCAGATTTGGGTTCTCCATGGTTTCCCCATAACCCTCCAGACGAATGCCGGGATGCTTCCTTCGAAAGGCCATGGCTGAATTCCTTCCCGTTCCTTGTCCCCCGTTCTGTCACACCTCTAATGACCTCGACGTCGATGAGGCGTAAAGAAATAAGTAAAAAAAAAGACAAAAAATTCAAAATATACAGCATTGGCCTCTGTATCACCGAGCAGAACGTTGGTAATCTGAAAGAAATGTATCCTGTGTCCTAACCAGTGACATAAGCTATCATTATTATTTGCAGTTTCGTTAAAATCTGTCTATTAGTTTCTGAATGATGCACTAACATACAGCAAGACAGAAAGACAAAGATTCAAAAATTCATAATGTAAGCATTTCTATCCTAGTAGTGCATATTGCAATTACTTTTTTTTAAATTAATTTAATGTACAAACCTTTTCTGCAATTTTAGCATAGATAACAAATAAGCGGCCTGGTGGCACAGTGGTTAAGGCGTCTCAAAGGAGATCAAAAATTCCCCGGTTCGAATCCCTGTGCCGGCGGAGATTTTCATAGACCCCTAACCCGATCTTCACTTCTGCTACAGTTTGTTACGTAATGCGAAGTACACCAAAAAGCTTCCGTGGTTTGGTCCACGTTAAATTGAAGGTCTCCTTTACCAAGTAGGACTACCAAGTTAGGTTAGGTAATGAGGAAAGGAACTGGCTACACTACCTCCAACACCACTCTAAGTGTACCTTCTTCGGGAGGGTCCAAATATCATTCGGGTTGAATACAAAGGTTAGGTTTAGTGCATGTCCTTCCACTTGCAGTCACTTAAAACACAACATTTCTGAGCTAACTCAACCTATATGCCTCTTTAAATTCTCTAACCACTCTGTCCCATTTAAATGTGTATAATAATATTACATGATATGGTACACAGAGTTTTTCAACAACTTGGTGCATGAGATCTCCATCTTGAGTCATGGTGGGTGAGCGGTAACACTCTGGCCTCACACTCGGGAGCACGCGGGTTCGAATCCACATTCAGGCATCCAGATTTGGGTTTTCCATGGTTTCCCTCACTCCAGGTGAATGCCCGGATACATCCTTCAAAAGGATGTTCTCATCGTTGACGAGGCATAAAGCCAAAAGCAAAAAAGATCTTGGGCAATACCCACTACAACCAATTGTTGGAGAACTGTTTCATTCACGAATTTTTTTTTGCACGTAGATTTGGAGGATTTCATATAATCGGAAAACACTTTGAGGTTTAAATGTTGTGGATTCCCATCGCCTACTCGTTATTTCTGATTTATCCACTTTTAAAAGTTGTTTCTAGCCCCAATGGTGAAGTAGGTATACTGGAAACTTAACCACTTCTTTGCCCTTGAATAAAATGCATTGCTCTGTATTCTTGGAAATAAGGTCACAGTGAATATAATGTTGATATTTGGTTGAAATACTACTCTCCTGACGCATTCCTCAACTTCAACATTATCTACGAATTCCTTCGCTGGAAGCAGATCTTCCTGTTAAGAACATCGGAAACCGAAACAAAATATTTTATAACTACTTTACGAAATCAGTGGGCTATTGCCATGATAATTTTAGCTGTCGATTTTAAATTAACAGTTAATTTAAATACCTAGATTTTTATTCGAATAAGGAAAATATTACAAAAAGGCAAGGCAGATGGCAATTAATCAAATGAAGTTACTGCTTAGCATATTGGCTAAACACGTCTCTTCAACTATGATCGCGTAATTTAATTCAATGGAAATAATCTGCAAGCCGATTATCAGATATTGTTTTGCAGAAACTAGTAGAACTGTAGGATGTAATAACCATTCCATAATTGCCTCAGTGTCCTGCAAGTTTGAAATTGCTGCATGAACATATATATTAACTGGTCTCTAATCCTGCAAGTCCTTGCAAACGACTTTTAAGATAATAGCAGATAGTAGTAATATCACTACACAGTGTAGATTTAGCTGTTCGGTCTCCAGTACGAAGAAATATCCCCTGCACTCAGCCATTCAACATATTATTTCCCCAAACTTGTTTACCGTATCATTAGGACATTAATAGTTTCATCACTTGATCCTAACTGAATCTGGTTAGATTAAGTGAGTACCCGACCTTTCGGTCATCAATGACTAGTCCGACGACAAAAATACCCAAACCAGCAGCCACTTCCCCTTCCCCCACCCCCTGTCCCGGGAATAGGTCATTAGGCCATATGAAGAATTACCCGCCATTACAGTGGGATGGTGAGGCAAGGCACTCTTCGCCACCCATTAAGCGTGCCCACGGGGAGCGACGCGGGCACGGTGTCCACCACAAACCAGGCCGAAGACCCTCCAAAACCCAGCCCTATAGCCAAAGTCTCTCTGTTAGTCCTGACAGCGTGTTGTCCACCAGCATCCACGCAAGGCCGCGGCAGAAGCCGAAGCGGTAGAGCGCCCAACGAGACACGCTTCTAGCTCAAGCTCTCTCGCACCAATCCGACACATCGAGGCATCTCTAAATGGATGCAGGTCCATGTGTTTCCACTCTACAGATGTGTGTGGCTAGGTGCAGCATTACACTCCAATAAGCGATAAAAGGTGCTAATTGAATTTTTCATAATAAATTTGCTCCACCTGCCAGTGTGGTTGTGCACGCTAAGACGCCAGCACAGTGGATATGGGAGGTAGAACAAAGCTAGGACCTGAAACCCACATACCGGGCTTTCTGATTGCGGGCTTTAGGGCTGTTTTCCGCAGTCACCTTGGCTGGGACGATCCCCAAATTCCACCTTATAAACTGCATATTCCACAAGACTGTCATAGATAACATGACTTATATGAATGGCAACACTTAACCGCACACCATTAGAATTGTTTCCTTCCAGCAAACGCGAGGATCACCAATCCACCTTAAATCAGGCGTGGTGACTTCACGTCACATAATTCATGACGATCATTACTCATGACTCTAAGAGGCCACTTCGGTTTAATACTTAAAATGGCTGATAACTAATGAAATTATCTTCCTGTTTTTTAGTTTTACCAGTAGTACCATTGAAGGAGAGCTATCAGAACAGAGAAATTTTGTGCTCAGGTTGCATTTCTTTTAAATTGATTCTGATTTTTATTCTCTTTCAACTGCACCTACACTTTCACTGTTTCATGTAATTACTGAACATAATGAACAGATATTTATCATGTTTTGATGTTAAATTGTTTGTTTTAGAACATTTTGCATTTTGTGTTATTTCTCCTTTTTTATTTATTTATTACTATTTAATTCCTCAGACTATTCACAGACAGGATTTAAATTCCACTAGATTTATTCGTAGTCTTCCACGATTTCAATGTGAATCGCCAAGCCCTGTGTAACGAATCCAACATTGCTTCTCAGATAATCACTAAAATTTTAACACATTAGAAAATTTAAGGGTCAGTGCGTTTACTTAATAAGAAAAATAAAATACATAAAATCCATTATTAGGGAGAGAGAGAGAATAACATGGCTGACAAGAAACGTACAGTAAAATGGAAAATATCGATGTTGATAGCAACAAACAAAGCAGTGATCCACGTACAATAATGGTACAGCGAGCAGGTAGCAGTTCTTTGCTAGCTAGTACCTGGACACAAGAAACAACAGCAACTACTATGGAATGTGAGGGTAGAAATCTTCTGGATGGACAAGAAAATGTTCAACTCTTCGAAGAAACGCTAGCCGACACAAGGAAAGAATACCTGAGGCTGCCTGCTACCATTGTTCACTAGCTGGGAGAAAGTGATTACTGCATCACGGCAATGGGAATTACGGCGATCTATTTAGGTTGGGAAAATACTGTTAATGTCAACAGTAAAGACATGGGTGCAACTCAAAAATCGAGGCTGACTCCGGAGTACAACGCGAGGCGCGGCCAGCCCACGGTTGACCTGACACCAGGACTCCCGACCGTTGGCGTCGCCAGACACCGTTCAACAATGGACAGTGACAGACGCCATCAACCGATCTTCACTTTTTATCCAGTCTGTGGGGGCCACAAAGGAAGACACCTGTTTCGTGCCATCGGCAACACACCACCTTTGCTCCGAACCAGAGGCCCTAAGCGACCACGACCATCAACCAGGACGACTGCCAGATGTTGCAGCCAGAGAGCCACACAGCAGCAGACTACGCTATTCAATGGCCAGGAGAAACAGTATTCTTACATAATCAAACTGAATGGGGCACCATAAGAGCCGCTGTGATTATAGAAATGTCTGTTTTGCTAGATAGTAAATTCAGTATGTTTCAAGTTCAATTAGTGGATCAGGTTTATGCTATAATTGATATCAAAATGTCTGTGTTCAAATATGGAGTAATCTTTCAAACAGATTATACATTTTCGGTGATTGAGCATCAACGGTGTAAATTAGAGGATCAGATAGGTGCCTTGAGCAGCAATTTAAATGATAAGGATAGTATCTTTAAAGATTTTTTAGGCACAATATCTACCAATTAACTGAGGATAATAAACAGTAATATGGTTCATGTATAGAGAAACTTGAAAACAAATAGAAAGTAGAGGTTATAATGAAGTGCCTGTTGGTCAGCAGATGGAAGTTAACGTGGGATCTAGAACAAACGAAAATTTAAAACGTAATATGCAAAGAAAAAATGGAGGTCCTATGCCATATCAGTTACCTCCTGACTATTAGTTACTGTGGGAATGTTTCACAGGAATGGAGGCCAAAATCCATCCTGTAGCATTCTGAGAAAAAATTGATAAATTCTTCCAATCACACCCTGTAAATGACGAGAAGAAGATGTTCCTTTTTAGCAATCACTTGGCTTGAGAATGTAAATTATGGTTTGCTGGTATAGGAAGAACCTTCAGTTCATATAAAATGCTACGAAGTAAATTTCTTCAACAATACTGGTTGTTAGAAACACAAAAGCTTTGTAAAAGAATGTTAGTAACAGGTCCTAAATTTCAGTGTAAGGGCAATGAACAAATCCTTCTTAAAAGAACTTAATCATGAACAGTAGCTTGATTCTCTTCTAGAAGTGGTTAAGATCATTACAGCTGTCTTCCACAGGTTGCCTGATTGGTCAAGGAACAGCTGTTGATGCTTAGGGTGACAGATATTTCTGAGGCATTGTGTATGTTAACAAAACTGGATAATTACCAAGAAGATGAAAGACACTATGCTCGCAATGAAACTAGAGGATTCAATTAAATTTCAATTGCGATGGAGCACACACTGGAGAAAAGTTTCCTGTACCCCACCTTTTCATGTCTTGATTTTTTTTTTTTTTTTTTTTTTTTTAACCACCTACCTACACCAACACTTTATCAATTGCAACTTTAAACTCCTTCAGTGGTTTTGGTGAACTGTCCATTATTTCCCTTGGTAATTTACTCCAGTCCCTGACTCCCTTACCTCCAAAGAAAATTTTCCCTTTCGCCTGAAATGACGTTCCAGCTTATGATCATGGTCATCTCTTACCCTCCATGTAGATCTCCTAATCCTTCAACTAATATTCACCCATGTATTATAGTGATTAACCCTGGAATAAACCGAACACACTCTTTATCCACCGTCTGTCTGTCAGTGACTCTGAACTCAGCTCCTGCAGCATACCAGTTACTGATTGTATTCTGCTGTTAGCTGCTGTCCTTTTTATCCTCTCTAACTCCTGAATCTGATACCCATAATGTGGACCCCACACAACCATACCCAAGCAGTGGCCTGACTAATGTTCTGTAACCCAATTGCCTCAATTCCCTGATACAGCTCCTCATCACTCTCTCCAATGAATGAAGGACTCTGAAACTTCTTCCTACCACCTGCCCAATGTGTCCTGCTCAATTGAGTTTCCTATCAAAAGTTATGCCAAGATATAAATAGTTAAGATCTTCAACAAACAATTGCTAATTTACCCAGTAATCATAGAAACTTTTTTTCTTTTCTATCCATGTTCCTCATAAGCTGACTCCTCTTGTCATTTATTTTCATTCTATGTTTAATTACCCAGCTAGATATTCTGTTCAGATCCTCTTGTAGCTGTTTACAGTCCTCTATTTTTTTAATCCCTTTGTATAACATTATGTTATCTGAAAACAATCTAACTTCTAACCTAACCCATCAATACAATCATTCATTAGAATAATGAACAGTAATGGTCCCAATATACTACCCTAAGGCACTTTACCTCTTTTGATACTGTATTACACACCCAATCTCTTTTCTTTCTTGCTTTTAAGAATATCTCCACCCAGGAAGTCATTTTTTTATACACTCCAATGGTTTTTGACTTATGTTCCACCATTTTTGGCTCTCTCTATCAAATGGTTTGGATAGATTCAGTGCTACACTGTCAGCTTTGTCCATTTCACCTGCAATATCTTGCATGTAGCCCGCCAGCTGATAGTCGTGTGAGTGTCCTTTCCTAAAACCTAGTTTCCATCACAGACATTCTTGATATGATTGCATACCAATTTCCCCATCAACTTTACCACCACTGATGTTAGACTAATTGGCCTGTAATTATCAATTCTATTTGTCTCACTTCTTTCATGAACTGGTATTCCCATGGCACTTTTCCAGTCCTCTGTTAAGCAGCAAGTCTGCAAACTCAATCTAAATATTACTAGATAATCATATCCCACTATCTCTGATACATCTGTAGTAATATTATCCACACTGAACCCTTTGTTATTTTTTAATTCTTATTTCTTCTATAATATCCTCAGGATTTATTTCCAATTTTATTCTATTTATACTACTAATGGGGATAATCTCTCCTCTAATTTCTCCCCTCCCACACCAGAACGATATACTTTAATGGTCTCATAAAACTAATTACTTAGTATCTCTGAATTTTCCAAATCCACAGTACCTTTTTCCCTATCCTTGCCACAACTTTCTATATACCTTCCCTTCCCCTCCATTTTGTAACATAGCCATAGAAATTCTTGTGGCCCCCCTGCAGCCATTATATTTTTCATAAACCCATCTTTAGCTCCCTCTTTGCTGCTGTTAATTCCTTGTTTAGTTGTTTCAAGGTTTCCCTGCTTCCTTGCTGTCTCTTAACTCTGCTGTGTTCACCTCACATCCCTGTTATAGTAAACAGGTTCTGTAGTTTTCTTTATTTTTTCTTTTGGAATAAACATTTCTTCCCCCTTCTTATTATCTCCTTGAACACTTCCCAACCCCTTTCCACTGTACTCGCATTCTTCCTCCAAATACTTAATCGTTCTTTAAAATATCTTTTCAGTTCAGTTACATGTGCTTTCCTATAACTGTATCTATAACCACCTTTATTTTTGGCCACTGGTTTACTAAGCCCTGGAATATCCATCATCACTGCTTCATGATCACTTATTCCTTCTGTAACCTGAGACCCCACAAAAATTGTCATCATTTGGTACCCTCATACCCTGTTCTTCTACTTGTGTAAAGCCTCCTTTACTAACATATTTGCAAACCTCTGTTCCCTTGTATCATTTATCATAATTCACTGCCAGTCAACAGCTGGTAGATTTGAGTCCCCACTAGCAGTGACCATTCAACTCTCTACTCTGAGTATTAATTTAATTTCTCACCAAGAATATGGCCACCATCATTCATTATTCCACTATGGTAGGGAGCTAAGACCGTAATTTTTTATTTTGTTGCACCCCAGCAGTCTAGAACTAGATACCCATACCAATCATCTATGAACACCAGTGAACTGTAATAATCTTAACTAACCAGTATGATGACTCCTCCACCAGTTTTTCCTCTATCTCCACAGTATACTGTATAACCATCAGTGGAAACTTCATTATCTAACACTAATTCTTTTAAACAAGGACTCAACCCCGATAAATATTTGTGATTTATGTAAATCTGTTATTTTGTTGATTATACTCCAACAGTTCACTAGTAACAGTCTTATTATAATTTTAGCATTACTCATAAACTTACCATTTGTGATCCATTTTTCACTTTTTCCTCATCTTCTAATATTTCATTATTATTTATGATTTTTCCCATCATGCATTTACATTCAGTATCCCTTAGGTCACCTGTTATTAACCCCACACCAGATACCTATAATCTAAAAGAGGCACAGTCATTACCCCATCATAAGGAAGTGAGTTCCCTTACCAATCTACAGTAAAAGTCCAGTTATCCGAGTTCCGACTATCCGAGCCGCCGGGTTAACCGAGCCAAATTTTTTAAATATGTTAGGGAGCTTTGATGAAGATATGGAATATTTTTCCAACTAGAGTGTGTACGATATTAAGGCTTCAGGCTCTTTAAAATTAAAACCTTTGATAATCGGAAAATCAGAAAAACCTAGAGCTTTTAAAAACTTGGATTTGGCCTGTTTACCAACTTTGTATACAAACCAGGCAAGAGGTTGGATGGAACAACATATATTTTCAGAGTGGTTTTTTAACTCATTTTTCCCAGTGGTAGAAGCATATCTTAAAAAGAAGGCCCTTTTATTAATAGGCAATGTTCCATCCCACCCAGACCTCAAAGAAGTGGAAAGTGGTAATATCAAGTGTATGTTCCTACTGCCAAATGTTATGTCACTGATACAACCCCTTGATCAGAGTGTAATAGAAACATTCAAAAGGAATTACAGAAAAAGGCTGCTTCAAGTTTTATTAGGCAACTTAGAGAGAGGTAGCACTGTGACAGATTCACTAAAGAAAATAGTATCAGTGAAAGATGCAGTTTATTAGTCAGCCATGGCGTGGGATGAAGTAAAACAAGAAATGCTTCAATGATCATGGAGGAAACTTTTTGGTATATAAAAGCCTAAAAAGGACAATCTAGCTCAACAAGATTTCAATGAACTGACTCAGTTATTCAACCAACTTCCAGTCGTAAAAGAAATTAACAGTAAAGATATACAAGAGTGGTTGTTGGATGACGATCCAAATCATCTTAACGATTATGAAATTGTTCATATGATTATCAGTGGACAAGGAGAAGAAGACAAAGAAGCTGAAACTGTTCCAAAAATTTCTCATGCTGAAGGTTTAAAGAGAATAGAAGCAGCACTTGAGTATATTGAGCAACAGCAAGAAAGCACAGCAACCGACATAATGATGCTACAGCTTTGGCACTATACTTCCTCTAAGAAGAGAAACAAACTTATGACACAAAAGACAATTAAAGACTTTTTTGGCAAGTGATCATAATTAATGTACAAAAAAACAACTTTATTGCTTCACAAATTTGTTTTACACTGTAAATAAACTGTATTATTTCAGTTTCAATATGTTTTTTGATTCATTGTAACCTCATTCCTTGACCTCTGGTTATCCGAGTTTTTCGTTATCCGAGGTGGTCCCGGTCCCATTTACCTCGGATAATTGGACTTCTACTGTATATGATATCTCAGAAAGTGTCCGCTTTTCTCTTCTATTTAGGTTTAGGCCATACCTAGCAAAACTTCACATACCAATGGTATCCACAGGCACAACTCTCAAGACAGAAGTAATGTCTTTTCCCAAGCAGCAACCCGGTCTGCACATTTACCTGCCTTGCAGTGTGGTTTAAATGTGGCCTATCAGAGTGACTCAAGACCTGAATGAGCTCCATCCTGATATGCTGTACCTCCTTCATCACCTTCCTCGGTTCACTCTTTATGCTCTTACTCTCATTTCTATCAATAATATTTCCTGCACCTCCCACTATTACTACTCTATCCTCCTTAGTGAAACCCTAACAAAGTGAACCTATATCCTCTATTACATGCCTTAATGTTGCACTAGGTTTGAAAAAACCTGTGACCTGGTAGCCTTCACCCAACTGGTCTTGCAAAAGAGGGCCTACATATCTTCCATGGCTACTATCTAGCAGCAGAAACTTTTTGTTCCTTCCTTTTTGTTCCATGCATCTATCCTACAAATTTGTTGCACCTCAATTACTCCTACTTTAGGCCTCCTGACTCCAGTAATAGACCTATTTCCCCCCACAATTTTTTAGATATCAGGCACACTAACCCAGTTGAACCTATTTCCCCTACAGCCTGTTGCCATTTCTCAAACCTCCTTTTCACACTTCCCACCATTTTTCCCTCTGCAAGTTTCTTATCCAAGAAACAAAATAGCCAATGCTATAGAAGAGGCTCATTCAGTTCCTGTTTACCCTCTGCACTACAATTATCCCAGTGAAACCACTTCTTACAATCACTGCATACTGAACCTTTCGCCACAAGCCTACGATGGTTGCCACACATCTCAGGCATGATATTTCCCTCTAAAGAATTGGGTAATACTGTACCGAGCAGTTATTATTATTATTAATTTTAATTGGAATGGAGCTAAGGCACCAGTGGCAATTCACCTAGTCATCTAATTACCCCTTTTACATATGTAAATTTTCTTTTATAATTAGAATGTTAAATTCCTCCACCATTTACTTTTCTGAATTACAAATTTTAAATTCCTGAAGCTTTTTTTGTAAATTATTCATCGCTTCACTTGGTAATTAAAATCCTCAGTGACACTCTGTTCTTATCTACAATAGTCTGAATACCTTCCCTTCCCCTCAGTTTCCTAATATAGCCATAAATTTTTTTAGATGGATCATTCAGTGGTCCTCCTCCAACAATAATATTCTTCATAAACCCATCCTTTGCTTCTCTCTTTGCTCTTATTAATTGTTTGTTTAGTTGTTTTAAGTATTCCCTACTGCCTTCCTGTCTCTTAACTCTGTTGTACTCCCATCTCACTAGCCTCTTTAACCTTCTCACCTCCATATTGCAATATGTAGGTTCTGTACTTTTTTTATTTCCTGTTTTGGAATAAACATTTCCTCACCCTTTTTTACTATGTCCTTAAGCTCTTCCCATTTCTCCTCCACTGTACTTGTGTGATCCTTCCGTTTGCTGAACCTTTCACTGAAATTTCTCTTCAATTCCTTTAAGCTCTCTGGCTCCAGTTTAGGCCAGTTAAACTAATACTGCTCACACAACACCTACTGTATTACTGAAAACTGTAACAATCCGGGAACAATAAACTCTGTTACATGTGAAGTAATCAAAGCTTATTAAAGAGGTCACTTACAAACTCACAATTTGTAGTAAACATCAATACTTTTCTAAATACTCTTGTAAATTACTGTTCTAAACTGTTTACAAAACCTTTAACACACTTGTTCTGATACAAAACAGTACAGCCAATAACTACAAACACACACCCTACTATACTGTTAAATCATAAATACCTGTTATTGTTATGAATGTGAGTTAGTGCAATGTGCACTTCCCTCAGACAATTAAAGCTATTTTAAGCCTACACCTGTTAGTTGCTTCCCTCGCAGTGACACTATTTGTTACACTTGTTAGTATTTACCCGAACGCCTTTCCTATGTAACTTAAACTAATACTTTAATTTCACGTTAATGTTTCTGTGCTTGATATCAACCTACCACTATTGCAGCAATTGTCATGCTTAATTTATTTGTTGTTGGTAGATGTAATCTATGGAACAATCCCGTTGTTTACCATGTTGCTTTATCAGAAGTCAGATCAATCTTCCCCTAAACATCAGTCACTGGTACGAAGAATGACATCAGAAAACTATTACCTGAATAACCGTAAGAAAAATAACAGTAGTCATGAAAGAGATATATGAAATAACTCAGTTGAGGACAGGCCTGATAACAATCACAATGAACCTCTGGAAAAGGCCGAGGAACAGGTTCCTCACCTCAGATGTAAACAATAGCTAGTCAGTGAATGGTACAAGAATGGTTGATTATATGTGAAATCTCGTTTAAAAAGGGAATCAAAAATAATATTTATAGTGGAACTCTTATAGCAAATTAGGTAGCTGCCGCTTATATTGCTGGACTGCCATTTAGTTGAGACATAGGAGCTGTAAAACTTTAGGCCAACATGCAGGTATAGTTGCTGCGGAAGGTGCACACACAGGCATGTATGAAATGGTGGGGGCGACTTAATTATTGTGTTGAGGTTAGAGCTCTCGGCAGACCAGCTATAGGCATAATCGGAGGTCATGTTCCTATAAAGAGCAAACCGTACACTCTTAGTGAATAAGCTGTAAAAATGGCACTTTGCAGAGTAAATAACACAAAACACGAGGTAAAATTGTAAGAAAAATTGAATCAATTAACTTTTTATTGAACAGTGTCCCAAACTTCATTAGAAACTTAAAATATTGCCTTAAAATCTATAAGAAACTGATATCATGGTTGAAGAACCTAATTTCATTTTCAGATTATTAGCAGACAGATCACTATCCTAATATCAATATAATAATGAGTTTTTAGATTGAAGGAACCTTGTAAAGATTAAGTATTGTAATAAGAAATAATATTAGCAGTAATGTAATTAGGGCAAGTGAAGCGAGCCCTTACACTAGGAGACGATTTGTACACTTTTGTGGTATACTTTTTGAAAAAACTACTGCACCTGTAGATGTGAAACTGAACATACTAATTGAAAGTCAATTCAAGATATGCCATCAATCATTATTTTTGTAAAAAAACTTGTAGCATATAGAAAAAGGGGACCTCGTTAGTTATTTTTTCATTAGTGAACTGCACTAGACGAGCGTCGGCCGGAAACTGAGGGTGATCTGGCCGGTGTGAGGCCATTTATACCTAACCAAAGATATTATTTGTCACTCCTTAATGGCGCCCGCTAGGGATCCTGTAGAATCTTGTCTGAGACGCCCAGGGTTATGATGTCACGCGTGCCAGACATGTAGAAACCTGAAAAGCCTGGGGCAATGGGTTAGAAAGAGACAGACACTGTGATGTCAGTGACCACGCCCCTCCATTCGCCCATTGAATGTCATACGACCTTGGTCCATTCGAATCGCCCGGCATTCATACAATTTGGAACTGTGACATCATGCGGTCGAGTGGAATCTCTTTGAGGTCCAGCTTAAGATCTTTTACACCCAAGTTGCCTTAATCAGACTACTATCACTAAGTCAAATGTCATTGAAAGTTCCAGTGCCAAGCTGTTATCTTGACCTTCGCTGTCCATTTCATTTGAAATAACTTGCATGTAACCTACTTGAGATTTACATGAGTAACCTCTTCTAAATCCATGCAGCTGGCTTACAAACCACTTCTTTTCCTAACCAACATTTTCTAATGGGGTTTGCTATAAAATTATTCATTATCATATTGTCCACCATTTAAGTCAAATAAGTGGGTCAATTGTTCTCAGCCTGTCTTATGAACTGGTACTCAGGTAGTACGTTTTCAGTCTTCTAGATTATAGCATGTCTCCAGACCCCACCTCAATAATAATACTAGGTACAGCACAATGTTACTCCCAACTATGTTTAATAAATCTGTGGTAATATGAGTTTTATCTACATTTGGCACTTTAAGTTTTTTTTGGACATGCAGCTCTCTCGTATTGATCTACAATTCTACTTCTAATTCCCTAATTTTCTCATTCCTACTAACATGTAAAAACTCCTGCTCCGTCACTTCGTCTACTTTCGCTTTGTGGCAACCCATAATCATTGCAATAATCTATATCACCTATATTTCAATCATTTTCATATCCTCTGTAATGCCTTTTCCATCCTTATCCATAACTGTCTGAATATCTTTCATCCCTCTCATTTTTCTAACATAGATACTGATGCATCATTCAGTATTTCCTGTCCAGCCATAACATGTTTGTTGAATACAACCTTAGCTTCCATCTTTGTGGTAATTAATTGCCTGTTTAGTTGATTTATATTGCCTCTGTTACTCAGCTGTTTTTTAAATCTATTATGCTCTCTTCTCACCAATACCTTCAGCTTCATTACATCCCTACTTTAGTATGTATATTCTGCGTTCCTCACTATTTTTTATTTCAGGACAAACACTTTTTTACCTTTATTCTTACTTGACCTGTTCCAAATCATTCTCTATTGTTATTATTACTCTGTGATTCACTAAAAGTGGGTGGCGGAGGGTGCATTGCACAAATTCTAATGTGTAACTATTTGTGCATAGTAAGGGATATATGGGATATGGCAGGAGGCACCCATGGGCTAATTTTAGGAACCACCCCAACATTCTCCTGGAGCGATACGGGAAAACCATGGAAACCCAGGTCAGGGTGGCCGGAAGGGTTTATAGATACCTACTCCTATTGGAATCGAAGTTCTCCCACTGGATAACTCCTTCCTATTCCACTCCCTAATTACATGAGGAAAAAAAATTAGTATAGAAACGAATCGGTTCTGGTCCTGATTTATCTTATCTTATTTTCTCAGTCTTTCCTAGATATGAATGTAGCTGATAGTAATATGTGTTTTCTGTCATCCTGAAATAGGTCAGTCATGAATTTTTCAATCAGGTTCTGCCGAGAGCAACGCCTTCGGTGTTGCAGGTTTTCCCAATCCAACTCATTCAATATCGCACTTACGCTTTCCCTCCAGCTATATATACCTGTCACGAATCTGGTGGCTCTTTGGATCTTCTCCAATGCCTCCATTAACCCCTTTTTGATAAGGACCCCATACAGAACAACAATATTCTAAGTGGGATGCACCAGAACTTTGTATGTAATCGATTTAACTTCCAGTGTAAATTGCTTTAAATTACGACATACAAATCATAGCATATGATTTGCTTTCCCAATTATCTTTTCAGTATGTTCAATCCACAATTAATTATAACGAATTGTTACCCCCAGGTATTTAGCGGAATTAATTTTATATTCAAAGCTAAATGGTGTCACTTCTTTTTTTTTAACTTATATGAATGACTTCGCACTTTTGAGCTTTTAACTCCAGCTACCAGTCTTTGCACCAAGCGATTATTTTCATAACATCGACTTGTAACAAAGCGCAGTCATCCTGGGTTTTTATTTCACAATAAATAATAGAATCATCGGCAAATAGTCTTCTTTTTCCCCCTTATTACGTCCCATAAATCATTCGTGTATATCTCACTCCCCTGGGAAATCCCAGACCTCACTTCAGTCAGTGATTAACACTCACCGACAAGAACTACATAGTCTTCTATCCTTCAAAAAGTTAGCAACGCAGTCACATATTTGTCTAGATATATCATAACTACGGAGCTTGGTGAGTAATCTTGTGTGAGGCACAGTGTCGCAGGCTTTTTTAAAATGTAATAGAACTAAGTCAACCTGGGATTTCTTATCTATAACATGGCACAAGTCGTGAATTAAAAGTGCAAGTTGTGTCTCACAGCAATGGATTTTTTTGAATCCATGTTGGCTTGGGTTTGAAAGGTCCTCTTCATCCAAAATCCACATGACATTTCAATAGATGATATGTTCTAAAATCCTGCAAAATATTATAGTTATCAAGATCAATCTATAATTTTTATGATCATTAACATTCCCAATTTTAAATACTGGACTTACGATGGCGGTCTTCCACTCAGCAGGTATGTTTCCTTGAACCAAGGAGGCGGTACATAATTTCATCATAATTCCCTTTGTGTATCTAGAATAGAATCTAGTAGGAATACCGTCTGGCCTTGGAGCCTTATTGGTTTTTACATTCCTAAGCTGTTTTGTTATTCCATCAATGTCAAGAATGAGATCTTTCATAATTTTGTCGGTACACTTCTTAAATATGAGGATCTGAAAGCTTTGTTAAAAATATTGTTCAAAATTTCTGCTTTATCTATGCTAGATTCCGATAAATCCACATTTTTGTTAATTAGTGATGGCAATACGTTACAAGAGCCTCTTATTACTTTGACATACGACCAGAACGTTTTTGGATTAGTGATTAGATCTTCAGATAAATTTATGACTTGGAATTCTTAAAAAGCTTCAAGCATTGCCTTGTGAGTAGGGAAAGAAAGCCAGCAAGCCCAGGCAGGTTAAGACTTGTCTGGGCTTGCGCCGGTCTCTATAAGTGCCTGTATGTTTATGTAAATGAGGCAAGAGTGAATTGGGCTACCCTTAGGTGATGACAGCTTTGATGAATTACGGCCCTGCCCCCTCACTAACCTAACTTAGACCCGTCTATTAGCTCACACCCCTATCCATAACAGCCTGCGTGTTTATGCAAATGAGGCTAGGTAACCTAAGTATGACCGGCCATAGGTGATGAACGTTTTGATGGATAACAACCCCGCCCCCTTCACTTCTCTCCCCTCCCCTCTTACAAACCTAACTTTGACCAGCCTACTATTGGAAACAAAGTTAATTACTAGCTGACAAAGGGCAGGTGTCCTACAAACCCCAGTGACCAAGTACAAAGGAGACCGCTCCTATTGTTGGAAAACAAAATTAATATAATTGTTGACGGGACACCTGCTCCTTCGTCCCTCCCATCCTGTTCCTCTCTAACCAGCTGATACTTGTTTGGGCTCACTCCCCCATCCATAAGATAGCATAAATGACCCCAATTCGGTTAACTATTTACTGACACTATCATATATTTCACGACAAATTTTTTAACCTATTAATGATAATTGTTGCAGTAACACGGCGTTAATATCCTATGTCTTAATTATAAATTGATTAAACTCTATATATTTTTGATTATTTCATAATTGTGATTAAAACCACTAAATCATTATTTCAGTTAATAGATATATTTTCTAGCCATAAATAAATAATATGCTAAATTGATTTAACGATATATAATTTTTTATTAATTTGTAATTGTGATTATTATTCAGTTATTGCGTAATCGAACACTGTGTGTGTATTTAATATATAAAACAGTTATTAGAGTGATTCAGCTAATTTCAGATCATCATAAATTGATTTTACATAATCTGCAACTGATTAATCTGTGGTAATTGCCAAATTATTAGCAACCCCAGTAGTTCGGCAACTGATAAAATAATTTCTGTTATTATAAAATGTTTTTACAATGAATAAAACTAAAGAAAATTCTAGTAAATGTTATTTCTGGCATATGACTGCATAAAATAATGTATTCAGCTTATTTTCAAGTTTAGAACATATAAAAAATATGGGAATGCTATGGTAAATGGTTTGGCATTCCAAGTGTGCAGTCCTGGGTTCGATAAATATACAAAGAGTTATTATTTACACAATTAAATACCAATCCAATATCTCGATTAACTAGAACTCTTCACGACGAATAAAATGCAACTTGTTCTAGTTTAATATTTCATTCCATTCACAAATTATAAGCACCTATAGAATTCCAGCTTACTTCGCTTAAGACACGAGAATGCCGAGCTCGGCAAAATGCAGAGTTTTTGTGTCAAGGGCGAAGGGCAGTCGGGTGAATGAACAATACCACTCAACTCCACAGGAGGACGACCACAGTCACAAATTCACAAAGCGTTTTCGCGGCACCTTTACAACAGACACTTTTACAGACGAAAAAATATACGGTCGTGGTTGTTAAAACTTTATCAAACTGAATACTTATGATTGTGAATCGGGAATCTGAGTTAGTGGGGTACTAATCTTACAGTCTATGTACAACATGTATGTTTTTAACTACTCATGTTTTTACAGACCATAATGCTCAAGAACTTACAAACTAAGAGGTACTATTCCCGCATTCGCCTGGAGTAATCTTGGGAAACCTTAGAAATGCAAAATGTGTTTGTATGATACATTTCAGAATATATCCTAATTAAGTTGGTTGCACTCGAGTCAAAGTTCTCGTGTTATTCTGTATTCTTTGAATTGTATAAAATAACAGTAATTTGTCGCATAAAATGAATGAATACTCTCACTGTATCAAAAAACTGATATTTCAGATCGCACACCTATGTTATATCTCAAACCTCTCTACATTGTCCTTTTCTTTCTTCAGGCTTTACACCTCATCTATGTTGGGCTCATTAGAAGGATTTACACAAATGGTAGAGCAGAACACAAGGGAACAAAATATTTATGATATATTCCTAATAAAGCCCGATGATCACCTTGTGGGGTGTAAAGTAACGGAAGGTATAAGTGATCATGAAGCAGTTAAGATAGATATTAGAGGATTCAGTAAACCAGCAGCCAAAATTGAAGGTGGAAATAGGTACAATTATTAAAAGGCACAAATTTCGAATTTGAAGAGATATTTCAGAGAACGTATCAGCAAGTGGAAGGAAGCCACAAGTACAGTAAAGTCAAGGTGGGAAGAGTTCAAGGAGATAATAAGGAAGGGGGGAGAAAAATTTATTCCAAAACAGCAACTAAAGAGAAGTAGAGAACCTGTGTACTATAATAGGGAGGTGAGGAACTTAAAGAGGTTGGTAAGAAGAGAACATAACAGAGTTAAGAAACAGCAGAGTAGTATGGAATATTTAAAACAACTAAACAAGGACTTAATAATATCGTAGAAGGTGGCTAAAGATTGGTTTATGAAGAGTATTGTCAATGCAGGGGGACCATTGACTGATGCATCTAGAAATTTCTATGGCTATGTTAGAAAACTGAGGGGAAGGGGGGGGGGGGTGTTAAGATGCTTATAGATAAGGATGGAGAAGATGTTACTGAGGATTTTAAAAAGGCAGAGATTTTAAGTAACTGGTTTATTGAGAGCATTAGGGACAATGAATCAGAAACGGGAGGGCCTAACTCAGAAAATGAACTTAACAACACAATTAGAAATGAACAGATCTAAAAATTTGAAATTCATCCTGATGATATCATGAAGGAAATGAGAAAACTTAAAAAACACAAAGGGGCAGGTGTATATAATATTACTACAGATATCTTAAAGATAGCTGGATGTGACATTGTACCCTATCTTGAAATATCATTTAACTTGAGTATGGATACTTGCTGCTTAACACAGGACTGGAAAAGTGTGATAGTATTGCTGGTACATGAAGAAGGGGTGAGAAATAGAGGCGAAAATTACAGGCTGATCAGTTTGACATCAGTGGTAGGTAAATTAATGGAGAGGATAATATGCAACCATATCAGCAATATATGTGAGGAGCGTAAGTGGTTTTCAAGTAGGCAACATGGCTTTAGGCAAGAATATTCATGTGAATCTCAGTTGGTGGGATATATGCAAGATAATTCAGATGAAATGGACAAGGGAGGCCAAATTGATAGTGTAGCACTAGATCTTTCAAAGGATTTTGACAGAGTGAGCCATTAAATGGTAGTAAATAAGGTAAAAACTATTGGAGTGGATGATAAAGTGATTTACTGGGTAAAAGAATTTTTAAAAGATAGAAAACAAAAAGTTAGAGTAGGAAATGCAGTGGCAAAAGAAGTGGAAGTAAAAATGCGAGTGCCGCAGTGTACCATATTGGAACAATTGCTAATCATTATTCTAATGAATAATTGTGTTGATTGTTTACTATCAGAAATTAGATTATTTGCAGATGATAAAATGCTATATAAAAGGATCAAAATGGTTGAGGACTGTAAACAGCTGCAGGGTGATCTGGACAGGATATCTAGTTGGGTTGGTAAATATGGGATGAAGAAGAGTAAGCTTATTAGATACACAAATAAAAAAATTAAAGGTTGATTACGATTATAAGGAGGAGAAAGAATTGCTTGTTGAAGACTTTAAATGTAAATATCTTGACATTACATTTGATAACAAGTTTAACTGGGCAGGACACATTGGTCAGGTAGTAGAAAAGGTTTCAAAATTCTGCACTTGTTAGAGAGAGTGATGTAGTGATGTACGAGCGAAGTAAAGGAATTGGATTACAAAACTGTGGTCAGACCATTGCTTGAATATGGTAGTGTAGTATGGGGCCCACATTTTGCGTATCAAATGGCGAGGGTGTAAAAAAGGGCTGCTAGATTTGTTTCTGCAAATTACCGAAGAATGAAATCAGTAACAGATATGATAAAAGAGCAGGAATGGGATTCATTGGAAGACAGGAGGAGGGTGAAGAGGGTAATAGGAGTGGACAGGTCGTATTTTTGTGATGAGGCATGGAAAGATATTGGAATAAGAATTAAAAGTAATGCATGGAAGTGAAAAGATAACCATGACCACAAGCTGGTACTCGATTTCAGGTACAAGGGTGTAGGAAGATTCTCTGTTTTGGGTAAGGGTGTCAGGGATTGGAATAAGTTACCAAGGGAAAAAATGAGTAATTTACCAAAAACATTGAAAGAATCTAAAGCTAAAATTTGCAGAGGGCAAATGTAGGTGGGTGCAGGAAAGTGGGAAGATGGGTGTGCAGGGAAATTGCCAACGAAGTGTGTGCTCCATTGAAATTTACATAAATATTATTATTATTATAATTACTAGAGGCGGGGGACGAATATGGATAAATAGGCGATTTTACTATTTAATAGTTCGTTGTCAGAGTAAGAAATATCGAATAAAGACAGCGAAGACAAATATGCAAGTCTGTACATAGACAGAGATATGTGATTACTTTCAGATCTATTTGAAAAAATTAGGAGTTCACTTTTTGAGAAGTGCACGAATGAATGGCCTTGTGAAGGATTTCGGAAAACTGTTAAAAAACTGATATCAGGATGATATACCGGATGTTTGAAGCCCCGTCATTATGAATGCTAGGCCAGAACATTACCACTCACCCACCAGGAATGGTTCTTTAGTGGTTTCATAATTTTTAGTTCTGTGTTTCTGTTGTCTACAGTCTAATTCAACACACACAACCAACATTGCCAAAACATATACATTTAATCTTTTATCTGGTCATATAATTTTCCCTATGCCAACACATATCAAATGTTTAATTTTTCATTCATCCTGGAGTCCATGCTACAGCACCATTAACTGCATTGATCCATATATACTTGGATTAACTGATTACAAATATAACTATTAAGAAGTAAATTTTCTCAGATGGAATAGATTTTTCAGCGTGTTAACTAGAAATTTACGTGTTACAACAATTGGTCTTGATTCATCAAAGGTTTGAAGATCACACCATCAATTTCGTTCACCTGCAACCTCAAGCCTACACATCACTGGTGGACTTGGTAATGGAGAAGATACCGTACCTTGTCTCCAGTGTGGTCACTAGCATAGGGAGGGAAGAACCTACAGGGTCTTTGTGGTCTGGACATGGTTGCAGGTCTGCTAGGACATCATGTTTATCCTGAGGAATCGTAATTCACCTTCCCTCTACTCTCTTATAAGTTCTACAAAATGCTCACCATCCGTAATAAAGTTTGAGAACTTTCAGAAGCATATGTATGTTTTATCCACAACTTTGTGGCTTTGTAACAGTCAGGGCGAGCGTTTCCTTTCTCCAGTGTGTTCAAGTATTATGAGACGAATTTCAATGTATGCCCCATGTAATTGATGAATCACTATCAAATAGTAGTGTCCTCCCTTACTTTGTAAGCACTTAGGGGAAATCATGCACTCCACAAACCCCATTTCGACTGGCAGACACCAAATGGTAGGTATTTCCGAGTCAATGTGTTTTTTCTGAAGTGTGTGTTTTTTTAACGTTTGACCAATGTTTATGCGTGAGACGTCCTTTTTTAAATGTAAACTGCCTTCCGTGTTGGTGCATCCTTCAGGCATATGTTCTGTTAACACTGAATTGTATGATGCAAACATCTTTGTTTCATCGTTTGCACAATCTGTAAATCACCTGTATTATAATCATGAAGTTATGTAACATTTTTCCGATTTTCATGTCTACAGAAGCAGACAATTTGTATGGATGTCATCCTTCATGGAGGGAGTTAAAGCCAGAATTTTTCACTTCGATGGTATCACTGCGCACTTATTATGACCACTCCGCAGTGCATGTGGTCATTTCATTTATCCAGTTTGTTTGATCGTTATGAGACGAATTTTAACCTCTGCCCACAGCAGCCACACAATTTATCTCCGGCAATAAACATGGAGACTGTCTATGTGTCGGCTTAGGTGATTACAGGAAACCGCATTGTTCAGATGACCTGCTGATCCTACACCACTACGGGGTGATGTTTTTTGGCGATATTATAAGAAATCCCACGAAGTTTTAACACTAGAGATTCCACAAAATGTTATTAAAAGTATTCTTTTGAGGATTGCTGGTCAAACAAAGTTATAACTGGCATGGCATACAACGTGCACAAGTTATTTATCTTAGTTTGTGCCAACAATATTTTTGAAGTGACTTTGTAAATGTAGGTACCGGCCCCTCCTCTTGAAGTTCAACTACAGTCATAAGGTACCAGCCTTTTTTCTATTTGCGGGCTGGCATCAAAGATTCAGAACAGATAAATTCAGGAAGATGATTATTCATGTGATTACCATTAAATTCCATCAAAAATTGCATACTTAAAAATTAGCCAAAATCCACAGAGTCAACACACAAACAATCACACACCAGATATTTGCAGTCATGGATACATTCACGTTTAAACTAGCACCAGATGCCAGATTGATGAATTGTGGGGCAAGTGGTCTTCCACAAACAGTATTTTACAGATTTACACCCACCTTACCAGCACTTCCCCCAAAGCACGTGTCGTTGATAGACTGATGGATTGTGGAGCAGGTGTTCCCCAGATACAAAAGGCTTACCATCACCACCACCACCACCTCGTCCACAGCACGTGTCCTTCCTTTGACAGGACAGAACAGGTTTACCCCCCACCACCACGGACTTGACCTGTTTACCGCCGAACCGGTCTGCTAGCGCCAATGTTCAGAGATGGCCCGACCGGTACTGTTGTTCTCGTCGGTGTATCAGCTCAACGCTGGTGATTATAAGCGTTTGAAGATAGGTTTATCGTCCTAGCATGAATTTGAGCCAGTAGTGGTGCTCGATAAAGTGGGACATAGTACCAAAGTTATACTAACATAAGATGAATGGAACGTGCTGACCGAAGTTTTTAATGTAGTGTCCAATTTGTTCATCACAGACAGCTCCCAGACCAACGTTCCACTCGTCCACACCGTCTCCTGCCACGCGATTTCCGGGGAGAAAACTTTATGTTTTTTCCCAAATTCTGATCCTACTAGTGGCGTCTTCTTCAGAGATTCGACTTGGAAGAACCTCGTCGACGAGCAGCCTGCAATGTCCGGCGCCTTGACCGTCAAGAAGAGGTGGGGATATCTATTTGCAAGATACTACATAGAATTTTTGGACATTTTATCTAGTAAAGTGCTACATGACTATCATATTTCCACATTGCAAAAAATGGTTGATATTTATATTAATGATGTTTATGTGGCTCAAGTGACACCCAGTTCATCATTGGATTATAATCTACTAAAATATGAATTTATTGAATATAATACTTTACTTGTTTTGCCTGATGTTAACAATGTAGTAATCAAGAATTACAATCCCAGATATGATGTTTGTGATACTACATGCATGTGAAGAGCGAGCTGAAAAACTGGTTGGACACAAACAACCTAATTTTAAATGAGGAAAAAACAGTATGTTTGAATTTCTCTCTACCCC
This sequence comes from Vandiemenella viatica, assembly GCA_031002005.1. Classification (NCBI taxonomy): domain Eukaryota; kingdom Metazoa; phylum Arthropoda; class Insecta; order Orthoptera; family Morabidae; genus Vandiemenella; species Vandiemenella viatica. Next base: position 240,827,788 of record CM061921.1, read on the forward strand.
ACTCAGTTAGCAAAAACAATATTCAGGTAGCCATAAATAATAAAGATCTAAAGAATGTAAACGAAACAAAATTCTTTGGCTTATGGGTACAACAAAACATGAATTGGGATGTACACACAAGCAAATTGGCTACAAAACTGTCTTCAGTGTGTTACGGACTGAGAATCCTTGGGAATACTACCAGTATAAATACTGTAATACAAGCATACTATGGCCAATTCCACTCACTGTTAAGATATGGAATTATTTTCTGGGGTAACTCGTCACAAAGCACTAACATATTTAGGATGCAAAAACGAGCAATGAGAACCATATGTTGCCTAAAAAGATCAGAATCATGTCGAATACATTTCATAAACCTTGTCATACTAAATGTTCCATGCCTGTACATCTACGAAATAATCATCTTCACAAGAGAGTATCTCTTAAAAAACAACAAAATAATAAAAAATAATATGCTAAATAATCACTTCACTAGAGGGCATTACGACATCCACAAAAAAATTTGCAGGACTACAACATATCAAAAAAGTATTTTAAATTCTGGAACAGCACTCTATAATAAAATCCCAGAGGAAGTAAAAAATGCTTCCTGTAGCTCATATAAAATAAAACTAAAGGCATTTCTAGTGAGACACAGTTTTTACTCTATTGGTGAATATATGGACTCATAAAAAATATTCTAAGAATATTAACTTTGTATCTTGTCTGCATGTATACTTGTTTGTCATCATATTATCCATCATCTGTACAAATCCCATCATCTCATAAGTATATGTATCATCAATTCATTAAAATGACTTGTCTAATGTCAGTATGTACACCTGTACTATAAACTGACCAAATGGACCAATAAAAAAATCAAATCAAATCGAATCGAATAAAAACACATTGTATATTATTCACTTTGTTTTATTTTACCCACCTTCCATTGAAAAGTTCTTTATCAAATTATTTTTCATGTGTTCTTGTAGTGGCATAATGATTCATCACTTACATACTAATCTTAAGAACGAATTGTAATAGACACCAAAACACGATAAGAAATAAATTACATTGGATATAAGTTAGTATGTGCCACTTTTCACGAATTTCATTACAAAAGTGTGAAAATGTACAAAATAGATTAAAAAAATTCATGAAAACTGGTCAAATTTAACAAAAATTGATAAAAAAAATTGTAAAGTTCATCCATGAATGAAGTCAATGGTCGACATAACAATTACACGTGCATGTATCAAAATACCAGAAATATAATGTGCGTGGTTTACAGATATGTGTGATATATAGACGAAAAAGAAGTTTCTGCTGTAATAGCAGTTTCCAGATAAACTAAAACGTGGTAATTTTTTTTATCAAAATTTCAATTTTTCTGCTAAATAACGAAACTTGGTAGAATTCTGCAGAGTCAACACACACTTAATGTAACCATCACGATTGACGGGTCAGCGTAAGTACATTGGATGAAGCCTACATATGTATGCATGATAGTATGTAAAGTTCCTCCACGAAAGACATAACTTGTATGAATTAACTGTTTACGCTCGCCTTATTTTCATAACAATAACCTAGAGGGCCTACACGCACATAATATTACCATCATGATAGACCATTCAGAGGAAGTGAACAGGGTGCCAACTATAGAGTTCAGTGTTTTTACTAAACATGGTGAAAGAACATGTAGGGACACAGAAACTGACATTAACATAACATTTAAGGACAATGGATCTCTCTCTCTCTCTCTCTCTCACACACACACACACACACCAGATATTTGCAGTCATGGATACATGCAGAAGCATACGGACAATAGCACTAGCCAACAAAAAATATATTTTTGTCAGTTTCCTGGTTCTAGATAGTCAATTCTTACTAATTTTGGGTTGAAAAAAACGAATATGTAAATGAATTTTTTATTAGCTCTTGTTTTCAAGATACAATACAGCCCAGTGGAGAAAGACACACAACATCCCACACATCGATTTAACAGCAAACTGAAGAAGAAGAAAAAATTCCTAAGTAATAAATACAATATAATAGGGATGTTTCATTAAATTCATTTTTCAGAAAGCAGTGGTTGTTTTTAGCCTATTCTTGCAAACGTTTCCTTTTGAATTGCCTCTTGTATGTCAACGCCGGCATCTGTTAAAGATGGCGGCCGGTATAGAAGTTGTTGTTAGTTGCTCTCCGAAAATAAACTTTCTATCATCTATAAAGTGTGTACTATGCAAAGAATTGGTGACAACTGGTATTAGACTATGTTCTGTTATTCAAAAATGGGTTCACAGTGGTTGCATAAATAATTTGGAAACAGTGAGTGCGGGATGTGAGTGCGATCGCAAATGTTGCTATGGAAGAATGGAAGCCATAGAAAACTTTTTTTCTGGGAAAAGAAGAGTCAGTTATTGAAGCAATTAAGAAGGACATTTATGCAGCTAGCATGCTTATCCATCAAATGGAGAATCTAAAAAAGACAATCGAAAATGCGAGTTCAGCTGAAGGCCTAAAAAGTTTACGCGTGTCAAGAATCTTCAGAAGTGCTTTAAAGTAGAGACAAGAAACAGATTTAATTTGCTTTCATCCGCAACTTTTGAGAATGAAGATGACACTGAAGTTGTTATAGAAAAACCTTGCGAGGAAAAGAAATCACCCAAGATTCAAAAATGCATCGATGATCATTGCGGGAAGAAATCTGGTATTTGTTTACTTACTTCCAGCCATGGGAAAGGCCTAGCTGGAATCATCGCTGAAAAGGATCACAATTTCAATGTTAGTGGCATAGTTAAACCTGGTGCTCCGTTGAGTGAAATAGTGAAAGATTTTGATAAAATGTGGGACTTTAACACTGGAGACAGCTGCGTGATTATAGGTGGCGATAATGACGTCTACAAAAATGAAGCGAAAGCAGCAACAAGAACCTTAGCAGAAACGTTAAGAAAAATGAACAATATAAATGTGTATGTAGTCAGCATTCCCCACAGACATGACCTGATACCAGCCTCATGTGTAAACAAAGAAATTGAGGCTACAAATCGGAAGTATGAAAAAATTTGCAAAGCATTTACAAATGTCAATTATTTGAAAGTGGAATGTCCCAGAGGCGAATTTACAAGACATGGCATGCACCGAAACTACAAAGGGAAAGTAGCATTAGCTAACAGATTTTGCATTATATTAAAACAAAAAACGAAAATGCAAGTCACACTCAATTTGAAGTGAAAGATCTACCAATAGTATCTCAAATACCAAGTGTGTATGTAGAACACAAGAATTCTGTCCTGGACACTACAGAGTTATCTGTTACAACAACAGTGGTTGAAGCAACATCCAAACAGGTATGTACTACTCAAAATACTAACCCTAAAGAACTGTCTACCAAAAATCCTGTAAGTGCTACTGAAAGTGAAATGGATGTTTTTAGAAGAAAACAACCAGCCCGAAAGAGACATCCACCACCAAGAGGTGAGGATTTTTGGTGGCCACAGTCCAAACAATACACCCATAGTATCAACCTGCAATATTCAACATAGTAACAGGAGCACGTATAAAATAGGGTCAAATGAACTAGTTACAGTTCTGTATCAAAATGTGCAAGGTCTAAGTAATAAACTAAGTGAATATGAAGTGTTGTTAAATAACAGTTTGAATGATGTATCAGTTTTGTGTCTAAGTGAGCACTGGTTGCAAGAATTTCAAACAAGTTCAGCTCACATTCCCAATTTTGAATTGGTAAGTAGTTTCTGCAGAGAAACCTACAAGTGTGGTGGGACATGTATATATGTTAAACCTAATTTGAAGTCAAAGGAAATAAGACTGAAAAGTGCAAAATGTCTTGAAAAAGATTTTGAATACTCTGCATGTGTACTTATAGAATGTAAAATTACTATTGTGTGTATATATCGATCACCATCTGGCAACTTTACAGTGTTCTTAGAAAACATGGAAGATCTTCTAAGTGAACTAAAAAATCAAACAAACCATATAGTATTAGTTGGGGACTTTAATGTTGATTTTAATGGTAATTGTGTTAGAAAGCAACTGCTAATAAATTTGCTATGTCTTATAATATGTATAAAACTGTGTATGATGCCACTAGGTATGGTAACGGGAGTGAGTCTGCAATTGACCAAATATTTATCAACAAGGAAATATGTAACTATAACATCACAACAATAGATATGGGTTTCTCTGATCATCTGGCTATTAAATTATCTGTAAAGAACATATTCACCAAATCTTGCAGGACTGGTGAAAAGTATGTGCAGAGGAGGTCCTTTAATGATGATAATATCATGACTTTCAACTACATGCTTCAAAATATGAAGTGGGGGGAAGGAATGCATAATAGTATAGATGATAAGTTCAATTGTTTTATGTCTAATTATAAGTATTGTTTTGAAGTTGCATTCCCATTAAAAAGAGTTAGAATTACAAGAATCCAATCACGTGGATAACCCAGGGCATTAAAAATTCTGCAGAAAATCTTAGAATTTTAAACAAATTAGCCAAACAAAATAAAAATTTAAAGTCACATGTAAAATGCTATAGAAAAATTTTCAAAAAAGTAATATTAGCAGCAAAAAAGCAGACAAATGATACATATATTTCCAAGAGCTCAAATAAAATTAAATCCATTTGGAAAATTATAAATAAAAGCACAGGCAATTTTAAAGCAAAAACTAATTCATATGTTATAAAAAGTGAAGGAAAAATTATTCAGGACCCAAAAAAGATTGCAGATATTTTCAGTAAACACTACACAAACATAGCAAAAAATTTCACCAATGAGATGTGCAGTAGAAATGGTAATATAAATGTCCCCATGAATGAAAAAACTATGTTTCTATATCCAGTTACTATAACAGAAGTAGGAAATGCTATTTCTAAATTAAAAAATAAAATGTCCTGCAGTATTGATGGGATCCCAGATAAAATCATTAAACTACAGCTCAGGATACATTGTTTCCCACCTTACAGATATTATTAATGATTCCTTTAGTGCAGGAATATTCCCAACAGAACTAAAGTATTCAACAGTAACACCACTTTACAAAAAGGATGACAAATATAACATAAAGAACTACAGACCTGTGTCTATACTGCCTGGCTTTTCAAAAATAATTGAAAGAGTAATGTATGAAAGGCTCACTGATTTTCTCACTAGAAACAAAATACTAAGCAATTCACAACATGGGTTTAGGAAAAATAGGTCCACAGAAACAGCCATTTACAATTTTCTGAATACTGTTCTCAGTGCAGTGGATAAGGGTGAAATAAACAGTGGGTTATTCTTAGACCTGTCCAAGGCCTTTGATCTTATTAGGACATGACCTCTTATTAATAAAATTGTACAGATACTGGTATTCGTGGCAAAGCATATGATTGGTTTAAATCATATCTCTCCAACAGGTACCAGAGAGTAAAAGTATGTCATGATGGTAAAGAATATTTTTCAGAGTATCAGAAAGTTGACCACGGAGTACCACAAGGCTCAGTCTTAGGACCCTTACTATTTCTTATATATATAAATGATTTACCAAATCATTTATTAACAGCTGATGAGGTATTGTTTGCAGACGACACTAATATTTTTATAAAAGGGCAGGATGAAGTTGACCTACAACAGAAAATTACTGCAACAACAAAAGAAGTGGAAAAGTGGTTCCATGATAATTGCTTGATTGTAAATCATGAAAAGACAGTATGGATTAGTTTCACTCATATAATAAACAAAAATAACAGTAGTAATTTAGTGAAGATAGGAGATACCTATATAAAACAAATACATGACACAAAATTTTTAGGAATATGGTTGAATGAACATTTAAAGTGGGATAAACATGTTGAATCACTGAATAAGAAGTTAAGCAAATGTTGTTATATTTTAAGAATGCTTAAAGATTGCTGCTCTTTGAAAACAATGTTGTGTGCCTACTATTCATATATGCATAGCTTATTAAGATATGGTATAATTTTTTGGGGAAATTCAACACATGCAAAACAGGCATTCATACTTCAAAAGAGAGCTATAAGAATCATGAAAGGTATGAAACGTAGAGAATCCTGCAGGGATATTTTTAAAGAACTAAAAATACTGACTCTACCATGTATATACTTATTTGAGTGTATCTGCTTCCTGAAATCACATCAGGAATATGCAGCGCTAAATAAGGAAATACATAAACACGAAACAAGGAATAGGAATAATTTTCATATAGAGTGGCACAAGAAAGCTCTATACCAAAATAGTGTACTCTACCAGCCTAAAATTCTGTACAACTCTCTTCCTGAAAACATAAAACAAATATCAAATTTACATAATTTTAAATATAAGCTAAAAAATTTTTATTAGTCAATAGCTTCTATAGTGTCAATGAATATATGAACAATCGAGAAATGAACAAATATGATTAAATTATTTTGTATTGTAACTTGTAAAATATTGAAATATTAATTTAACTTCAGTTGAACATATGTATTGACTGTGCAATTTTAAGTATGATAATTATAATAATGATATGTAATCCTATATTGTGTGAAAAAATTATATTGTAATGCTTATTGTAATTACTGATGACTTGTCCTATGTCATAAATTATGACTTCATGGATCAAATAAAATTCAATTCAATTCAATCTCTTGTAAGAGTCCAGCAGTAGTCGGCCAGCATTGACTCATCCCAACGACCCTGATAGCTGCGTTCCATTACAGATATATCTTGGTGAAATCTTTCACCATGCTCATCGCTTACAGCTCCACAGTGTTTAGGAAAAAAATCAAGATGGGAGTGTAGGGAAATGAAGTTTCAGAGACATGTTGCATCCAAGGTCATGGTACTTTGTAGGAGTTCTTTCACCAACTGTTAGTAGTTCTCGGCTTTTCTGTTGCCTAGAAATCCTCGTACCAAACCTTTGAAGGCTTTCCAGGCTGCTTTCTCTTTCCTTTCCAAAATTTTATCAAATACAGGGTCCTTCATTATTGTGCGTATTTGAGGGCCCACAAAGATTCCCTCTTTAACCTTTTGATTCACTCATTCTTGGAAAATTAAGGTACTGGAAAGCCTCTCTCCATCCTTGTTCATGGCTTTCACGAAGTTCTTCATTAATCCCAGCTTAATGTGCAGGGGTGGAAGCAGAGTGTTATTTGGATCAACTAGAGGCTCATTTTGGACATTTCTCTCCCCGGGAATTAGATTTCTTGAAGGCCATTTGTCTTTTATGTAGTGAGAGTTTCTGTCTCGACTGTCCCACAAACACAGAAAACAGCAGTACTTGGTATAGCCTAATTGCATGCCCAGGAGTACAGCAATAACTTTCAAGTCACCACAAATCTGCCATTTATAATTCTAGTATTTGATTGACTCGAGAAGTAATTTCACATTCCCGTAAGTTTCCTGCATGTGAACGGAATGTCCAATGGGAATGGAAGGAAGAATTTGCCGTTGTGTAGTAAGGCTGCTTTCAAACTAAGCTTTGAAGAGTCTATAAATAACCTCCACTTCCGTGTATCATGAGTTATGTTCATAGAATTCATCAAACCATTAACATCAGTACAAGCAACAACATGTTCTTTCTTCTCAAAGAAATGAAGAAGAGTCTTGTGACGAGTCCTGTATTTTGTGATTTTGACTTTTGGTTGGAGTAGATGCCATTGCTTCAGTCTTGATGCCAGAAGCTCTGCTTTCTCCATTGGCAAGTCAAGATCTCTTACGAGATCATTCAATTCTGTCTGATTTAGTCTGCGAGGCTCACTGAAATCTTCTGCCACGAAATCTGGGTCATGGGATCTCATAATTTTGAGGTAGTTCTGAAATTGGCAGATTAGCCGAGTGAGGAACGGGCCGAATGGCTGATGGAACACTGGAATACTGTACCGATTCCTTCTTCTTTCTTGTCCAACCTCGATTCATGGAGGGCGTCATGCAGAAATAACAATTGTCAACGTGGCTTGTTGGCTTACGCCAAATCATGGGTACAGCAAACTTCATTGCTCGTTTCTTCCCATTCAGTCACTCTCGCAGTCTCACTGAGCAAGAGCTGCAACAAACATGTGGGACCCATGATTTATCCTGGTCACCAACCTTCACACCGAAGTAATGGAAGTATGCTGTCTTTACAACTGGGCTAATGGTTCGCTTCTGTGCTTCACAACTTATTTCACCACAGATGTACCGTAACAAAAGTTGTTGACGGCATTAACACACTTTGTGGCATTCTGATCTGAAAGCAGAAAATTGTAGATTTTAGTTTGAGTGATTGATTCTGAAATAACAAGTATTAAAAAAAGTAGTTTTTAAATCGTAATTCGATTTTAAATTGTCAATTTTTTTTTAATTTTTGTATTTGAAAGCCCATATTTTTAGTTGTAAGGCGAATAGCAGAGAAAGTAACTTAAAGCAGCGATAGTGAGATTTCTCAAGTTGGTACCTTCCTTGAAAACAAGAGCTAATCTTAACTTTTTACGTTGATTTTCGTGTTTAGCGCGACGAAATACTTCGGCAATAACTATTTTTGAGCCCAAAACAATTTTGATGTTGGGTAGTGTCATGTATCAAGCATAAGCATGTATAGGGGGAAAAAGAGATGTGAAATTTGCAACGAAAAATATGCACAGTTTCAGTAAAAAGCATGAAACTACTATAAATATCCGAAATTTGACTTTCCAGAGGTTCTTCCTCACAAGGGATCTATGGAACAAGATTAATAAATAAATAAACCTGCTTCCCTGCTCTGTTGTTCATTACAAATGCCACAACAGTAACTCCAATAACAGCTTGTGTTAATTAGTCTATATTCTCCAGACCAGAAATCCTTTGAACCCTTCCACTAATCCCAACGAAATCTGAATTAAACCATTCAATCACATTTTTTAGATTTTTTAATCTACCATCTGTATTCGGATTGCTACCTTTCGAAGCTATATCTTGTAGAATTTGGCTTTAAATTGACTCCGTTTATCGTACCGTATAGTCGGTATCTTATACTGGGATCTATAGAAAATTATTTATTGTATTGTATTGAATGTTTCAGTGACTTCTCACTGAGAAGTCCCCATTGGAATTGGATTAGAGAACTATTTTACCTATGAAATATTTTTACCAAAAATAAACCATTTTTTCATTTGTTGTTTGAGACGGATATGTTGACTCAGAATGCCCTACATTTATTTAATGTGGTGATTTCCTACTGTCTTCCGCATCCCCACGCTGGTGAAAAGTCTGATTCATTCACCTTTAGGGGCCATATCCTACCACAAGTTCAAGAGAAGTTACCTGTACCAATCTCCGGTCCGCCGCCCTCTCTTCCAGAAGCTGTTGGCAGCGAGAGGATGAATCGTTATACTGGGAACAGTTAAGTCGACAGACCCTTGTCCGCAATAAACATTTTGCCAGCGGGTTTAATCGTGCCGTATTAGATTTGTGGTGCGTTCGGATGTGACAATTTTTTTATTATTATTTATCTAACATTTATACAGCCTAATATTTAGATACTAAATTAGGCCCTATTACATACATTTTTTTAATTATTGACTAAAGGTTCTACCAGTGTCGCTGGTTTCATTACTGGTTAATCTGGCCTCTCAGCTGTGTGGATTACCGGATAGCCTCCACAGTCTCCCGTCCCCGCAAGGAGGCAGGCCAAACCTGTTTTCTGGCGAATCCATGTTAACAGTTTACAATTTTACAGTCTAAGAAAGTTTTATGTAAGCAATTAGCAAATTTTTCCGCTTCACTTAGCTAATTGGTAACTTTATTATTATTCTCGTGTCAAAAACATCAAAATACACAGTTAAATACATTTTGTAAATCAACAACTTTAAACACACTTGGCCCAGTACTTCGCAACCTCAATAATTGGTAACTGATACGAAATGATAAATTATTAAATATTAAACATTATGCGTTACAGATGAGTAAGTCAGTAAACGAATAACAATATTTACATTGGTAGTTATTTGACAAATACAGTGCGAGCTTACATTTGTTTATCGGTTAGTGAATACAAGATCACATTACATCAGGTTGTTTTACAATGAATTTCTAACATTTTTTTTAAGATACAGATCTACTGCGATTTGAAATACATGGGTTATTATTTCGACAGTTTCTACATGCATACATTAGTACTGCCTACTTCGCTTCCACAGCCTTGAACCAGTTCGTGTGTTATCGAAATTCCGTTACTATTAATTTCTGACTTGTTTTTTGAAAGATATTTTTTTAACTATATTAAAGAGATGGTAACATTCCAATTCTTTCCTCAATGCAATTGGGCCATTTTTATGCCTTTTAGTAATACAAACACTGCCCAATTTTATTTGCGTCAATTTGTGCTCAATACGCACGCGGCCTGTGAGGCATTAACCTCGCTGGCTAGGTACTGTATCGGCACTGCTGACCACTGTAAATTCCGTGGCGAACACGACCTTGCTCCGGCATTGTAAACTTTCATAGTTCCTTGAATATCAATTACATGATGTTTATATTGTAGTACGGCAGCTAAGGACGCTACATCTTGGAAGGATATAACTGTTATTGTTATTTTTTACATCTTTCTGTATTCACCACACTATTCCTTCCACCGTTATTATCCCGGAAACAGTCAACCATTCCTGGTCCGTCTGGCATTTCCAGCAGAACCGGATTGGCTGACCCGTCGGGATCACTTCCGGTTACCGGAAGTTCTCGCACTACTCTCTTAACTACAATGCACATATTCGCCTAGATTCCGTCTGTGCAGCTGCTGGGGTCCCAGAGGTGGCCTGCCCCGCCCGACTACTAGTCGGTACAGATACTTTTTCCTGTGTAGTTTAGACACTTTGTCTGATAGGTTGACAAGCCTGCTCCATAATTGCTCGTCCAGGATTATATCCCGTGTTAGCAGGTCCCGCATTTCGCTAACGTCCGCTTTTCTCACCTCTTCCGTTTCAGGACACTCCCACAAGACATGCTCAGGTGTTCCTTCTGCGCCACACTCACATGCACTGGTTTCCTTCAACCCTCTTTGGTATAGCATCTGGTTATATGGTCCGTGTCCGGTCATGTAATGTATTAGCCCATGCGAAGGATTAAAGAATCCTAGATTCAGCCTCTCTTGGACATTTGTAAACACGTTGTATAATCTTCTGCCGGTTTTTAATTTTCACCACAGTTTGTGCTACTACTACCACAATCTCCTGCACCTTGGCCTGATTGTCTTTACGCAGCCAGTATATGGCTCCTCGTCTTCTGATCTCGAGATCCAACGGCCATACCCCTACTAATATTGTGAGTGAGTCAGCAGATGTAGTAGCATAGGCACCACTTAGAAGTATCAGAATGCTTCTCTGCACTCTCAGTACCGCCTTACGAGGTTTCACCTGCAGTAATTTATGCGCCCAGACCCTGCTAGTGATGCCAGGATAGAATCATGGTATCTTCTTATTAAGATGTTCGGGAGATGGAATTTCCTCTGGCCTATGCTTACAAATTTGTTCATGACCGCCTTAGCTCTTTCACATGTCTCGGAAATATGGTTTGCGAAGTTTAGGAATTCATCCAGAGTGATGTCTAAGTATCTGGTTGTCGGCTTCCATTTTATGGTGATGTTATTCATCTTAACAATTGGATCCCGCTCCAATTTCCCTTTTAGTAGCATCATTTGGGTCTTCTTTGGTGCAAGGCTCAGCTTAGCCTCCAAGCACCATGCCTGAAGTCCTTTGATCACTACCTTGGATTTATCTTCTATATCTTGTCTGGTCCGACCTTCAATCAACAACAGAAAATCGTCTGCAAAGGCGACCAGCCCCAGCAAGCCACACAGCCCCTCCAAACGCCTAAGAGCATCTTCAACAACTAAATCCCAGAAGACTGGCCCACTTACTGAGCCCTGGGGACAGCCCTTAGTTAGACGTTTATCTACCTTCCCTCGTGGACATCTCAATGTGGCGAATCTATTCTTACAGTAATCCCGCAGTGTATTATACAGGTTACTTGAACAGTTGATTTCCCTTAGGCGGCGGAACAACATCGGCCAACATAAATTGCCGAAAGCCCCGGAAATATCTATGAAAATCCCTATTACGTACTTCATAGTATTACTTTAACTAAATTTACCGCCCTGTTGACTGCGTCTTCGGTCGACCTGCCTGCTTGAAAGCGATATTGGTTCATTTTCATGCCTATTTGGCTTCTGTGACACTGCAGTTTGTTAATCAATACTTTTTCCTGAACCTTTCCAAGGACGTTTAGCAGGCAGATCGGCCGATACGATTTTGGGTTTGTCAGATCCCTGTCTCCCCCCTTGGTCAATATCATGACTTCACTTTGCTTCTAGATGTTCGGAACCCGGCCTTGCTGGAGGCACTTGTTAAAAAGTGTACTTAGTGGGAAGGCCAGTTGGACTACTAGGGCCTGCAACACTTCTGCTACTATCCCGTCCGGTCCCGGTGCTTTATGCTTTGCCATACTGTTTATGGCCTTTACTACTTCGTCCACTGTTATGTCCTCCCCTTCCGATTCAGCTACATAAAACTGAGATTGATCACTCCGCACGTTTCTATGAAAGTCGGTTTCTCTACCTACCTCATCATCAGGTAGTAGCTGCCTTAATAATTCCTCCACTGTTGTAGTCCAATTTTTAGTCATGATACCTTCCTCAGTCCTCACAGTGGCTAACGTAGTAGGTGGTCTTATTTTTCCGGCAACTATCTTATACGGAATGCCCCAGGGATCTGATATAAGATTGGATCTGACATAGGCCTCCCACCTATCTGTTTTAGTTTTTAGGAGTTGCTGCTTTAAAAGCTTCTTTCCTTTCCCTGTATCTATTAAGCAAAACAAGCCTATCAGCCGCCACAGCACAGCGTTGGTACTGCCTCCACGCCTTTCGCATGTTCGATCTCATTCTATGCAGTCTCTCATCCCACGGTATATCCTTCACCCTTTTTACCTTTGCCAGTGGAATACTGCCTTTCATTGCTGTTTGGATGGACCTAGTCAGTTCCCTTGCCATATGGTCCACGTCATTGCCCTCCAGCAAGTCCACTGGAAAATGGAAACTCTCCCGATGTCTCTGCCATACCGCCCTTCTGATATTATAGCGAAGTTTAGTATTCCCATAACTAGTTGCCTCAGTTCGTTGCCGAGAGAGGTCATATAGAATTATATTATGGTCACTCGTGGTTTGGTTATCTACCAGCCGCCAATTACATAACATATTTCCCACAAGATCGTTAGTAATTGTTACACCTATATTAGATGTAGCTCCACGCCTATCATTAAAAGTAGGGGGATTGAATGGTTTGTTCCTTCGGATGTGACAGTGGCCCGATGGTGGATGGGAGGGCAGGCGTACTCGTCGGTTGACCACGTCTAACCACTTCAAGGGAGGATAGCCGTGTTGTGTGCCAAACACATCTAACCCCTTCACATATAAGCCTGCCATCCGAGAACAAGTATTGGACTCCCTGTATCATTCTGTATCATCACACACCATTGGTCGGAGACTAGCAGTAGCTGGACTAAGGAATTACCGTCCAATGTGTAGGCTGCTGTTAACACCACAACACGGATGGCTGCGTTTGGAATGGTGCCGTGATTGGGGAGCATGGACCACTGCTGAACGACGTCGCGTTGTGTTAAACAATGAATCGCGGTTTTAAACTACCTCGAATGACCTTCGTCAGCGAGTATGGCAGCGATCTAGGGAGAGGACCCTTTGGATGGACACAGCGGTGTTACTTCTGTCGTCATGGTGTGGGGGGGTTATCGGGTATGACTTCAGTTTAGGGCTGGAAGTAATTAAAGGAACTCTGACGGCTCAGCAGTACGTCATTGACATCCTGCAAACTCATGTGTTATCTTTAATGCGATAGTATCGTGGTGCCATTTTTGAAAATGACAATGTTCATGCGCATACGGCACGTGTCTCTATGAACTGTCTGTGTTACATGTTGGTGATTTTTTCAGCCCGATTCCTTAGTTGCTACGATAACTGTTTTGTGGGTTGTTTCTGACTTGCAACTCAGTCAGAAACAACCCACAAAACAGTTGTCTGTTTTACGTTGAGGTACTCCCATTGTAATAATAGATGGGGGTTTGTTGTGGGTAATTATTGTTTAGCATTGCCCGCTTACCTTTGATTACTTTTAATATTAATAATTTTATTGATTTTATTAATTTAATATTTTAATCATTTGATTTATCAAATAGGAAGTGTATGCAAAGTGACATGCTATCTTTTATCACTAAGAAAGTAATAACCTGACATATTTATTTAAATTAAACATTAAAGGCTGATAGACGCAGGTGTATTTACAATTATTTTTAGTATTCAAATAATCAAGGGTTCAACCAAAATGTTAATACTAAACAAACAACAATGAAATATAGTTAACATAAAAAAATGGACATAAGAATCTAACATGAAAATCCAATAATTTATAAAGTACTCACAAACACAAGCTAACAGAAACAAATATCTGCATTTTAATTCAACTTGGGTGCCATTAAGTTTTTGACTTAAACAAAATACTACTTTCTGATCGATAGGAAAATTATTACATAGTCTTCCCATATCGAATCAGGTTTCTCACGGCTATTAACACGCTCAGAACGATTGTTAGAGAGTGATAATCTGCTCAGAGGCGTCGAGTAACGCGAAACGCTGAGTTCTTTTTACTGGCAGAATGTCTTACCGTTATTTTAACAACGACGGCGTTGAGTCTGCATGTAAGCAAACGCACGTTTCCTTCAGACAACAGTAAGGATACCGCAAGCCCATAGGTGGCTCAAACAGTACTCTTACATCTGGTGGTAATCGAAATGGTCAACACCACAGTACGGCCCAGGTGACGGCGTGACCGCTGTCTCAGAAAGTCACCGACACAAGACCACTCGAAGACGTTCGTTTATCATGATGTCGTGTTGGAATCCCCTCCAGCTTCATCGAACTCAAATCCGTGGTTCCATAAGATAAGTGAACACAGAATATACCAAACAGCTAGTTATTATATCGTAACAGCAACGTTGATTTCACGATTTGCAGGGGAGTCCTCAATCACGTGATTTATTCTTAGATTTGTCATAACTGTCTAGCCTCGGAAACGCTCGACCGTCTCCGGTTCTGACTTCAGCTACGTCAACAAAAGATTCTCCAGCCAAATTGTTTACATGACTTGGGAAGGAACTGTAAACCTGCACCTGCCCGTAGATAAGCGGTTCTCTGTCCACCCCACCGCATTGTGAAGGCCATTGTTGGTTCAGCTCAGGTACAAGGAATTCCCATTACAGGTGGCCTCCCTCTGGACTTCGCAAATCGGCCGTTATGTATCGCACAATTTCAACCAAATATTTAAATCCTTCTTAAATATTAATTAATTATTATTATTAGGGCGAGCGAAGCAAGCTCTTACAATAGGCGACGATTTGTGCACACCTTGTGGTGTACTTTTTGAAATAACTGCTGCACCTAAAGACGTGAAATTGAACATCATAATTCAAACTAAATTCTAGATGTGCCATCAATCATTATTTTTGAAAAAACCAAATAAATTATAATTATTTTTGTTCGTGCATGCGGACTAGGAGAGGTCTTCAGTGTGGAAATCGCTATCGTAGAACGAAAATGTCCATAACGTATTACGTCACCTATGGTTTCTTGCCCTAAAACAGTTCCGCCTGGTGGGCCTCCGTTTAAGAGAAATCGGGGATTAAAAAGTATAAAAATTGTGTCTAAATGAGTTATTCCGCTACGGAAGACGGTTTGCTAATAACGTCGGTTGAGGTGGTGTATTCCTGAGAGGAGAGTCGTAGATTCGATCTCACAACCCGCGAAATATTTTTTTTTTTTCCTGTTTGTATTTTTTGTATTGCTATTCGATCTCATAACATTATAAGTTTGTTTTGAAACAAATTGTCGCAATTATTTATTTTCATTTAAGAAAGACGCAAATGTCTGGATGATATAAAATATTTGAAACAAAAATTACGCGCACATCAAGAACATTTTATCATGGATATCCTTCCACTGTCACATACAGTAATTATTATCGATGTAAGAAATCATATTTCGTTAACATTTGTATATTCATAACTTCAATTCAAAATTTGTTATTAATACTGGTCACATTCGCTATGCTTATAATCGCACTCTGGAATTCAAAGAATGTGTTCGTGCAAAAGCAGAAGTTGGCAAAAATGAATCATTCATACTTCGCACAGTATGGTTTTACACTATTCGGAGAATTGCTACCACACATAATACTTTGTACTCAGGAATCAGACAACCAGTTTGGTCTAACGATACGTGGAGAAATTCGGCGTTTGGAGCTGGAGTATGAAAACGTTACCGTGACCTGTTCAAAATCGGGAAAGCTGACGAAATAACTCAATGCAAAATTTTTGGATTTGGTGACTAAACAATACGTTATAAATGAAGATTTTTGTTGTTGGTTGATTCGTGGAGTGGTCACGTTGTACGGCGGTTTAAGATCAAGACTTCTCAAATGTATATGGAAATGTTACTTGCACAGCAAAAGTGTTACCACCCAAATGTACGCATTAATGTCAGCCATGTGATGTGAATTTCTATCATCAGGTTTTTTTTTTTTTTTTTTTGCTGTCGTCAGTCTTTCGACTGGTTTGATGCAATCCTCCATCCCTTCCTATCCTGTGCTAATCTCTTCATTTCTACATACCCCTTACAACCCACGTCATCAATTATCTTCTTCATATATTCTAATCTCGGTCTTCCTCTACAGTTCTTACCTTCCACTGTTCCCTCCAGTAACAAATTAACCAATCTAGCAAGTCTCAAAATATGACCTACCAGCCTGTCTCTTTTTTCTGTTAGCTTCTTCCATAAACTTCTTTTCTCACCCTTCATCTCCAAAACTCGTTCATTTCTTACTTTGTCTGTCCACCTAATTTTCAGCATTCTTCTGTAGCACCACATTTCAAATGCTTCAATTTTCTTTCTCTCCGGTATTCCTAAAGTCCATGTTTCACTACAGTAAAGTGCTGTGCTGCACACATAGAGTTTTAAAAAGTTCTTTCTAATTCCTAGATCAATATTTGAAACTAAAAGATTTATCTTTTCATGAAGGCTCTTTTTGCCAGTGCTATTCTGCTTTTAACATCATTCATGCTTCGGCCATCAGTTGTAATTTTCTTTTCCTATTGCATCCGATCCTATTTTTATATTTAATCTACTAGTATTGGTATCATTTCTGCTACATTTCATTACTTTTGTCTTGCTTTGATTTATATTCAGTCCAAAATCTTCGTTTAGTATTTTGTTCATGCCATTCAGTAACTTCTCAATATCCTCAGGCTTCTCTGCTAACAAGACAATGTCATCAGCAAATCGTAGCATACTGATTTTTTTCTCCCTGAAAACTTATGCCACACGGAAATTTTTCTTTGACTTTCTTCATTGCTTCTACATACAAGTTGAATATTAACGGGGATAGACTACAACCTTGTCTCACACCCTTTTTAACTGATGTATGTCCCTCGTGATTCTATACTTTTATTATAGCCACTTGATTCTTATATAGTTTATAGAGTTTTCATCTATCTCGATACTTTAGACCTGTCTTCTTTAAAATTTTGAACATCTTATCCCACCTAACATTATAAAAAGCTTTTTCTAAATCAACAAATGCCATAAAAGAATCTTTGTTTTTCTTGATCCGCCTTTCAAGTATTAATCTTAAAGACAGAATTGCTTCCCTTGTACCGCGATTTTTCCTAAACCCAAACTGATCTTCACCTACTATCTCTTCTACAACCCTTTCCATCCTTCTGTATATTATTCTGGTCAGTAATTTTGAAGCATGTGATGTTAGACTAATGGTACGATAATTCTCACATTTGTCGGCTTGTGCTTTCATTGGGAGTGTGAAGATGATATTTTTATTAAAATCAGTTGGAATTTCTCCTGTTTCATAACTTTTTGTTATCAGCTTGAATAATCTTTCGATTCGTTCTTCTCCTAGGGATTTAAGAAGTTCTGCAGGGATCTCATCAATTCCAACTGCCTTATTTGCTTTGAAGTCATTCAGAGCTTTATTAAATTCTGTCCTAAAAACAGGATCTCCTAAGTCATCAATGTCGACATCGCCTTCCTTTTACATTACCCTATTGTTCCAGTCGTCCCTAACATACAGTTTCTCAATGTATTCCTTCCATCAGTTAGTTCTATTGTCTCAGCTTAAAAGAGGTTTCCCATTGGCAGCTTTAATGTTCACATCTCTTTCTTCATGTCTCCAAAATCCTGTTTGACCTTCCTATATGCAACATCTACTTTACCTACCATCATTTTCTTTTCTATTTCTTCGCACTTTTCTTCTAGCCATTTTTCTTTTGCTTTTTAGCATTTCCAGTTTATTTGATTTGTAAATTGCCTCTATCGCTCTCTTGCTGCTTCATCCTAAGCATTTTTGTACCTTCTCCTATGATCTATCAGCTCCAAAATTTCTTCTGTGATCCAAGATCTTCGGGCGGCTTGTTTCCTAAAGCCTAATGTTTCTTTACCAGCTTTTATTATTTCAGTCTTTAATGCATTCCTTTCATCCTCAGTGCTCCTTTCAGAGTTACTTCTTAGACCTAAGTCTACCATTTCTGCAAATTTTTCTCTTTTGCTAGATTGTTTCAGTTTATTCACTTCCAGTCTGTTCCGCTTATACACCTTCCTTATTCGCTTGAATTTCAGCCTGCACTTCATTACTATCAAATTATGGTCCGAGTCTATGTCTGCTCCTGGGTACACTTTACAGTATAGAACTTGATTCCTAAATCTCTGTTTGACCATGATATATTCTAGCTGATATCTGCCTGTATCCCCAGGACGTTTCCAGGTGTATCTTCTTCTTGCATGGTTCTTAAACAGTGTGTTTGCGACAACTAGCTTATATTTTTCGCAAAATTCTAGCAACCTGCTTTTTCGCTCATTTCTTTCTCCGAGACAAAAATTTCCTTCAGTATTCCCCTCTTTTCCTTCTCCCGCTCTTGCATTCCAATCACCCATGATTATTAGATTTTCCTCCCCCTTTACATATTGGATTAATTCTTCAATTTCAGCGTATATTTTTTCTATTTCTTCGTCATATTCCTGTGACGTTGGCATATACACTTGGGTCTAATGTGGTTGGGATGGGCTTAGTTTCTAACCTCAACAAAATAATCCTGTCACTAAACTGTTCATAATAACTCACCCGTTTCCGTACTTTCTTGTTCATTACAAATCCTACACCTGTGACTCCATTCACAGCTTGTGTGCTAATTATCCTGTGCTCCCCAGACCAGAAATCCTGTGCGCCCTTCCATTTAATCTCACTATTCCCAACAACATCTAACTTAAGTTTTTCCATCTCCCTTTTTAAGTTTTCTAACCTGCCTGCCCTATTCAGACTCCTTCCATTCCACGCTCCGACTCGTAGAATGTTTCTATCCATTCTGATGACTCCTCCCTGAGCAGTCCCCACCCGGAGATCCGATTGGGGGACTATTTTACCTCCGGAATATTTTACCCAGGAAGAAGCCATCATGATATATGTAATTTGAGAGGATTACATGTCCTCGGGATACCCTTTGGGTCTTTAATGCAGTGGTTTCCCGTTGCCTTCAGCATCCCCATGCCGTTGATCATTTCTGATTCATCCGCCTTTTGGGGCCGTTTCCAACCCCAAGGGCAAGAGGGTGCCCTGAACCGCTCCCCGCTCTTCCGCCCTCCTTTCGGAAGCCGTTGGCAAGCAGTGGGTGACTCCTTATACCGGGAATCTTTCAGTCGCCAGAGCCTCGTCCG
This sequence comes from Vandiemenella viatica, assembly GCA_031002005.1. NCBI lineage: Eukaryota > Metazoa > Arthropoda > Insecta > Orthoptera > Morabidae > Vandiemenella > Vandiemenella viatica. The sequence continues at coordinate 240,847,575 of CM061921.1, forward strand.
TGCAAACAGGGTGCACCACGTGAAGGAGAGGTTGACATTTGGTTGGAAACCCTTACACCCCAATCATCAGGTAAAAATACTAAAAACGAGGCTTCAAAGCGCACCCGAAAAGTTGCAAGATAATATGAAATATCATTTCGTGAAGATGCTGTTAAGATACATTCAATTATTCAGACCATTTTGCCTGTATGTTATGATGTGGTAATATATGCGTCATGTTGTTCAAAATTAATAAAGGAAAGACCGGAATTTGCAAATGTTAACGAAATTTGATTTCCTACATCAATAATAAATACTGTATGTGTCTGTGGAAGGATATCTACCATAAAATGTTCTTTGTGTACACGTAATTTTTGTTTCTAATGTTTTGTATAATTCAGATATTTGCGTATTTCTCAAATGAAAATATATAATTAGGAGAATTTGTTTCAAAACAAATTTGTAATACTACAAGATCGAATAGCAATACAAAAAAATACAAATAGAAAAAAAAAATATTTTGCGTGTCATGGGATCGAACCTAGGAACCTCCGCTCAGAAACATACCGCCTCAATATGCATGGTTAACAGACGTTATTAACTAATTGTCTTCCGTAGAGGTATAACTCATTTAGACACGATTTTTATACTTTTTAATCCCCGATTTCTTTTAAACGGAGGCCCACCAAGGAGAATTGTTTTAGGGCAAGAAACCAGTGGTGATGTACTATTTTTCAGAAATATTTGTTCTACGGTAGCGTTTTCCACACTGAAGACCTCTCCTTGTGAGAGAAACCAGAGGCGACCGCGACACGTGACCACGTCAAGTGGTTTGAGACAGCTTTTGTTGAGAGTACAGCGCGGCATATTGGAGGTATGTTAATGTGGTTTTGCTTTCCTTGCTTCTAAGTGTGTCCAAGGAGAGGGACGGAGTTTGAAGTCGCTGTTGGCATTGTATGGAATTATAATGTGACGATTATATGACACCATTAAGTGCAAATATAATACATATCAGAGAAGATCCTAATAAAATAACTTACCACCGCAACGATAACGGTGGAACAATCAAATAAACTGGTCACCAAAAGAGTAGTTTGTGAGTTTATTCTCTAGATAGATTTTTTTGTATTAAATATTATATATGGTTGTTGAATGTTCTTTGTAAATAAATCTGTGACTTGTGTAAATGTAGATGTAATGGTTTTGTAACTATACAACGAAGTCCCGCTGCCTCCCTTAATTAGTTATTTAAATAACTGTTTAATTTTAATGATTAACTATACATAGCTTAATGACAATACCTAAAAATTAAAGCACACTCTACATGGAGATTTTGAGAACTGTTTAACGGTAGAAATATGTTTCCATGCAACTGAAGCAAAACAAAAATGTATGCAGGTCAGTAGTTTAATGAAGCCAATCACAAGAACCATAAAATATTTGATAAAACGAGAGGTCATTCTTTATAATGCAATCACCCAGAATCCGCCTTGACAACACTGCTGCATTTTAAAGATAATGGCTACGTCTCCAAGATCACCGAGCTACTGATTAAAATATTGACTAATTCCTGTCGGTAAAGTGACTCAGTGAAATCTATTTTCATCACCATATATTCATGAAATAATAGTCCGTGTTATTCTGTATGGTCCCCCCCTCATCTCGAATTTCCAGTATTGAGTGATAATTATTTCGCGTTGGCTGGCCATGGCAAAGTCTGTTAAAGTACCACTATTTAGAAAAGTGTTAAAGTCAACCATAGCCAGAAACTTCTGTTGGTTTAACATATGTTGGTTTATAGAGAATAAAAAATTTAGAACACCTTGCATTAAATAGAATATTTTCTTATTACAGTATTGTAATATTATAAATTCAAGTATTTTAAAATGTAAAAAAAGGAGGAAATTCGAAAACGGAAATCTCGTATCGGATTTTGATTATGGTTCGTGCAGTTTAAATGTTAAAATTCTTATGATTATTATTTAATTTCTTTAATGTTTCTTATAACAAAACTTCGCGAGCCACCACAAAGCCGTGCTTTTAGCTAGTTATTTTAAACATTGTACGAGTCTGACACATCAGTCTTGATACATCATGGCCAATAAAATCCCCAGATCTGTCCCCGATAGAACATGTGCAACCAGCTCGGACATCAACTCCGTCCCAGTGCAAATATCCCGGATATCAAGAACCAGTTACAACAGTTGGGTGACAACTTACCTAAGGAGAGAATAAAACTACTTTATGACACCTTTCGCAATCGAATCAGTGCATGCACCCAGGCCAAAGGGGGTGCAACGTCATACTGGTAAGTGGGTTCATACTGAAAGGTTTTATGTAAATTATACTCGATTTAGTAATCACTGTGAATAACATCACATACCTTCTAAACCTTTTAAGTTTCATTTCCACCTCTTCTGGGTGCCTTACTTTTTTTTCAGGCTGTATTTTTACCTCAGAATCCAACACTTTCTGAGGCACATTGCTCCTCGCCTCCTTAGATAATTTGTTCTAATTCCCAATTCATCTATCAACAAGAGAAAACTTTCGTACTCAATTATGACTAAAATCAATTGCTAATTTACTACCATGGTCCTCTCTTCCTTTCCATATGCTGCTTCTAAATCTTCTCCCAATATATGTTCGGACCTCGCTGCCAGTATATGCATTTTACATGCCCACAATTGTCTCCACTTGTTTACTATCCTGTAATTACTCCAAACGCAACCATCTTATCATTTCACTTAATGAGTACATCCTTTGATATTTTTCACAGACAAATCTAGCTGCCTTCCTTTGCATCCCCTCCAGCTCCAGTATTTGATAAAAATATAATGTAGGACCCATGTTATTATCTCACAATATTCTAGCAAAGGCTTAGCAAAGGTCTTGCGTCCCATGTCCCTTTCTTACTTGGTTCATCCTCTCCAGTAGACGTAATACTTTGAAAACTTTCCGTGTGACCTTCTCAATGTGCCCTGCCGAGTTTAGCTAACTGTTAACTGATGTTCAGCAATATTTACATTTTATTCCTTCAACATACAATTTCTCTCCCACTGAATAATCATAAAAATAACATTTATTTTCCTATATATACGCCTAATAAGTTGACTCTTCTTGGCGTTCATAATCATTCCATGCCTACCCTCCAACCTAGATATTCTGTATAGATTCATTTGCATTTACTCACAATCCTCTCTCGGCGTGCTTCTATTATACAATATTATGTCATCTGCAAACAGCATAAACACTGACTGTAGATCAAGAACAGAATCATTTATCAGAATAAAGAACAGTAAAGATGGTGCACCTGTTCTTACTTCAGTTCCCACTAATACTGCATTACTCACAGACTCTCTATTTCCTACCCCTTACGAATTTATCCACCCAGCAAGATAGAACTTGGTTTATTATAATTATCTTAATTTTATTCACAATAATTTCATAGTTCAGTCAGATTCCTTACATAGATCCAGTGCCACACAACCTGCTCGTCCTATCTCATCTGAGATATCTTGTACATACCTTTACTAACTGAGATACACGTGAATAACCTACATTAAATTCAAGTTGCTCACCTACAAATCACTTCTTTTCGTCGCAGATTTTCCTAATGTAGCTGGCTGTATAACAATAGTTTTCCGCCCAATTTTTCCTATGGAGGTAGGAAAAGAGCTTTGCTCCATGATTATTCCCCCCTTACTCGTAATATCCTGTGAATCATTTTATAATTTCCCAGTATACTTATTTTCACTAATATCGAAATAATACTCCATCTGTCCTATTAGTCTAACCCATAGGTTCCCAATCTTTCTTGGTCTACCAACCCCATTTCGAAATAAAAATTATTCACTGCTCCCCTTTTCCAACAAAAAATTGCTCTCCACCCACTTTTCAGAAAAAAATCTTTCCAACTTTCCTTCTTTTAATAAATAATATAATAAACTAGCCTCGTACCCGCGACTTCGTATGCGTGGATTTAGAATTTTTTTGCCAGAATTAAATATAGTAAGTTGTTGGTAACGAAGGATTAGTCCCAAACAATATCGAGTCGGCATAATACGACAGGAAAGCTATCACTATATCATTCTACCGTCGAACCTGCCTCTTGAAGAGAATTAATTTCCAACATATTTCTGTCACTATTCGATAAGATTTCAAAATTTCGTGACTACATCTGTTAATCATACTGGAAAAAATAACCTGTGCCCTTCATACACATTTCCTTATAAAATTACATCACAACGATATAGCCATTTAGTCGTCAAAACGTAACAAAAAGACAGAGACTTACTTCCGTATTTATTATAATATTACTGTGGTTCACACTTACACACTGACTGCGAACAAAACCTGAGGGATCATTATAACGTAAAAAAGTATACACCCACAACATTGCAAGAATACCTACGATTTGCCTCGCATTGCACCCCTAACTTTCTAATATCTACGTTTTAACATTCAATCCGAATAACCTACGGCCCAGGCCTGACTCCTACGATGAAAAACAATTTTTAAAAATCTTATCCCCGACGGAGATTTGAACCGGAGATCACGACGTTCGTAAGCCAGCGCTTTAGCCACTCAGCTGCCAGGCCACTACGTGGAAACTCGGTACGGAGTCGTCCACATCCAACGTGTCAGTCTACCGCCGTATTTCAAAGTTATGAGACAAATGTGTTATTTATACAGATAATTTTTCAACCAAATGTAGACAGTATTTTTCTCCTTGTTTCAAAGGATAAGTGTGCAAAGTTTCATCGAGAACGGATAAAAACTGTGGATTTGTATGAAGAACAAACAAACAAACATACATACATTCATCTTTATATATAAAGATTACTGTGGTTCACACTTACACACTGACTGCGAACAAAACCTGAGGGATCATTATAACGTAAAAAAGTATACACCCACAACATTGCAAGAATACCTACGATTTGCCTCGCATTGCACCCCTAACTTTCTAATATCTAAGGTTTAACATTCAATCCGAATAACCTACGGCCCAGGCCTGACTCCTACGATGAAAAACAATTTTTAAAAATCTTATCCCCGACGGAGATTTGAACCAGAGATCACGACGTTCGTAAGCCAGCGCTTTAGCCACTCAGCTGCCAGGCCACTACTTGGAAACTCGGTACGGAGTCGTCCACATCCAACGTGTCAGTCTACCGCCGTATTTCGATTTTTTTTTTTTTAACAGTTTAACGTCCCTTTTTAACAACGTGGTCTTTAGAGACGGCCGTATTTCGAAGTTATGAGACAAATGTGTTATTTATACAGATAATTTTTCAACCAAATGTAGACAGTATTTTTCTCCTTGTTTCAAAGGATAAGTGTGCAAAGTTTCATCGAGAACGGATAAAAACTGTGGATTTGTATGAAGAACAAACAAACCAACAAATAAACAAACAAACAAACATACATTCATGTTTATATATAAACATAGTACTCCAATTGTTTTTGGCTGTTAAACAGATTTTTTGAAACAGTGATTCGATGCCACCCCTCTTAGGTGAATTGTACGATATCAAATGTTTCTGCTTTTCTACGTATATTCCTAAAATTACTTTATTAAAAGATATAAATAAAATTTGTGTATTGTTCACAGATAGATTAACAAATACATATTATGAAAAAATATTACTAATTAGAGGGATGAGCTTGGTGTATGACACTAAGTTTTCAGTATTTTGTGCCTTATTTGTTATCAGCAATCTTAAATCGCCGCGTTCCACAACTGAAAATCTGTTTCTTTCTTAAAACAATAACTAAATCTTATTTTCGCTAAATATGATCAGGGTAATGCAATTAAAACTAATGCCCTTAAAGCCAGAAATAATACTGGAAACCAGAGGAGTGCTGGTTGGTTTTCAACGACCCCAAAAATTGCCTTGGACCAGTAACGCCCCCCCCCCCCCCCACGATCATTTCAACGCCCACCTGTGGGTGATAACGCCCCCGTTGGGAACCACTGATCTAACCAAACCAGTTACTCAGTATGACAGTCATTTTCATATTTATTTATTCCAACGGAAAAACCATCTTACATTAATATATGTTATGATAGCCACTTAGTAAACATAATTATCACTATTTGTGAAGAATTAGTTACAGTGAAAACAAGAAGATGACAAAAAATATCTAGTATAATATTACTAAAACTGGAAAAATAATTACACAAGAGAAAATTATTAAATATTCAAAAACTAATAATAAGACTCAACATACAACTACAGAAAAATAAAAATTACTACAGGAATAAGACTGTACTAAGTCCATCATTGCTGACTCCACTCACGTATAAGTACTCGCTTGAAAACAGCAACACTGTCAATGAAAAAATCAAGTTCAGGAGGTATTCTGTTACCTAGTCTCTGTATTCGTTCTAAGGTACTGCTAGCCTCATAGTTTGTGCGCAGATGTCTACAACCAAATAGTTCTCTGAACGGTGCAGCAGACGGACAACGAAAATACACATATCTGAGAATTTCAGAGCAGTCTATAACACCTGAGATTACTTTATGCAGAAATAGGACACCATGAACATTCCGTCTCAACTCCAAAGGATGGAGGCCAAGGTAGGTTCCAACAGCAACCAACGGAACGTCTTTGTAATGAAAGCCCATCCGACAACCTATAAGCCTTATGAACTGATTTTGAAGACTCTGAATCTGGTGAATTAGTGTGATCTGATAAGGTGACCATACAACGCTACAATACTCAAGTATAGGTCTGACATGGGCACAGTACAAGAGCCCGAGTGTCTGGATATTATTAATAAATCTGGAAGTGCGTGCCAGTAAGCCCAGGCACTTGGAGGCCTTGGCACATATGTTGTGGACATGTTCTTCCGGACTGGGATTGTACGTCAGAAGAACTCCTAGGTCTCTTACAGTTGTGCAGCGACTCAGTAGCTGATTTTCCATTTCATATTCAAAATGTAATGCAGATTTAGTGCGGTGAAACGTAATGCAGGAATATTTATTAACATTAAGTTTCATACTGTTTTGTTGCCACCATTCCACAATAGCTTTTAAGCAATTCTGATGATCTAAGCAGTCATCTCGAGTCACGATTTTCTTGAAAATCTTAATCTGCAAAGAAAAGGCAACTGGCAAAAATACTAACTAAATCATTTATGAAAATATTGAACAGCAATGGTCCCAGGTGTGAACCCTGAGGTACTGCAGAAGTTGCTGCGAAAGCAGATGACAATGAGCCAAAAGCCTATACAATCAACCTTCTGTTGCTGAGGTAGCTACAAAAACCACTCCAATAATTTACCAATTATGCCATATTCCTTCAACCTAGTAAGAAAGTAGGGATGGCTAACTTTATCAAATGCCTTTGAAATGTCAAGACATATGACATCAAGTTGTTTTCGCTCACTAAATGCTCTAATTATTTCATTTTGAAGAATCACAAGGGTAGTTGCTGTTGATTTTCCAGGAGAGAAACCATGTTGCTTTGGAGTAATTATATTACGAAACATGGGACACATTTTGTTTAGAACCAACTTCTCGAAGATTTTTGCTAACAACGATTGTATAACAATAGGCCTGTAGTTCTTAACATCTTCCTTCGATCCGCATTTATACACAGGCACAACATGACTAAGCTCAAATACATCTGGAAAAATTCCTGTCTCTAGAGACCTGTTAAACAAGTATTTTAAATAATGGCAAGCAAGACTCTACAGTATTTCAAAACGTTAGGTGGTATTTGGTCAGGGCCATAACTCTTCGAACAGTCTAGCTCGCCCAATGCTTTATAAACATCATCGTCAGTGACTGAAAGTGTACTCAGACTATTACTAGTACTGATATAGATATTGGAAGTAGGCGAAGATGGAGGTGTAAATACTGAAGAGAAGTATTGTGCAAACAGATCACACATTTTCTGTGGGTGGGAAGTGAAGTGATTATTAAATGTTAACGTGTTTGGTGCTCCTTCAGCCTTGCTAATGTTACGGATGAAATTCCAGAATAATTTGGGATTGTCAGGTATAGTACATTGCACATGTTCAACATAATCATTGAAGCATTTTTTAGATAAGAGATGAGATTGGTCTCTTAATTTTGAGAACAGGACATTGTACTCATAATCAAAGGTCTACTTATAAGCTTTGTGGAGTCTTTTCTTTTCTATGACCAATTGTATAAGCTCTGTACAGAACCAACATGGGAATTTTGTCATTCCAGTTTTTTTCAGTGGTATATACTTGAGCACAATTGACTTCAATATTTCAGTGAATTTTATGAACAGAGTGTCAGTATCGGTGGATAAGTCAAGGGATTCAAAAGCAGATAGGTCCACAGAAAAAAGTTCATCAAAAACTTCTCGTAGATTACACCTTGCAAATCAGGAATAAAAATGCACTGGTGATCCGGCAAGGTAGATTCTACAGGGTGAATAATATTCAATGCTGGATGCTGGATATCAATAGGCAGCAAAGGGAAGGTGTCTTCCTTGACAGTGACATTGGAAGAGGCAAATACTAAGTCCAATAACACACCCCTAGAGTTCAGGACATGGTTACACTGTTCAATATCCAATAAACAAGCTAGCTTACAAAGCATTAGAGGAGAGGCAGAGGGGAAATGTGGTTCTTTTTTTATCCAGTCAACACGTGGGATGTTAAAATCACCAACCAGAATAACATGTGATAGTTCTACCTGTTGATCGGCTATCACTTCTTCCACCACCTGACAGTAGTTGGCATATACGTCTAGAGGCTTACTGGACGGGATATATACACAGCTCAGCAAAATGTGTGTATCATGCAGCAGATCAAAATATAGACTCCACTGATAATGGGGACATTGTTTCAATACATCTAGAAGGCATTCTGTTGTTCACTGCCACAAGTACACCACCACTCTCTTTAGAACTAGTTTGAGAAGACCTATCACTCCTGTACACAGAGTGGTTTGTGAATCCAAGTTCAGCATTAGAAATATCTGGAGAAAGATTAGTTTCATCAAGTATAATGACATCATAAGTACATGTAGGTAGGGCTGATCGTAATTCTTTAAGTTTTGTCCGAATTCCATTAATATTTTGATAGTAAATATTTATGTTGGTTTTTCCATTGGATTTAATTAGTTTTTTGCACTTTGCACTATTTTGGGCACTTAATTGATGTATTTTACAGTGAGGCCAGTTTCACCTTCTTTGGTGCGCTTCTCGAGTTCAGCACGATGATTAACTAAGAACAATCGCTCCTTAGGAGTTCTGTCACTTCCAAGTGAGATTTCAGAAAGAGATATATCTTCTTTTCCATCATTGCCTATAATTGTCTGAATAACTTCCTTTTCTCTTATTTTTTTCACATAGTTATAAAAATTTCTACTAGCATCATTCCATGTTCCTTGCTCCTCATGATATTTCATGACATCATCGTGGCTCCGTTCTTTGCTTTCTAACCTCCAAAAATTATTATTGTGTCATCTGCATATATAATAGTTCTAGTTTTATTCGATATAGCAATAAGGTTGTCATCAATTTTCCACATCCCACAGAGCCAGTCTCTTATATTGGGATCAATAGAAAAAGAATTTATTTTATTGTATTGCTTCAGCACAATCAACTACTTTGGACAGCGTTCCAGCAATATTAAAGCATTTGTTTGTTTCTAGACTATTTTTTTCTAAGAATTCATGTGCAAAACTTGTAACAGCAATATGGTCTATTAGTGGGAAATACTTTTCTGGAAACCATATTGGCATGTCTTACTTGTTAGTAATTATATTTTAAGACAGCTAGGCTATATAAGATACTCATTAATATACGTAACTTCTTTGAATAATTTGTCAAGAACAGAGTTTAGAATAATTTGTCTATAAATGCTAACTTATCAGCTATTACCGCTTTCAAATATGTAGAACTAACTATGCGAACTTTGAAACATTATGAAAATTCTCCATTCACTATGGGTTCATGCGTTTCACAAGGACTTCCATACAATGTTTCCAATACAAATGTAGGTATACCAACCTATCAACTCGAATATTTAATTATTAAATTATTAATAATATTAATTAATTCTTCTTCTGTGGTTTCATGATTGTAAATCGATTTGTTTATAGAGTAATTTGTTCCATTATCAGATTTTAATCTCTTCTTCAGAGCCTCTCTTGAATTTAGAAGGAAATAATTGATCATTCCGTATTACTAACGCTACTGGGCTTTTTTCTACATTTCTATCCGCGTCAATTGAATATTCTCTATCTTCTGCTTGTCCTTTCTTACGTTATATTATTGTGCCCCAAGTAATTTCTCCCAGGTTGTTCGGCATGAATTATTTTATGATTATATATTCCAGATTTCAAATTCTATATGGTATTTCGATATTTTTTTTCAATAATGTTTATACATATTTTTACATTTTTCAAAATGGGTGTAGAAGACGTTGACACTTACTTTAAAGATGCTAATACGGTCTCTCCCACAGTCTTTCTATCGCCATATATTCTCTTAAAAATAGTTTTTCCACATTAAACATAAACTCACTTGTAGTATGATTTCCAACCATACCATAATAGAGCATTTATTTTTGCTCTTGTATTCATGGTAATTAATACCTAAATATGTAAATAGTGTTTCTTCTTTCATATACTTTTTATTTTTGTCCTCAAAAAATAAATATACTCATTTTATTTTCAAATACGTTGGCAACCCTACTTGCGTTCTTGCTGTGTTCGCTTTCAATCTTTGCTTAAATTAGTCTCTGGTAGTTTGGCGGCTTTTGCGAAATTGAATTAGTTTTGTGATATTTTTTATCTGCTGGAACAAATTATTCATAATATGGATCTAAACAAAAGCAAGAGTTCGACACTCCCGATACGAAACAATGATGCTGCAAAACTTGATAGCAACTATCCCAGAAAACAAAACCGGAAAATCATAAAAATAGCGCCATCACTTTTCGGGAAAGATGCAGTGTACATAAAAAAAAATGCACCTTGGCTCACAGGATTAAAAGCACAGCTACATATTTCTGACAGTGATACGGACAACTCGCTGAGTGACCAGGAAAAAACACAAGAGAATTCTTCGAATCCGAATAAAACTTTTTCATTGTACATTCCTCCGCATAAAACCATACCGGTAGGAGAAATTACTGCGGAAATGATCCAAAACATACATAAATATGGATCAAAAAAGTATAATTCTAATCATGGAGTGTTGTGCCATCAATGTCGACAGAAAACAATGGATACTAAATCAATGTGTAGGTCAGGAAGATGCAGTGGAAGGCGAGGTTCATTCTGTGGACCCTGTCTGCGAAATCATTATGGTGAAAGAGTTGAAGATGCTTTGAAAGATCCTAACTGGTCCTGCCCACCATGTAGAAATATCTGCATATGCTCGGTCCATATGAGAAAGAGGGGCATGGTTCCAGTAGGTGTAATTACACCACATGCTCTCAAAATGGGTTACAAATCAGTTTTTGAATATATGTTGGCTAAACGGATGATCAATGTTGGAGCTGAAGGTATAATACAAAACTGAATTTTTATAAGTGTGAAAATATTCCTTTTTTTCAATTAAAAATAAACTCCTCTATATGGTTATGTTTTTAAGATATTTAATAACTTACTGGTATATTTACCAAGTGTTAGATAAATTTTTGTTTTGTAACATATCAGCAGCATGGTTTTTTTTAAAAAAAATCCGTGTGATTTGATTAAGAGGAATTAATTTTTCTTAATAAATTTTTAGTATTTTTGTCAAGTTTGAGACAATTTTTTATGTTGAATGACTAAAAAGTATGAATTAAAAGTGTTAAGTTTTGTTCATTGTGATTTTTAGCCAAAGTTAGTGACTTAATGAGATTAATACTTAATGTTAAAAATGAGGCATAGTAACTCGTAATGAAGCTTATGAAACTGCATGCCTACTTTCTAATATGCTTAACCATAAGTTTTGTATGCTACAAAATTCTATTTAACTGTTTTATTTCTTGGGATTACTAGACATTGCGAGTCCACAAGAAATTGGTGTTTTTCTTAATAAGTTTATAGTATTTTTCTCAGGTTTGAGCTAAATTGTTTCATAACACATCAGCAGCATGTTTTCTATTTCCCTGTGTGATCTGTTACTGGGAATAAATTTTTTTCATTAATAAATTTATAGTATTTTGTCATGTTTGAGATAATTTTTTATGCTGAATGACTAAAAAGTATGAATTAAAGTGTTCAAATTTATTTGATTGTGATTTTTTAGCCAAAGTTAGTGACCTGATGAGATTACTTTAATTAATAATGTTGAAAATGAGGCATAGTAACTCGTTAACTTGTAATGAAGCTTATGAAACTACAGGTCTACTTTCTTATATGTATAACAATAAGTTCTGTATGCTAAAAAATTATATTTAACAGTTTTATTTCTTGGGATTACTAGACATTGTGAGTCCGCAAGGAATTGGTGTCAATACTGTAGTAGTCAAATACAAGACACTAGTAGAATTACTTTCTGAAGTAGGTTTTGCAGTGACATACTGGGTGTAATACCATGAAAATAATGGTCTAGGGTGTATTGCAAACTAATTACTGCTTGTAAATATTTGGTTTCGTGATTGACTACTTCAGTATTGTGGCATCATTACTTTTTGTGTCAGAAAGGTGTTGAAGCAGTAGCTTCTATTTCTTAACTAGTTAATACCAAAGCAGGTCTTTTCCAGGTAATTTTAGACTGTGTGTGTTAATTGCTTCTTCAATAACTGTTACCAATGTCATCTCGGATGTAAGTGATGTAATTTTTGTGCTATTTTAATACTGAGTTATTTAAAACAGATGTGTGTTTATGTTTTATTTGTTATCCTTAGATATAGGACAGGAAGAAAATAAATGTTTTACTGGTATTAAAAAACTGCATCTTCAAATTCTCTAACCAACCACATTCAAACTAGTAATACTTCATGCTCTTATTCTTAAAATTTTACTGAACATGATGGGTGAGCGATAATGCTCTGGCCATCCAGATTTTGGGTTTTCCATTGTTTCCCCAGATCAATCCAGTTGAATGCCAGGATGGTGACTTCAAAATGCCATTGGCAAATTCCTTCCCGTACCTTGCAGCCACTCCTTTCCCACATCTAATGACGATGATGAGATATAAAGCCAAAAAAAATCTTAAAATTTTTTGGGGATCTTTTATTCCTTGAGCAGTCTCCACTTGGAGAGACAATTTCATGACCATTTTACCCAGGACAAAGCCACAATAGCATCATTTGCACAATTTAAATTTTCTTGTGGTATCAACTAGACCTTTGATATAGTGATTTCACCTTGTTTCTGTATTCACCTCTGTTTTTTTTTATATTAATTGTTTTGTATTACTTTTGTTTTGATGTAGTAAAGGGCATCCAAGTATTTGTCTAGAAAGTATTTATGAAAAACTGTTGCAAGAGGATGTGAATTCTGACAGGTAATGTCTTTACAAGTTAAGAATAGTGGCTTGTTTTGACTGCTCAGTACTTCTTATTCTGTTTTCTATCAGTGTCTGCTATACCTCAGTAATATAAAAACCATCCCAATTGATGAAGGAACTTGCCAAAAGATTTCACTTTTTCTTTATAACTAAATAATGTCAGATATAAAGTCTTGGCGGGTTCTCCGCCATATGGTGTTGAAGAAAAACAACGAGCTTTCGGCGGCTAGTTCTGCTACCATCTCCAGGTCTGATGTTATACAGGGAGCACCAGAGCTGCACTGGCAATGTCTGGCCTCCATGCACCTTTATAGGGAGTGGCCTCTCCCCTCCACTCGCTCCATGCCACCGCTACCATCGTTGATTGGCTGGTGGGGCAACTGTCAAAAGCCAAAAATGGCAAGCTGGAAACTACAGTTCATTTACCGGTGGCACCTCGCTACCTCTCGGATTGTAATGTGGATGTTTCAGAAGGGGCAGAGCCGGTTTCCACGCGTCACTAAACCAAAGACCCATGTCCCGGTTAACTGTGTTATTATTTAGCCATATTTCTAGGGCTTCTTTGATAACCAACTCCCAGTAGGAAGAACACTTGGCCAGCACCTTCACATTACTGAAGTCGATTTAGTGACCATTTTCAGTCACATGCTGGGCGACTGCAGATTTCTTCATCTGGAACAAGCTGATGTTGTGCTCATGCTCTGTCACACGAGCCTCGATGGTCCGGATTGTCTTACCGAAATAGGACTTGCCACATTGGCATTGTATGCTGTAGATACCTGGCATCATCAATCCCAATCCATCCTTCACGGGCCACAGCCAGTCATGGATCTTGGCAGGAGGACAGAATATGCTCTTATTTCCATGCCGAGCCAGTAAGTATACTGCCTATTTTTCCTCGAGATGTTACCTGAATATGGGATGAAGTCCAGAGATTCTGGCTTTACTTGGCGTTTCTTTGCATATTTCCAAATTGCCTGCTCTATTACTTGGTCGGAATAGCCATTCCTCCTGAAAGTATTGTGGAGATGTTCAAGCTTGGACGGCAGGGAATCCATGTTGATTTTCCTTGCTCTGTGCTCAAACGTGTGCAGCACGGTGTTCTCCTTTTTTCTAACTGCTTTACGTCTCTCAACAGCGAGGTCTTTAGAGACGGGAAAGGATGGGGGCAAGGAATGGGAAGGAATTCAGCCATGGAATTTTTGAAGGAAGCATCCCGGCATTTGCCTGGAGTGATTTTGGGAAACCATGGAAAACCCAAATCTGGATGCCCAGACGGGGATTCGAACTGCCGTCCTCCCGAATGCGAGGCGAGAACGCTATCCGTTACACCGCCACGCTCGGTGGTGTTCTCCTGGGCCGGTTGGTGGAAACTCATGGCATGTAAATAGCAGTCAATGTGTGTGGTTTTCGGTACACACTATGTGACAGGCTTCCATCTGGTCTCTGACGAATAAGGATGTCTAGGAAAGGCAAGCTGCCATTCTTCTCTAGTTCCATCGTAAAACAGATGGATTCCATTTAGGTGGTCTAGGAATTCATACACTATGGATACCATGCAGCTTAACGACAAATTTTTCATCTATATAGCAATAGAAGCATGTCGGCTTAAGGCTAGACCCTTCGATCGCCTTATCCTCAAATTCATCCATCAACAGATTGGCATTACCAGCGACAATTGTGACCCCATTACTACACCATCTGTCTGTTCATAGAATCTCCCACTGTAGGTGAAATAAGTGGAAGTAAGAACCAGCTCAAAGAGGTCTACAATGTTGGATTTGAAAAGATGGCGCAATAGCTGTAGGCTGTAAGCCAAGGGAACCTTGGTAAACAACGAGAATACATCAAAACTGACTATTATATCAGTGTCTGAAAGCCGTATCTCTTGAAGTGTGTTGACGAATTGTGCCAAGTTCTTCACATGGTGAGGACATTTCCCCACAAACGGGTTGAGCATTCCTGTCAGGTACTTGGCCACAGTGTATGTGGGGACACCTATGGCACTTACAATCGGCCATAGAGGTATGTCTTCCTTGTGTATTTTGGGGAGGCCGTAAAGTCTAGGTGGCCTGGCAGTACAAGGTCGAAGGCTCCTGATAACGTATGATGTAAATCCGGCCTTCTTCAAAAGAGCCATCGTCTTTCTCTCAATCCTCGAAGTCAGATCATCGTTAATAGGCTTTTAAGTGGTGTCATCAAGTAGTTGACTTATCTTAGCCTCCCGCATCTCAGATGTAAGAAGGACAGTGGCAATTCCCTTGTCCACTGGTAGCGCCACAATCTTGGCTCTCTCCAGCACTCTACAAGTTTCCTTCCGAATCTCTTCAGCTGCATATCCTGGTAGCTTGCAAGCGACTTGTTCAACAGCACAGATGATGTCTTTCACAGGAATGCTATCAATGTAATGGCTGACCGTACAGAAACAGGGTGTAATGTCAGAATCTCGACATCTCAGCAGGAAGTCTAAGGAGCACAGAAGTCTAGCCTCCTTCTTGCACAACTTCTATAGGTGCATCTCCTCCACGTAGAGGTGTCCGATGTGAGAACGACATCGCCAGTGCAGCTCTGGTGCTCCCTGTATAACATCAGACCTGAAGATGGGGGCAGTGCTAGCAGTCGAAAGCTCGTTGTTTTTCTTCAACACCATACAGCAGAGAACCCGTGAAGACTTCATATCATCGATACGCCGTGAAAGCCTTCATTCTCACATAAGTAATATCTGTTTCGTTGATGTGGTCTATATGTGATAATGAATTGTTTCCATCCTTATCATAGTTAGTTATCAGGTATCACTACTGTCTTCCATCTTTTTTGTTGTTATAATTAATTGCCCTAGGGCTCATGACCTGGTGGCAGTTTTCCCTACATACATACCTTAAAATCCACAAGTCAGTTGTATTGTTCATCACCTTCTTAGATAATTTGCATCGTTCTTTCCTGGCCTGGAATCACTAGCCAGATACTTCACCATGGGCATGACATTCTATGGTCCTTCCTTTAAATGTGTGTCCTCCTTCCCAAAATCATATCCACTGATAACCGCACTTGCTTCAGCAGACCACCTAATCTTAACAGCTTGCTCCACAAATACTTATCCTCCAACTCTCCTATACCTCCACACAGATCTTTCCCCTGTGATAGACCCTGCTGCAAAACCTGCCCTGATCCCATCACAGGAGAATCCTTTCCTATTATTGGACATGCCACCTGTGCTACCATTCACCTTATTTACCATCTTCACTGCACTGCTTTCTACATCAGCTGCACCACTCAACAACTATCCCACAGGATGAACCAGGCAAAAAGTTTATACTTCCAACCCAGACCAACTAGTGGCAAGTCATGCCAGGTCACATGATTCCAACAATCTCAGAACCTGTTTCATGGTTATAGCTGTCAGAGTTTTTCCAGACACCACCACCTTTTCAGAACACCATAGATGGGAACTTGCCCGTCATCATATCCTAGACACCAGACACATCCCTCGCCTCAGCCTACGCTAAATCTGTCACTTACTATTTCATAATTTTAGTCAGGTTTCTCGTATATCTTTCTAGATTTATTTATTTACTTATTCACTCCTATAAGAGATCAAAATTACATTTTTTTAAAACAAATTTCATTTTACCTCGGCCAATTGTCACAAAAAATATTTTGCTTCACATTTATCGCTGGTCAACTTTCTTCCCCCACCACCAGTTCAAACACACCCTCCCATGTTCTTCAACTTTGTTTGATTCACGTAGCAGGTCGGGATGTTGTCACATCTTTCACCCTGCCATTTTTCGCACCTCTTACTAAGCTTGTTAATCAAAATATTGTAAAGTTTTTCTATTCTTTGTGTGTTCATCTCGCCCTCCTGCTTTCATCTGTTATTTTTTTTTTTATCTGATTAACGTCTCTCTAACAGCAAGGTCTTAAGAGGCGGTTCATCTGTGTTAAGTAACAGGTTATTTTTCCCTATCCTATCTTATTTACAGTGTCTAATGGTAGTTTCTTTGTTTCCATTATCCATGTGTTTAGACTAAGCTAATATGGAAGCAAGTCAATGTATCTGAGACAGAAGAAGGAAATCGATGCTGTAAGGGTAAACACATTAGTTCGCATGATATTCCAGTGTGTCACCTCTGTCTCCAATTTAGCACCAGCCAGGACAAGGGTTCCTAAACAGTAACTCTCCACATTATTGCATCACCGATTCTCGATATATATATTACTCCAATGAGGAATTGAATTTGGTTGCCTGCTCTATGCTTCTTCACATTTGCTTGTGATGAGATCACACAAAACCGTGATTCATTACTAAACATGACATAACTGGTCCACAACAATCCATTCCACATATATCACATCACTAATGGTTAGTTCTTACCATTGTTATCCCTCAAAGTGTGTAAGTCTCCCCCCCCCCCCACACAAATCCCAGCATTGCTACACAGAATACAAAACAACTTGTGATAGTAAAACCAACAAAGACAATATAAAACATGTTTTTAGAATCTTCCTAACTCTAGGGGCTTTCCACTTTACCATATATGTTACAGTACTTTTTATCTCATTCCGGTACGATGTAATAATTAAGCCATCATAGCGATAAAAATGGCAGAGGACTATCCCAGAGCTGACTGCATGCAGAAGAAAGTACTGGGTAAGAAACCAGGGAAACTAATGTTAGCCAGCGGACTCAAAATCAGAACAAGAGAACAAAGTTTGTAAAAAAAAAAAGAGAACAAGGTTATTTTTTTTTTTGTTTAATCCAGTACACAAGTATTATACGAGTACATTTTAGTGCCTTGAAATAATGATGTCTCTGCTTTCTCCCCAGCACAAAATGCCCTTGAGTGATGGCAAATGATAATCAATAGACTGCTCAGATTGACACATCACTTGATTATAGTAAGTATTTCCTATCACAAACTTAGTGATCAAACCACTGGATAAAGGACTAGATAGTGTCCTTTCTAAAGAAAAACAAACCTGCTTATAATATTGAGAGCCAGTATACCAAAAACGCATACATAAAAAATAAAAACCGAGCAAAAAAAGAGGTATCAGTGCCAATTTTATACTAGTAACAACTAAAATATTATAGAATCATCATTTCAGCCAGTTCCTATTTAAGGGAAGGTAAGAAAAGTGGGTAATTCAGGAGGGGATTGTAGATAATAAAGGAGAGGAGGATCATCTCAGCTTGATACCTGTGGGTTCACAGTTTATACCTGTATGTTAGTTCCCACAGTGTGAGTTTAGGAGAACTGATCCTACCAGCAAGGACTCTGAGCAGGAACTGTCATTGGCGTCATTTGTGATGGGATTGAATATTGCTTGTGACTATAAAGTTGTACTTCTTTCAGTATATGTCTGCCTACAAATCCATTACAAGTCAGAATAAATGATCTTAGAAGAAAGGTATTCATCCAAAATCGTGCTCGAAATTTACCGGGCGTTAGGCGTAATTACGCCTGAATTTTTTCGCTTTACGCCTGCAATCTCAGTCAAAGGCATAGAAAATACGCCTAGGCAACAAAACTTAAATTTAAAAAATTACATTTGGGAACTTCATGTTCAGTTTTGCATGTTCAAGGTTTAATTCAATGAATTAATTTCAAGTATAATTACTGTCGTATTTTCGATCTCATAAAATTACTGACTTTACGCCAGTTGTAAAAGACAAATAGCTATGGTATTTTAAATAAACTGAATGTTTTTGTATCAGAAATCTTGCTGATAAATTGTGCTGCGAAACTCCTAAAATTTGTACATCAAGGAAAATATTCTCCAATTTTTAGTTTACATGTTGATTTATTTGTATTTAAAAAGAAATAATCCTCTGACGATGAATGGGAAAAAAATGCTAAAAATATTTATGAGTCAAACAAATTACCTCTGAAGATGAAGATCAGTGTGTAAAATTCAATAATTGTTTTAACATATTTCACAATTTTGATATATAATATATTGGCATACCATATTTTTTTTTTCTAAACCTGTTTACAATTTTAAATTGTGTTGGAGTAGGTTGTAAGCTATAAAATCTGTATTTTTATAATTATAATATAATTACGCCTGAAAAGTTTCATTTTACACCCGAGTCTGAAAGTTAGGAGTAACAAATACGCCTGGATTTATAAACAAATTTCTAGCACTGCCCCTGCCCATACTACTGCATTGAATATCAATAATTTAATTATATAAGATCCAAATACATGTTATAGCTTTTAATAATTATGACTTAACTGTTGAATGGAATTGACATATCAGTAAAATAAGAAATCAGTGTATTTTATGCACCAAGCTTCTTTAATTAAGTTTTTATAGTTGGAAAATGGGGTCATTAGAGCTAGGAGAGGAATGGGAGCTAGCAACAGTTGTGGGAAATGAAACTGAGTGAGTGGGAAATGAAACAGAGTGAGTGAAAATCAGCAATGAATTTATTAGAAACCATCCTGTCATTCACACTGAATGACTTTACGCACCATGAAAAACTGAAATCTGGGTGACGACCAGGAACTGCACCCATTTTCTCCTGGATCCAGGACCCAAACCTAACTGCTCACCCGCCAGGCCCGTGAGGCTCTGGGAAAAGCACTTTTATTATAGGAATTCCAGATTTTGGCTTATTTCGGTACAAAAGACAGTTATGTGGCAGATTACTGCAAAATATTCCAGGAAATGATTGGTATCTTACATGCAAGAGAACTCTAACATTTAAAAGTTGTTCTTGCTAGGCAGCAAAAGCTAACTATGTTGAATGAGTGAATTCTTTAGAACCACTGTGAGATGTTACCGAAAGTCTGGAGTAAATTAGAATTAAATCTCGCACCTACCAAAATATATCTTTTAAACATGCATACTTTTTTTCCACGGCTGGAATACACTAAGTAGATAACTCGTGGAAAATTAGAGAATACAATAAAACAAAAATACATTCAACAACAGTTTTACTTATATTTAAATACTGCAAACTAAAAACCTATCTCACACAATATTATCCACTACATCAAATTAAAAAACTCACCTCACATCTAAATTCACATGTTTCAAAGATTACAATCTTTAAAGCAAAAACTGTTTCATGACAATTTTCATTTTATTTATTTTATATATATATATTATAAAAAGGTTCAGGTACAGACATGACACTGACAAAGTAGTTCTTCCTATTGCTGTGTTGCTACATTATTATTATAAAAAAATATTTTATGGCATACAGTTTTATAACCTTCAAAATAACCACCAACACTGAATTTCACAGGTGAAACACTCTGGCATGAAAGATTATATTTTGTTTTTATCAAACTTCACAGAATATTTTTGTTTAATTTAAGCTGACGTAAGAGATCATGGATGGTCTTTATTTGAAAACACTGGGTCATACATGGTATGAGAAATTTGTACCAGCTTTAAATGGTTAATTACAGGTGTAAATGCTGCTGAATGATGATATAAATCAGTACATTCAATGAAAACTTTATTCACTCTTTTGTCTTTTTTTCTGCTTAGTGCTTCATAACGTGTCGGGGCTATTAGAGGCAGGATGGGCTTGAGATCAAGGAAAGGGAAGGAAATCTGTCCTATCCTTTTGAAGGAACCATCCTGGCATTCACCCACAGTAATTTTGGAAAACCAAAATCTGGGTCACCGGCTGGAATTTTAATACATGTCCTACCAGTTGTCATCAAGCTGGGAAAATATTACACAAAATAAGAAGGGAAATTAGAAATGTGTCAACATTATAAAGTTTTCTAAAATTAATTAGTTAAATTTTGAAAACTAACAGTAAGTCAATAAGCAAAGAGTTTTTGAACAAAGAATTTTAAGGGTGATATTTTTGGCTTGAGAGGACTCCCGGGGAAGTGTACCAGAAACAATGCATCACAACTGACTTTAAAAAACAAAACAGCAATAAGGTGCACAAATAATGCCTAGACTCACTTACTTTGTCTCTTTAAATTTAATACTAAGATTGCTTCAAATGTAGAGAATCATTTATTGACGACATCTCAAGTGACAATTCAAAAATGAATGTTATAGTATGAACATTGTTGAGTGTCTACAAGTAGTAAATAATAGCAGTGAAAAAACAGGAAGCAATATGCAGAGACAGACATGTTTCCAACAGATTTTATTCATAAATTATAAGAATATTAACAAACACACACCAATAACATTCAGTGACATTTAATATTACAATTTTTCTTCTTCTCATACTGTATGTTTAGAGACATCAACAAATTCATGTAATTAAAATTTCATCACACCAAATTATGTTGGAGAACATCAAATATTTGGTATATCAATGGGAAGTTATTTAAAAACCTAGTATCTATTTTACATTTCATAAATAAATAAATTACTTTATATTCATACACCATTAATGCGAATTTACAATTGTCTCAAAACTGTACATTTCTGAAACTATACAATGGTGATTAAAAAAGAGAAATACTAACACAAAATAGACTCTGCATTAGAAAACAAGTTTTTCTCAAACTTAATCACAATTCATCATTTTCACTAATATCGTGTTCTTCATCTACAGTTAAAGAACACAATTTTGCAGAATTTGTACAGAGCTTAATATCAATATCTTCCTCATCTTGACTGAACAGTTTCACTATATCATCTTCATGCTCTTCAATAATTCCTTCACACTATAGGAGAACAAGAATAAATTTTAATAATATAGAACTTCAATTTCTTAATCCAATATCATTACAATACTGAATGAAAAGAAATAATGCTATAAGACAATATGAATACAAATAAGAAAAGGTAGTGTAAACCCATCACTTAACAAGGTTGAAGGTAATGTAGCTGCAATGACATAACATGAACGTAAATAATACAAATAGGTAGTCACACACTAATCACTTGTAATCGTTTACCGTCTCACAAATAAGGAACCAACCAAAATATTGTGTACTTGTGTTGATTTTGTGCATCAAAGCCTTCATCCCAACAACCATGATACCTGGATTTACTTCACATACCCTAACTGAAATTCATATTAATTTAATACTATAGAGAGGACAAGGAAGTGACTAAAGTTACGATTCTATTTCTTTATTACAAGCTTGTTGATTTGATGCTTATATAAAATGGACTAGACCCAAGGAATTTATGAGAGAACATTTCCAACTCTGGTGTATTGGGAGTGCAATGTATCAACACACACACACACACACACACACTCTCCCCCCACAATATTTCGGTTTGCAACCTTAATCAATGTTGGAGACAAGACATATGGCAGGGGGAAGATTTAGACACATTGGGACTTACCCTTTTCTTGTGTTCGTCTGGCCATCCTGCCTTCATCTGTGATGAGTGACGGTTGATTTTCCCTGTACTTTTCAGTGCTTAAAGACAATTTCATTGTCACCATTGTCTAACATAAGGATTTATTAGAAAAAAATCCTTCTAGCTTCCTCACACCAGTAAATAACTTCCATGTGGTTCTCATACTAAACTGAGCAATTATGTTGAAGGTTCAGTAACAAGCTCCATGAAATTGGGTCAGTGACCAAATAGGACGGTGGAGGATGAGAACAGGTACTCAGATCTTTCAACAGAAAGTCCAAATTTCTCTAGGCATTAGGCCCAGCAATACAGAAAAATAGGAAAATTTTTCAGATTGCTTTCAAAAAGACTAAGCCTCAGAACATGGGTAGAAAAATTAGAGGAAAGATCTAGGAAATGTCATGGAGTGGGAATTAGAAATCTAACTACACTGATATTTACCGGAAGAATTTGTAGGAGTTATGGATAGAAAGATGAAGACTTTGTGCTGGGTGAGAAGAAATTGGTTAGCAGGGCCCGCTCTAGCAGTTTTGCCGTCCCGGACAAATAGACAATTTGCCGCCCCTTAAGATTATGTAGAATTATATATTTTATTAAAAAAATAATTTTTAATCGAATAAAATATTTTATTTTAATTTTAATAAAATTGTATATTCATAAATAAAGTTATTGAATTTTGATCTAGCTGCTCAAAATAGAGAAATTAATTATGAAATATCTGTACATAGCCACAAATTAACCATATTTTTTTACATTTTAAATGCTATTACAGATGGATATTATCACACAAACAACCAAATGCCATTATCTTGAAAATAAAACAAGATTACATCAAATACGCTAAAATCACAAAAAAACTTTTTTTCTTACTTTCAGTTTGCGAATTTTTTATTACATCTTTAAATTTACTTCATCAGCAATTTCATATTCAATTGCCAAAATGGCTAAATCATTAAATTACCAATTTCTTGGTTTTCGTAAATGCTTAGCAAGGCGTCGTATACATCTCCCAAATGAAATTTTAAAGGGTTTAATGCCTCTATCCTACTCTCCCAACTAGTGTCACTCTATGTTTTCAAAGTAGAACCCTGAACATGCTTTAAAAGTATTGCCCATCGAAAAGTAGATGCCGAAATGAATAAATATATTTTTTGGGACCATTTTGAAGAAATTAGCGGCTTCCAAGGATGCTTTTGCCATTAATAACAAGATTGAGAGAATGGCTACTACAGGAAACATTGAATGCTCGCGAATTATATTGTTTAATTCTAGATTGCACTCCTGCTTTATTGCCCCTCATATTATACCCGTTGTCAGTCACTGGCCTCTGATATCCTGCAAATTTAAACCTAAGTCATTAAGATCTCCAACAATAGTATCAGGCATTTGTTTTCCTGTGGATCTTTCGACTGGTAAGAAGCCTTAAAAGCTTTCATTAATTTTAATTTCAACATCAGGATTAAATTTATTGGTTGAAACACATCTGATTACAAGGGTAATTTGCCGTATCTTACTAAGTCAGGAGTATAGTTTAAAATTACGAAAAATATTTGATTTTTTTTTATTTCATTAATAACATGAGACTTTGATGCAGCAGATCTACTATCCCGGTTTGTATACTTTTCCCAAGATATTGAGCTTTAGTCTCTACTTTTTAGAGCACTCAAGCACATACTCTTCCATTATGGGATCGTATTCAGACAGTACACTCAACTATTTTCAAGAAATTACCGTTATTATGCTCAAACAACTTGTCGCTTTGTACCTTGAAAAACCAGACAACTTTTACCAAGCAATTTGGTAATTGCAACGATTCTTAGAAGCACCTCATTCCAACGATTTATTTTGGCATTACGTAATAACTCTGAGTGGCAGCATCTACAGTTTTATAACAACTTAATCTTTCATTCATTTATAGCCACGATTTTGTGCCTGAATATGATTTTTCGAAATTTCATGCTCTCTTAAAGTATCGCCGAGGTGCTTTCCAATTTTTAAAACCTTCCTTTGAGAGAGAACTAACTAAACAGCCGAAAATTTTGCAACACAAGCAGTAAACGCAGTTTTGTGAAAGATAATAGCTAATCTCGCAAGATTTGCTCTCCGTTGCTTAAAATTTGTGCATAATATTTTGCACTAAAATATCGACCTGTGTCATTGGAAGGAAAATTTGTAACTATGTAATAGTTTAGATGGACCTTGCCTTACTAAAAAGCTTCTTATGGCGTCTCGTAAAATTCTTGGCCACAAAGTTTTAGAACACCTTCTGTGAGTCTCACGTTGGTGTCAGTTCCAATTGGTTTAGAAACTTCGTTCATTTGTATGCTATTATTCTCTGACGATTCTGTACGTCTTTTGTATCCCAACCTGATATTTGATTCCAAGATTTTTTTGGTAAACCCTGAAGACAGTATATTTTTTAATGCCCCGGATTGATTCTGCCTTTCCGCTTCCTTTCCCAACCTTCCTTTTTTGTACTGGTAACCAGATAGTGTTCTTTGACCATCAGACATTTTGGAAGAGGCACGCACGTAACTCAAACAATCTACACTATAAAATACTATAAAATAATATAAAAAGTAAATATTTATCCTTGTTCTAGATAAGCTAAAACCATATTCTCAGTCGATATAAAAAATATTTTCCATACCCTGTGAACATAAAAGAAAGTCTAGTGTTACTATACAGTCAAAGCTTATTACCGTGTATACAGAATGGCAATTTCTATAGGCTATGGAATACGTTCCAAATTCACAATATATATATATATATATATATATATATTACACATTGGGATAGGAGAAAAAACACCGCTTACCAAAGATGAGGGCTCCAGCGGCGTCAAAACACGAAAAAACACACAAACACAATACAAATTTTCGAGCTTAGCTCTTCATCAGGTTGTAGGATGAGGTGGCTGCCCCGCGGAAGCTAGCAACCAACTGAGGAGACCACACGGGGTGCACATGGTCGCTGGTCGGGGTGGATAGGGAGGGGGAGAAACAACATGGTGGGAGGCGGGGGGGGTGGGGGTGGAAGGACCTAAGCCCGAAAATGATAATTAGACTGCACAGTGGAAATGCGGTTGCGGTCATAAGGTCACTGGCATAAAACAAACCAAGGAAACCCGGGGGGGGGGGGGGGGGGAATCTACTGAAAACGATCTATAAGTGCCCCCATAAAAAATTATTCCACACGCAAAATTATTGAAAATATTACACACGAAAAAATGCTACACACGGAAAAAATATAATATAAAACACACGAGAGAAAATTTTTTTTATTGCAATAGATCTAAGTACAAAAAGAGAAAGCTCTGGTGAGCGATGGTTTTGTGGGAAATGATGGCAGGTAAGGGGCAAAGGTCGGAGGAGAGAGGAAAATTGGAGCTATCTTAAATTTAGTCCAGGTGGTTGTCTGGTCCCCAGTTGGTACTGAAAGGCCAGTTCCCACCTTCTCAGTTCGGAGATGCTGCTTTTTGTCTGGGAGTACTTTGATGGCGCGGACTGTGAAGCAGGTGTTGAAATTGTTGGTGTTATGAGTGGTGGCATGAAAAGAAACAGGGTGGTCAGGGTTCTCAGTCCAGACCGATTGTTTGTCCATTCATCCGGATGGCCAGTGGATTTGTGGTCAGACCTATGTAGGAGGCTGGGCAGTGGTTGCAGGTAAGTTGATAGATCAGGTGAGAAGTTACGCAGGTAGCCGATCCAGTGATATAGAAGCTTTCCCCTGTTACGGGATTGGTGAAGGTGGTCGAAGGCGGGTGCATCATGCAAAGTTTGCAACGGGGCCTGTTACATGGAAAGGATCCTTGGGGCTGTCTTGTGGGCTGAGGGGTTCCATGTTTATGGACCAAGAGTTGGTTCAAGATGGGGGGGTCTACTGAAACAGGTTCTGGGGCTGGGGAAGGATTTGTGGTAGGAGTGTTTTCATTTCCGGGCAGGCTCGGAGGAGATCATATCCTTGTCTTAGATCCTGTTGATGGATTCTAAGCCAGGGAAGTAGCGGGTGACCAAAACTGGGCTTTGGTTGGTTCTTGATGGTTGAGGGGTGTTGATGGATTGTGTCGGTACTGATGTGGCTCGTGTAACTTGTTTATGAACTAAATCTGGGGGGTAATTGCGGGATATTAGGGCTTCAGAAATGTTATTAGTGTACTGCTTAAGGGACTGTTCGTTGGAGCAAATGTGCCTGCCCCGGATTCCCAGGCTGTATGGGAGGGCGCGTTTGATGTGAAGGATGGCAACTGTCGTAGTGGAGGTATTGTTGTAGATTGGTAGGCTTTATATGTACCGAAGAATTGATGCCGCCATCAGAGAGGGACAGGTCGACATCCAGGAAAGTGGCCTGGGTGTGGGAGTAATTCCATGTAAATTTCAAAGTGCTGGCATTATTGAGGTTATTGAGGAAAATGAGAAGGTTGTCTTCCCCGTGGGTCCAGACCATGAAATATCGTCAATGAATCTGACCCATAGCAGGGGTTTCAAAAGGGCTGCAGCTAAGAAGGACATTTCTAGGCGGCCTAAGTATAAGTTGGCGTATGAGGGAGCCATGCGGGTGCCCATGGCAGTGCCGCTGACTTGTCGGTAGAATTTGCCATCAAAGGTGAAAACGTTGTTAGTTAAAATTAGTTCGGCCAGGTAGACTAGGAATGATCTGGACGGGAGGCTATTAGGGGGACGTTGGTCTAGAAAATGTTCCATGGTGCTGAGGCCATGGCAGTGGGGAATATTGGTGTATAGGGAGGTCACGTCAATCGTAACCAGAAGGGAGTCAGGTGGAAGAGGCACGGGAACTGTGGATAAACGGGAAAGAAAATGCCGGGTGTCTTTGATGTGGGAGGGGAGCTGGCTTACAATAGGCTGTAGGTGTTGGTCTACCAGGCCACTTTCCTGGATGTTGACCTGTCCCTCTCTGATGGCGGCATCAATTCTTCGGTACATATAAAACCCACCAATCTACAACAATACCTCCACTACGACAGTTGCCATCCTAATCACATCAAACGCGCCCTCCCATACAGCCTGGGAATCCGGGGCAGGCACATTTGCTCCAACGAACAGTCCCTTAAGCAGTACACTAATAACATTTCTGAAGCCCTAATATCCCGCAATTACCCCCCAGATTTAGTTCATAAACAAGTTACACGAGCCACATCAGTACCGACACAATCCATCAACACCCCACAACCATCAAGAACCAACCAAAGCCCAGTTTTGGTCACCCGCTACTTCCCTGGCTTAGAATCCATCAACAGGATCCTAAGACAAGGATATGATCTCCTCCGAGCCTGCCCGGAAATGAAAACACTCCTACCACAAATCCTTCCCCAGCCCCCCAGAACCTGTTTCAGTAGACCCCCCAACTTGAACCAACTCTTGGTCCATAAACATGGAACCCCTCAGCCCACAAGACAGCCCCAAGGATCCTTTCCGTGTAACAGGCCCCGTTGCAAACTTTGCATGATGCACCCGCCTTCGACCACCTTCACCAATCCCGTAACAGGGGAAAGCTTCTATATCACTGGATCGGCTACCTGCGTAACTTCTCACCTGATCTATCAACTTACCTGCAACCACTGCCCAGCCTCCTACATAGGTCTGACCACAAATCCACTGGCCATCCGGATGAATGGACACAGACAATCGGTCTGGACTGAGAACCCTGACCACCCTGTTTCTTTTCATGCCACCACTCATAACACCAACAATTTCAACACCTGCTTCACAGTCCGCGCCATCAAAGTACTCCCAGACAAAAGCAGCATCTCAGAACTGAGAAGGTGGGAACTGGCCTTTCAGTACCAACTGGGGACCAGACAACCACCTGGACTAAATTTAAGATAGCTCCAATTTTCCTCTCTCCTCCGACCTTTGCCCCTTACCTGCCATCATTTCCCACAAAACCATCGCTCACCAGAGCTTTCTCTTTTTGTACTTAGATCTATTGCAATAAATTTTCTCTCGTGTGTTTTATATTATTATATTTTTTCCGTGTGTAGTATTTTTCGTGTGTAATATTTTCAATAATTTTGCGTGTGGAATAATTTTTTATGGGGGCACTTATAGATCGTTTTCAGTAGATTCCACCCCCCCCCCCCCCGTGTTTTCCTTGGTTTGTTTTATGCCAGTGACCTTATGACCGCAACCGCGTTTCCACTGTGCAGTCTAATTATCATTTTCGGGCTTAGGTCCTTCCACCCCCCCCCCCCCCGCCATGTTGTTTCTCCCCCCTCCCTCTCCACCCCGACCAGCCGACCATGTGCACCCCGTGTGGTCTCCTCAGTTGGTTGCTAGCTTCCGCGGGGCAGCCACCTCATCCTACAACCTGATGAAGAGCTAAGCTCGAAAATTTGTATTATGTTTGTGTTTGTGTGTTTTTTCGTGTTTTGACGCCGCTGGAGCCCTCATCTTTGGTAAGCGGTGGTTTTTCTCCTATCCCAATGTCTAATATATCCGCTCTCAGCGCCTTTGT
>CM061921.1:240877773-240932757 GCA_031002005.1 Vandiemenella viatica
GCTTGTGACTATAAAGTTGTACTTCTTTCAGTATATGTCTGCCTACAAATCCATTACAAGTCAGAATAAATGATCTTAGAAGAAAGGTATTCATCCAAAATCGTGCTGCGAAATTTACCGGCGTTAGGCGTAATTACGCCTGAATTTTTTTCGCTTTAAACGCCTGCAATCTCAGTCAAAGGCATAGAAAATACGCCTAGGCAACAAAACTTAAATTTAAAAAATTACATTTGGGAACTTCATGTTCAGTTTTGCATGTTCAAGGTTTAATTCAATGAATTAATTTCAAGTATAATTACTGTCGTATTTTCGATCTCATAAAATTACTGACTTTACGCCAGTTGTAAAAGACAAATAGCTATGGTATTTTAAATAAACTGAATGTTTTTGTATCAGAAATCTTGCTGATAAATTGTGCTGCGAAACTCCTAAAATTTGTACATCAAGGAAAATATTCTCCAATTTTTAGTTTACATGTTGATTTATTTGTATTTAAAAAGAAATAATCCTCTGACGATGAATGGGAAAAATGCTAAAAATATTTATGAGTCAAACAAATTACCTCTGAAGATGAAGATCAGTGTGTAAAATTCAATAATTGTTTTAACATATTTCACAATTTTGATATATAATATATTGGCA
Source organism: Vandiemenella viatica (assembly GCA_031002005.1). Classification (NCBI taxonomy): domain Eukaryota; kingdom Metazoa; phylum Arthropoda; class Insecta; order Orthoptera; family Morabidae; genus Vandiemenella; species Vandiemenella viatica. The sequence continues at coordinate 240,878,416 of CM061921.1, forward strand.
TACCATATTTTTTTTTCTAAACCTGTTTACAATTTTAAATTGTGTTGGAGTAGGTTGTAAGCTATAAAATCTGTATTTTTATAATTATAATATAATTACGCCTGAAAAGTTTCATTTTACACCCGAGTCTGAAAGTTAGGAGTAACAAATACGCCTGGATTTATAAACAAATTTCTAGCACTGCCCCTGCCCATACTACTGCATTGAATATCAATAATTTAATTATATAAGATCCAAATACATGTTATAGCTTTTAATAATTATGACTTAACTGTTGAATGGAATTGACATATCAGTAAAATAAGAAATCAGTGTATTTTATGCACCAAGCTTCTTTAATTAAGTTTTTATAGTTGGAAAATGGGGTCATTAGAGCTAGGAGAGGAATGGGAGCTAGCAACAGTATGTGGGAAATGAAACTGAGTGAGTGGGAAATGAAACAGAGTGAGTGAAAATCAGCAATGAATTTATTAAAACCATCCTGTCATTCACACTGAATGACTTTACACACCATGAAAAACTGAAATCTGGGTGACGACCAGGAACTGCACCCATTTTCTCCTGGATCCAGGACCCAAACCTAACTGCTCACCCGCCAGGCCCGTGAGGCTCTGGGAAAAGCACTTTTATTATAGGAATTCCAGATTTTGGCTTATTTCGGTACAAAAACAGTTATGTGGCAGATTACTGCAAAATATTCCAGGAAATGATTGGTATCTTACATGCAAGAGAACTCTAACATTTAAAAGTTGTTCTTGCTAGGCAGCAAAAGCTAACTATGTTGAATGAGTGAATTCTTTAGAACCACTGTGAGATGTTACCGAAAGTCTGGAGTAAATTAGAATTAAATCTCGCACCTACCAAAATATATCTTTTAAACATGCATACTTTTTTTTCCACGGCTGGAATACACTAAGTAGATAACTCGTGGAAAATTAGAGAATACAATAAAACAAAAATACATTCAACAACAGTTTTACTTATATTTAAATACTGCAAACTAAAAACCTATCTCACACAATATTATCCACTACATCAAATTAAAAAACTTACCTCACATCTAAATTCACATGTTTCAAAGATTACAATCTTTAAAGCAAAAACTGTTTCATGACAATTTTCATTTTATTTATTTTATATATATATATAAAAGGTTCAGGTACAGACATGACACTGACAAAGTAGTTCTTCCTATTGCTGTGTTGCTACATTATTATTATAAAAAAATATTTTATGGCATACAGTTTTATAACCTTCAAAATAACCACCAACACTGAATTTCACAGGTGAAACACTCTGGCATGAAAGATTATATTTTGTTTTTATCAAACTTCACAGAATTTTTTTGTTTAATTTAAGCTGACGTAAGAGATCATGGATGGTCTTTATTTGAAAACACTGGGTCATACATGGTATGAGAAATTTGTACCAGCTTTAAATGGTTAATTACAGGTGTAAATGCTGCTGAATGATGATATAAATCAGTACATTCAATGAAAACTTTATTCACTCTTTTGTCTTTTTTTCTGCTTAGTGCTTCATAACGTGTCGGTGCTATTAGAGGCAGGATGGGCTTGAGATCAAGGAAAGGGAAGGAAATCTGTCCTATCCTTTTGAAGGAACCATCCTGGCATTCACCCACAGTAATTTTGGAAAACCAAAATCTGGGTCGCCGGCTGGAATTTTAATACATGTCCTACCAGTTGTCATCAAGCTGGGAAAATATTACACAAAATAAGAAGGGAAATTAGAAATGTGTCAACATTATAAAGTTTTCTAAAATTAATTAGTTAAATTTTGAAAACTAACAGTAAGTCAATAAGCAAAGAGTTTTTGAACAAAGAATTTTAAGGGTGATATTTTTGGCTTGAGAGGACTCCCGGGGAAGTGTACCAGAAACAATGCATCACAACTGACTTTAAAAAACAAAACAGCAATAAGGTGCACAAATAATGCCTAGACTCACTTACTTTGTCTCTTTAAATTTAATACTAATTGCTTCAAATGTAGAGAATCATTTATTGACGACATCTCAAGTGACAATTCAAAAATGAATGTTATAGTATGAACATTGTTGAGTGTCTACAAGTAGTAAATAATAGCAGTGAAAAAACAGGAAGCAATATGCAGAGACAGACATGTTTCCAACAGATTTTATTCATAAATTATAAGAATATTAACAAACACACACCAATAACATTCAGTGACATTTAATATTACAATTTTTCTTCTTCTCATACTGTATGTTTAGAGACATCAACAAATTCATGTAATTAAAATTTCATCACACCAAATTATGTTGGAGAACATCAAATATTTGGTATATCAATGGGAAGTTATTTAAAAACCTAGTATCTATTTTACATTTCATAAATAAATAAATTACTTTATATTCATACACCATTAATGCGAATTTACAATTGTCTCAAACTGTACATTTCTGAAACTATACAATGGTGATTAAAAAGAGAAATACTAACACAAATAGACTCTGCATTAGAAAACAAGTTTTTCTCAAACTTAATCACAATTCATCATTTTCACTAATATCGTGTTCTTCATCTACAGTTAAAGAACACAATTTTGCAGAATTTGTACAGAGCTTAATATCAATATCTTCCTCATCTTGACTGAACAGTTTCACTATATCATCTTCATGCTCTTCAATAATTCCTTCACACTATAGGAGAACAAGAATAAATTTTAATAATATAGAACTTCAATTTCTTAATCCAATATCATTACAATACTGAATGAAAAGAAATAATGCTATAAGACAATATGAATACAAATAAGAAAAGGTAGTGTAAACCCATCACTTAACAAGGTTGAAGGTAATGTAGCTGCAATGACATAACATGAACGTAAATAATACAAATAGGTAGTCACACACTAATCACTTGTAATCGTTTACCGTCTCACATAAATAAGGAACCAACCAAAATTTGTGTACTTGTGTTGATTTTGTGCATCAAAGCCTTCATCCCAACAACATGATACCTGGATTTACTTCACATACCCTAACTGAAATTCATATTAATTTAATACTATAGAGAGGACAAGGAAGTGACTAAAGTTACGATTCTATTTCTTTATTACAAGCTTGTTGATTTGATGCTTATATAAAATGGACTAGACCCAAGGAATTTATGAGAGAACATTTCCAACTCTGGTGTATTGGGAGTGCAATGTATCAACACACACACACACACTCTCCCCCACAATATTTCGGTTTGCAACCTTAATCAATGTTGGAGACAAGACATATGGCAGGGGAAGATTTAGACACATTGGGACTTACCCTTTTCTTGTGTTCGTCTGGCCATCCTGCCTTCATCTGTGATGAGTGACGGTTGATTTTCCCTGTACTTTTCAGTGCTTAAAGACAATTTCATTGTCACCATTGTCTAACATAAGGATTTATTAGAAAAAAATCCTTCTAGCTTCCTCACACCAGTAAATAACTTCCATGTGGTTCTCATACTAAACTGAGCAATTATGTTGAAGGTTCAGTAACAAGCTCCATGAAATTGGGTCAGTGACCAAATAGGACGGTGGAGGATGAGAACAGGTACTCAGATCTTTCAACAGAAAGTCCAAATTTCTCTAGGCATTAGGCCCAGCAATACAGAAAAATAGGAAAATTTTCAGATTGCTTTCAAAAAGACTAAGCCTCAGAACATGGGTAGAAAAATTAGATGGAAAGATCTAGGAAATGTCATGGAGTGGGAATTAGAAATCTAACTACACTGATATTACCGGGAAGAATTTGTAGGAGTTATGGATAGAAAGATGAAGACTTTGTGCTGGGTGAGAAGAAATTGGTTAGCAGGGCCCGCTCTAGCAGTTTTGCCGTCCCGGACAAATAGACAATTTGCCGCCCCTTAAGATTATGTAGAATTATATATTTTATTAAAAAAAATAATTTTTAATCGAATAAAATATTTTATTTTAATTTTAATAAAATTGTATATTCATAAATAAAGTTATTGAATTTTGATCTAGCTGCTCAAAATAGAGAAATTAATTATGAAATATCTGTACATAGCCACAAATTAACCATATTTTTTTTACATTTTAAATGCTATTACAGATGGATATTATCACACAAACAACCAAATGCCATTATCTTGAAAATAAAACAAGATTACATCAAATACGCTAAAATCACAAAAAAACTTTTTTTCTTACTTTCAGTTTGCGAATTTTTTATTACATCTTTAAATTTACTTCATCAGCAATTTCATATTCAATTGCCAAAATGGCTAAATCATTAAATTACCAATTTCTTGGTTTTCGTAAATGCTTAGCAAGGCGTCGTATACATCTCCCAAATGAAATTTTAAAGGGTTTAATGCCTCTATCCTACTCTCCCAACTAGTGTCACTCTATGTTTTCAAAGTAGAACCCTGAACATGCTTTAAAAGTATTGCCCATCGAAAAGTAGATGCCGAAATGAATAAATATATTTTTTGGACCATTTTGAAGAAATTAGCGGCTTCCAAGGATGCTTTTGCCATTAATAACAAGATTGAGAGAATGGCTACTACAGGAAACATTGAATGCTCGCGAATTATATTGTTTAATTCTAGATTGCACTCCTGCTTTATTGCCCCTCATATTATACCCGTTGTCAGTCACTGGCCTCTGATATCCTGCAAATTTAAACCTAAGTCATTAAGATCTCCAACAATAGTATCAGGCATTTGTTTTCCTGTGGATCTTTCGACTGGTAAGAAGCCTTAAAAGCTTTCATTAATTTTAATTTCAACATCAGGATTAAATTTATTGGTTGAAACACATCTGATTACAAGGGTAATTTGCCGTATCTTACTAAAGTCAGGAGTATAGTTTAAAATTACGAAAAATATTTGATTTTTTTTTATTTCATTAATAACATGAGACTTTGATGCAGCAGATCTACTATCCCGGTTTGTATACTTTTCCCAAGATATTGAGCTTTAGTCTCTACTTTTTAGAGCACTCAAGCACATACTCTTCATTATGGGATCGTATTCAGACAGTACACTCAACTATTTTCAAGAAATTACCGTTATTATGCTCAAACAACTTGTCGCTTGTACCTTGAAAAACCAGACAACTTTTACCAAGCAATTTGGTAATTGCAACGATTCTTAGAAGCACCTCATTCCAACGATTTATTTTGGCATTACGTAATAACTCTGAGTGGCAGCATCTACAGTTTTATAACAACTTAATCTTTCATTCATTTATAGCCACGATTTTTGTGCCTGAATATGATTTTTCGAAATTTCATGCTCTCTTAAAGTATCGCCGAGGTGCTTCCAATTTTTAAAACCTTCCTTTGAGAGAGAACTAACTAAACAGCCGAAAATTTTGCAACACAAGCAGTAAACGCAGTTTTGTGAAAGATAATAGCTAATCTCGCAAGATTTGCTCTCCGTTGCTTAAAATTTGTGCATAATATTTTGCACTAAAATATCGACCTGTGTCATTGGAAGGAAATTTGTAACTATGTAATAGTTTAGATGGACCTTGCCTTACTAAAAAGCTTCTTATGGCGTCTCGTAAAATTCTTGGCCACAAAGTTTTAGAACACCTTCTGTGAGTCTCACGTTGGTGTCAGTTCCAATTGGTTTAGAAACTTCGTTCATTTGTATGCTATTATTCTCTGACGATTCTGTACGTCTTTTGTATCCCAACCTGATATTGGATTCCAAGATTTTTTTGGTAAACCCTGAAGACAGTATATTTTTTAATGCCCCGGATTGATTCTGCCTTTCCGCTTCCTTTCCCAACCTTCCTTTTTTGTACTGGTAACCAGATAGTGTTCTTTGACCATCAGACATTTTGGAAGAGGCACGCACGTAACTCAAACAATCTACACTATAAAATACTATAAAATAATATAAAAAGTAAATATTTATCCTTGTTCTAGATAAGCTAAAACCATATTCTCAGTCGATATAAAAAATATTTTCCATACCCTGTGAACATAAAGAAAGTCTAGTGTTACTATACAGTCAAAGCTTATTACCGTGTATACAGAATGGCAATTTCTATAGGCTATGGAATACGTTCCAAATTCACAATATATATATATATATATATATATATATTACACATTGGGATAGGAGAAAAACCACCGCTTACCAAAGATGAGGGCTCCAGCGGCGTCAAAACACGAAAAAACACACAAACACAAACAAAATACAAATTTTCGAGCTTAGCTCTTCATCAGGTTGTAGGATGAGGTGGCTGCCCCGCGGAAGCTAGCAACCAACTGAGGAGACCACACGGGGTGCACATGGTCGGCTGGTCGGGGTGGAGAGGGAGGGGGGAGAAACAACATGGTGGGAGGCGGGGGTGGGGGTGGGGGTGGAAGGACCTAAGCCCGAAAATGATAATTAGACTGCACAGTGGAAATGCGGTTGCGGTCATAAGGTCACTGGCATAAAACAAACCAAGGAAAACCCGGGGGGGGGGGGGGGGGTGGAATCTACTGAAAACGATCTATAAGTGCCCCCATAAAAAATTATTCCACACGCAAAATTATTGAAAATATTACACACGAAAAAATGCTACACACGGAAAAAATATAATAATATAAAACACACGAGAGAAATTTTTTTTTATTGCAATAGATCTAAGTACAAAAAGAGAAAGCTCTGGTGAGCGATGGTTTTGTGGGAAATGATGGCAGGTAAGGGGCAAAGGTCGGAGGAGAGAGGAAAATTGGAGCTATCTTAAATTTAGTCCAGGTGGTTGTCTGGTCCCCAGTTGGTACTGAAAGGCCAGTTCCCACCTTCTCAGTTCGGAGATGCTGCTTTTGTCTGGGAGTACTTTGATGGCGCGGACTGTGAAGCAGGTGTTGAAATTGTTGGTGTTATGAGTGGTGGCATGAAAAGAAACAGGGTGGTCAGGGTTCTCAGTCCAGACCGATTGTTTGTGTCCATTCATCCGGATGGCCAGTGGATTTGTGGTCAGACCTATGTAGGAGGCTGGGCAGTGGTTGCAGGTAAGTTGATAGATCAGGTGAGAAGTTACGCAGGTAGCCGATCCAGTGATATAGAAGCTTTCCCCTGTTACGGGATTGGTGAAGGTGGTCGAAGGCGGGTGCATCATGCAAAGTTTGCAACGGGGCCTGTTACATGGAAAGGATCCTTGGGGCTGTCTTGTGGGCTGAGGGGTTCCATGTTTATGGACCAAGAGTTGGTTCAAGATGGGGGGGGTCTACTGAAACAGGTTCTGGGGGGCTGGGGAAGGATTTGTGGTAGGAGTGTTTTCATTTCCGGGCAGGCTCGGAGGAGATCATATCCTTGTCTTATGATCCTGTTGATGGATTCTAAGCCAGGGAAGTAGCGGGTGACCAAAACTGGGCTTTGGTTGGTTCTTGATGGTTGAGGGGTGTTGATGAATTGTGTCGGTACTGATGTGGCTCGTGTAACTTGTTTATGAACTAAATCTGGGGGGTAATTGCGGGATATTAGGGCTTCAGAAATGTTATTAGTGTACTGCTTAAGGGACTGTTCGTTGGAGCAAATGTGCCTGCCCCGGATTCCCAGGCTGTATGGGAGGGCGCGTTTGATGTGAATAGGATGGCAACTGTCGTAGTGGAGGTATTGTTGTAGATTGGTAGGCTTTATATGTACCGAAGAATTGATGCCGCCATCAGAGAGGGACAGGTCGACATCCAGGAAAGTGGCCTGGGTGTGGGAGTAATTCCATGTAAATTTCAAAGTGCTGGCATTATTGAGGTTATTGAGGAAAATGAGAAGGTTGTCTTCCCCGTGGGTCCAGACCATGAAAATATCGTCAATGAATCTGACCCATAGCAGGGGTTTCAAAAGGGCTGCAGCTAAGAAGGACATTTCTAGGCGGCCTAAGTATAAGTTGGCGTATGAGGGAGCCATGCGGGTGCCCATGGCAGTGCCGCTGACTTGTCGGTAGAATTTGCCATCAAAGGTGAAAACGTTGTTAGTTAAAATTAGTTCGGCCAGGTAGACTAGGAATGATCTGGACGGGAGGCTATTAGGGGGACGTTGGTCTAGAAAATGTTCCATGGTGCTGAGGCCATGGCAGTGGGGAATATTGGTGTATAGGGAGGTCACGTCAATCGTAACCAGAAGGGAGTCAGGTGGAAGAGGCACGGGAACTGTGGATAAACGGGAAAGAAAATGCCGGGTGTCTTTGATGTGGGAGGGGAGCTGGCTTACAATAGGCTGTAGGTGTTGGTCTACTGGTCTACCAGGCCACTTTCCTGGATGTTGACCTGTCCCTCTCTGATGGCGGCATCAATTCTTCGGTACATATAAAACCCACCAATCTACAACAATACCTCCACTACGACAGTTGCCATCCTAATCACATCAAACGCGCCCTCCCATACAGCCTGGGAATCCGGGGCAGGCACATTTGCTCCAACGAACAGTCCCTTAAGCAGTACACTAATAACATTTCTGAAACCCTAATATCCCGCAATTACCCCCCAGATTTAGTTCATAAACAAGTTACACGAGCCACATCAGTACCGACACAATCCATCAACACCCCTCAACCATCAAGAACCAACCAAAGCCCAGTTTTGGTCACCCGCTACTTCCCTGGCTTAGAATCCATCAACAGGATCCTAAGACAAGGATATGATCTCCTCCGAGCCTGCCCGGAAATGAAAACACTCCTACCACAAATCCTTCCCCAGCCCCCCAGAACCTGTTTCAGTAGACCCCCCAACTTGAACCAACTCTTGGTCCATAAACATGGAACCCCTCAGCCTACAAGACAGCCCCAAGGATCCTTTCCGTGTAACAGGCCCCGTTGCAAACTTTGCATGATGCACCCGCCTTTGACCACCTTCACCAATCCCGTAACAGGGGAAAGCTTCTATATCACTGGATCGGCTACCTGCGTAACTTCTCACCTGATCTATCAACTTACCTGCAACCACTGCCCAGCCTCCTACATAAGTCTGACCACAAATCCACTGGCCATCCGGATGAATGGACACAGACAATCGGTCTGGACTGAGAACCCTGACCACCCTGTTTCTTTTCATGCCACCACTCATAACACCAACAATTTCAACACCTGCTTCACAGTCCGCGCCATCAAAGTACTCCCAGACAAAAGCAGCATCTCCGAACTGAGAAGGTGGGAACTGGCCTTTCAGTACCAACTGGGGACCAGACAACCACCTGGACTAAATTTAAGATAGCTCCAATTTTCCTCTCTCCTCCGACCTTTGCCCCTTACCTGCCATCATTTCCCACAAAACCATCGCTCACCAGAGCTTTCTCTTTTTGTACTTAGATCTATTGCAATAAAAAAAATTTTCTCTCGTGTGTTTTATATTATTATATTTTTTCCGTGTGTAGCATTTTTTCGTGTGTAATATTTTCAATAATTTTGCGTGTGGAATAATTTTTTATGGGGGCACTTATAGATCGTTTTCAGTAGATTCCACCCCCCCCCCCCCGGGTTTCCTTGGTTTGTTTTATGCCAGTGACGTTATGACCGCAACCGCGTTTCCACTGTGCAGTCTAATTATCATTTTCGGGCTTAGGTCCTTCCACCCCCACTCCCCCCTCCCTCTCCACCCCGACCAGCCGACCATGTGCACCCCGTGTGGTCTCCTCAGTTGGTTGCTAGCTTCCGCGGGGCAGCCACCTCATCCTACAACCTGATGAAGAGCTAAGCTCGAAAATTTGTATTATGTTTGTGTGTTTTTTCGTGTTTTGACGCTGCTGGAGCCCTCATCTTTGGTAAGCGGTGGTTTTTCTCCTATCCCAATGTCTAATATATCCGCTCTCAGCGCCTTTGTTTCCAAACAATCTATATATATATATATAAATGATGTTGTGGAGTGATTGTCACGCAATGCACTTATTAAACCAACTGACAAAGTTATTCACATTCACTAAAATAGTTAATGAATTTCTTTTTGTTGAAACGGCAAATGCAGCAATTAGAGTATCTAGAAACCGCATTCATATATATAATAAGCATCATGGGTTCTTATATATTAGCAGTTAACATTCGAAATTGAATATACTGATATGTGAAGTAACTAATCGGTAATCAGTAGCTGTTAATATTATTTATTTATTAATGATTATAAGTACTGTCCCACACCCACTAAACTACAGTATTTTCACAAGCGATCAAAGATAGCATATGTAATTTAACCCAACCATAACACTTTCAATGCCTATATCTATTTTTTACAACAAATCTCTGAGGCTCGGATTATGAGAAGAAATTATTATGCAAAATATTCCACTTCGATTTCCAATAACTAAGATCCATATTGATTTAGTTCATCAATTCAATAAAATAAATACTCATCATCTCCCGTCAAGCACTATCGATTCCGTGTTTTAGAGCCTAACTGCAATTGCTAAAAACACTCCTTTTCGCCGTGTCTAGTAACTTGTGGGCAGTATAACGTCGGAATCAGCACAGGTAGCAAAGGACAAGTGTAACAGCCCCCCCCCTCCTACCGCGCATCTTTTGTGCGCTTTTGTCGCTGTGCGCTTATGTCGTTGTGCAATTATGTCGTTGTGCAATTATGTCGTTGTGCAATTATGTCGTTGTGCGCTTAGGTCGTATATCCAACTAAATAACAGTTTAATCATAGATGTACTTACCTTTAGAAATTATAAAATCCTGAAGTAAATTTTATGAACTTCTACTTATCACTAATAACATAATAGTAAGACTAATGTTGTTGTGTAATGAAACCACTTTAATAATTAGCAATAATACGCAAGCTGAGACAACAAAAGTCAAAACAGCGTTCTACTCGCGTGCTAAGGCCCAATTCACACAGAAGAGACGTGGCGCGGACACGGCGCATTTTGAAGTTACTCCTATGGCGCAATTCACACTGAGGCGGCAGGACAACGGCGCGCCCCTATGAAGACCACGCCCCGTCTCTTCGAAGTCTCTAGGGGCGCACCCAAATAGCTAAGAACTGTAAGTTTTTAACGAATGAAAAATCGGTATGTGGATTTTTTTATTAATTGGGTATTTAACACATTAATATCATTAATATTTTTCTCACACTTGCAGCCGAAATGGTGCCCCTAAATTTTAGCGTCCCGGGAAAATGCCTGGTTTGCCCCCCCCCCCCCCCCACCCCCCCCCCCCCTAGAGCGGGCCCTGTGGTTAGGACAGGAGTGAAAAAGAAATCAGGGGAGGGTGTAAGTGCTTCTGTAGTTGAAACAAATAGATGATGTGGCAATAATTGTTGACAAAAGAAATCAGTGTAATAGCAAACATGAATTATATACCTAATACTAATGTTAAACGATAAGAGAGCAACTAAAATAATGCAGGTTATGTCAACTGTCCAAATGCACAGAAGCAGCAGAGAAAGCCTTTGAAACAGATTCAGAATGTAATAGAGAATGTGTGAATATATTTATGGGAGACTTAAATTGGGAAAGACAAAGATATGAGGGAAGCCTTTGGACATGGAAACAGTAATAGGGTGCAGGGCGGAAGGATATAATTGCTTCAAAGTGTAGTGGATAAGACAAGAATGATAGACTAAGGGAATTTAGGTAACCAACCTATCCAGAATCTTTTGTTTATTTGCAATTAATGAGAAGTTAGGCCACTGTATCATTCATTACAACCGGCTACATTAATGCCTGTATATATTCTCATGTTATTTTTTATCTTTACAACCAATATATCTGCTTATCCCCACTGCTAAAACCTGAGAGTACAAACTACATGATTATTATGACTTATATATCCGGTTAATTTAAAATTGTACAGATTTGTTTCTCTAGCATTTTATCAAACTAATAATAACATAGTTTATTCTTTTCTCTGTAGACAAACATCTGATGCCAATATTTACTCCCAAACAGCTGACTTGCACACATAAAACATGCCTTGTGGAATCTTCTGATAACAAGATGATAGAACAATCAGGGTACTCTTGTGGTATTATGAAACAAGCAATTCATTTTTATGAGAATGTAAGATAGTAGTTTAATGAGTCCATTTGCACTACACCCAACATTACTACTACTGTCAGGGATGCTAGAGAAGTAGAGGAACATCTCAGTACAAGTAACATGTCCGAGAAAAATTTCTAAAGAGAGAAATTTCTAAAGAAGTTAGGGCCAACAGCAGATTTGAGAATGGGTATGTTTCCAAACAAAGAAAATTAATCACATCTTGTAAATTGGTGATTCTCTTGATTAAAGTAAATATAAGTAAAGTTTTAAATGAGAAAGGGCAAAACAAGAAGAAATTCAATGTGTTAAGCAAGGAAAAAACCAAAATTAAGGGGTTTTATACATATAAAGGTTTTTACGAATAGGACTCGTGGAAAACTTTGGATGTTAAATGAAAGTGTGATATCAATAAAATAAACAACTAGTAAAAGATAATATTTTTATGATATTGGTTTCTAGAAAGAAATAGGATTTGATGGAGAAAAACAATGTACCAACGTTATGGATAAATGAAAATATTAGAAGTAGGAGGCATAACAAAGAAGAAATATTATTTTTTTTATGTAGAGATTAGAAAGGTTTGGAATAAGAAAATAGAGTCAAAAAGAGCAAAAACTGTGATTTTACATTGGAAAGTTAAGGGGAAATGTTTAATTTTGAATTCTAAAAAGTTAATGGCAAGTAGGACACGGAAAGGAAATGAAAATATCATAAGTGGTTGTATTTACTGATTATAGATGTTCAGAAGAGAAATAGTAAACAAAACAAGAAGGCATTAAGAAAGTTAATTTAAAAAGGAAATATTGTTTACATGTGATTTTAAAGGTAAAATCAAGGGTTTAGCAGAAAGATATTTGTAATTTCTTACAATAGGTAAAGAAAATGTTGGGAAAACTTAGGGCAACATTTTGGTAAAGTTTGGTGAACTCTGAGAATTTTGTTAGGATTTGAATAGCATTTTTCAAACCAATGAGATGGCAGAAGTAGGCCTCAAGGACAGAATTAACTCATTTTGGAGAGGTAAAGTCTGGTTAACAGTAAATTTTTGAGGGTTGTTTACAAATAGGGACATGAAAATAGCCTCTCCAAGCATTGTTCTGACAGCATTTGATTAGTGAAGGTCGATGTGTTGGTCAGTGGCGGAGAACACATTTTCAACATGTGAATGTGAGGCTAGATGATAAATTTTGGAAGATGACTTATTTTTACCACACGTTCACATGAACTTCATAATATTTTTTGGAGACTGAATGATTATGCACTAATGTGCCATCTTTGCAAAGGATCTAAAGTCGGACTGTAGCACAGATTAGAAGAAAAGTGAACATTGAGAAAATTAAAATCAGTGAATCTTGAACTAGTGTTGAATTTTATATGAGTCACATTGGAACCTGATACCATTATACTTACGAGAAGGATTCTTTTATAACACACTCTGAATGGATGACTGACTAACTAGTGAAAGTAAACAGAAATTATTTAAAGGATTGTAGTTTAATAAGCTGCATTTTCCCCCCATCTAAATGCTTCTTAGCACTATGATATCTCATAATTTTTGCACTCTCCCCTTTATAACTCAACATGCACTAAAAACTCACTAGAAGTTGCAAAGGCAGCTCCATTAATACAGACATACAGTGTTAAACGATGGTGAGATTGTTCGAATCAGAATCTTCTCTTTATGGAGAGAAGCGCTATCCAAGCTAGCATGAAATAAAAATTGTGACATATGAAAAACCTACGTAATGTAGGTTCCCCATCAATTATTTATAGTGGTTAATGTTTTTACTTTGAAATTATATATACATAAGCAAAATATGGAAATGGAACATTTCTCTTCCCAATTTTTACCATGAAGGATGCAACCAAATATCCACATACTTACTTGCTTTACAACCAAACAGTCTGAAAGAGGAATTTAGTTTCCTCAACGTAGGCCCACTTGATTCTATGAATGATTTCTTTAATAATTAAAATTTACTTACATAAAATTTGAGGCTTTTATTAAGATCAGAATCCTGTATTATATCAACTTTGCTCATATCTTCATTTAGTTTCCCATCACTGGTGATGAGCTTCAGTATTGTCAGCTCTCCAGAAGATTTATAGGTGGCTCTAACATAGTCACTCATTTTGTCACATACCTTTTCAAGAACCTCTGTCAGATGTAACTCAGAACGTGCATAAGGTACCTATAATGATGAAATAAATAAATCAATCTCATTTAAGCAAAAAATTAGATACTTTACCAAAATTAAGTAATAGATTGATTGTCTCCCCTTTCGTTACTTGTGAAAATTAATGTTGAATCATGTCAAGCTTAAAACACAATAAAAGTTAATTCCTTTACTTCCTGATACACAATTCTGATTTGAGAATATTATTGATGGGATAGTCTTCTTATTTTGTTTTTATGCTTTAGAACTAAGATGCTAGGTGGTAGGCTAAGAAATTTTTGTCATCTAAGAGCCCACATCAGATATACACTTACAATGCAATAAAAATATTCCCAGTTAACAACTATTAGCATAATACATACAGCTTCCAAAAAATGACTATTTGTATACTGTTGATAAGAAATGACCTACCTCAGCTGAATGCATATTTCAAATGCAAATGATGCTACCAAGAAAACTAATTCCCTCATTATCAGTCAACATTATGTGCTAATTGTATCCTGCAAGCAATTTTTATGCCTATATACAGATAGTAAGAACAAAGATTTGGGTGCTATCTTCACGTATGTATTGCCACATTTTGTTAACATACAGCCATTAGTCATTTGACACGAAATCAGAGTATATGATGTTTTCCTCCCTGTGTTTAGTGTCGGTCAACAATTTGCGCTTTGTATATTTAAGGTTCTAAGTCAGTCCATTAATTAGTTCTGTTGACAAATCCATAAAAAAAAAATGAAATTGACCTAGATTTACCAAAGCAAACAGCTCTAATTTGACCAAAGTTGCTGTGAAGAGCTTGGAATGATTATTGCATAAAAGTGATGCCTGCTGAGCAGAATTCTGGAACGTCAAAACTTTCCACAAAGTATAAATAAACCAACTTAGTCCACAACCCGAAGATTGGTTGGATCCTCCAGGAGGCATACTAAGCCACTGTGTCAGAGGTAGGGTGGCCAGTTCCTTTCCTCTAGGACCTACAATTAAACATAGAATCCGAACCACGGAACGACCTGGCATAGCTCATATCATCAAACACAACTCTTAAAAATCCCTGCACCCACTGGGACTTGAACCTGGGAATGAAGCAGCAAACTTTTGAAAGCAAGCACATTAACCACTGAGCTACCAGACCGTTCCCTCAAAGTATATGTACTCAAAAACAAAGTGTAGTTTTGAGCTGAAAAGTGTACCTGTTGTCATATTATTAAGGAAATTTAGATACAAATGAAGTCTTTTTTGGCATTGCACTTGAATGTCTTTAGAGGATAAATTTCAGAAACTAGAAAGAGTTATTATAATCTAGAATTTGTTTTATAGCACCAATATTAGCAGAGACAGTGATTGAAAATATTGCTCAATTGCTGTGAATGAGCTAGCAGCAAGCATTCTTTGTGACAGTCACAGATATAGTTAATGATGAACAGCACACTCTTAAAGTAGTGACATTATGAAAATTACTGACATATTTTGGAAAGAATTAATAATTTGCTAGACATGTTATGAAACATATCCTATAGATGATGTCCAACTAATTTCAACAGATAGTACAGATGTTGTGCTTAACAAGATTCATAACATCCAAAGTGATCATTCATTTATCAATAGATATTTCTAACAGTAAAAAACAAAGGTACACAGTTTATTGAACATGATAAAATATTAGGTATAAACTTATATCAAGTTGGTCTTTGTAAAAACACATTGAAAATTTTTGTAGAGAAGCTGGGTCCCATCGTACAAGCTTTAGGCATTGTTTTCATATACTTTCCTAGTTTGGAAAGTAAGTAAACAATTTGTTTGATGTTTTAACTGATGTGTTTACACACCGAGGCACTACATCCCACTTGTAAAATGTAGCGCTAATTTTGTGAACAAAATTTGCAAACTGTTTCTATGTTTACAGCAGCATGCACTGACACATGACATCACAAAAGAGAAAACGACAGCTGCCAGCATTTTGGCACCAATATTCAAATTAACACAATTTTGCATTTTTTCAAGAAACCTTTTTTTTTTTTTTTTTGTTATAGTACACACACAGCTACCATACTGACAACTTCTCCAAAATTAGTCAAGTTCCCTATTCGACAGCATACCCGTGAAGATTTCCAAACATGAATGCAACAGTAGAGAATTTGAAACAATAACATGAAGTACAATAACAAGTTCTTAGGTCATTGAAAACTTCATAAGTAGGAACGGCTGTGGTAGAAACGTGGTACAGGAGGACCTTTCAACTAATTTTTGATCTTTAACAGCTTTCACCTGGATACTAGCAAGTTGATGCAAAAAACCCTGTAATTCCTAATTATTGCAGAGCAAAGGAACTGAACTGAATGATTACCAGAGAGATGTTTTCTTGAAAATTTTTAACATACAAAAAATTAAACTATTTATTTAATAAGTAAAAATGTGTAACTGCCATCAGATTGAAATGGTTTAGGTGTAAAAGTTTAGAGCTCAACATGTAATTTTGCAAACATGACACAATTTAGACAACTGTTGTAGAACTCAAAATATCTGTGGGCGAACATGAAATTTTCCCATTGAATTAATATGGGGATGGAGATACATATACATGTAAACAAAAAAATTCACTTAATATGTGGTGTCCACACCAAACCTTGTATAACTGCTATATTCAGGACAAACAATGGCACTACTCTGGTCAAAAGAAACTTAATTGTCCATTCTAAATGCTGTGGGGCATGCAATTTGTGTGATATTGAAAGAAGTGATTAGCGAACAATATAAAGAAATTTTGTGGGTTTATTTGTGGTCACAGCAGAACTGTCTTAAAAAAAAAAAGGAAACATTATTTACCTGGTGAAAAATCTGTTGTGTAAGAAATCTTCTGATCTAAATTTAACCCTTTCCTACCAGCTATTGGAAATAAAGGGAATTTTATAATTTCGATTATATATTTGGATAAAGGTCCTTGAAATTAAACAATTTTTTTTTTTTTTTTTTTTTTTTTTTTTTTTTTTTTTTTTTTTTAACTCTAAGTGCTAATTACTAAGCAAGTACCGTCAGAGACTTTGTGTATCACAGCATGTACAGAAATAGCAACTGAAATCAATTATGTTCATATTGGTATGAAATGTTCGCCTCATGATATTCAACCAACCAATCTTTTTTGCTCATTCAGACACAAAAAGACATTGCAGTGGAACATTTGGAATGATGTTTTGACTGTATCTTCTTCATACTACATACTTCATATCTTGATCTGATTTTTACAAATTAGGGACAGTGTATACCTCTGTTTCCCAATCTAACATCTCTTATTGTGGTATAGTATGACTTGCATTGTTAGAATGGATGAAGGCATGGTGAAATATCTGCAGATGACCTTTTCTTCTTACCGATATCATTCATATTGATACCCTATGCAACAGATCTTCTGAAATTTTTTACATACTTTTTTCAAACATCAGACCATTTATGTTATAGGCATTGACAAATAGAACAGCCAGAATTCCCAAAAAACAATCTGTGCCATGATTTCGGTAATTTTCTGTCAGCACTGCACAAAGCCATCAGCTGATCAGCAGTATCAACCCCACACATGAATTTATTGTAGTCCTTGACAACTCCTGAGCATGAAATTGTCGACTTCAATCCATCTTTTTCTTTTCAGATAACCAGTGGTGTAGTGTAACAGGATGGGCAAAATTCCATGGGACCCACTTCCAGAGGGGGGCCCCGATGACCGACCAGAGAGGCACTCTGGCCCAAGATCCACCAATTCACCAATCCAACCTGAGAGAGGGCCCATCTGTTGAAGTTTCCATGGACGCCAACCAGTGTAGTGGAGTTTCCCCGCTGCCATGAAAATTTGATACTAAATGTATGATCTCTTTATCCTTCCAATTCCAGTAGACAATACCTAGGTTTGAAAATTTATGGTCACAGTCTCCTCTTTTTAGTTTGCCATCAGCAGATTGTTAGAAAGTCCCGTGCAGTAGGGTCTGATTCTCCCACAGAGAAAAGTTTTTCAGTTTTTTAATAATGAAACAGATGAAAAATAATTATAAAACTAGATAACATCCTCATTGCTCCATTATTTTCAGTTAATTCCAAGACCACTCTTTGACCTAATGAGTAATCTGAGAACTTTACAGTCATTTCTTCATTTTTGTCTTGATAAATTATAAACTACGAGAAGAGCTTCAATCAGAGCATATTTCTTAAAAATATCCATTTGAAAATATCTAAAACAATGATAAAACCAATTGTACACTTGCTAAATCTATTGACCAATAATTTGTATAAAACTAAACAGAAGTCCCTGGCGGTACTTATAAGTCCTTGTTGGTTTTTCTGAATTATTTAGTAAAGAAACTAGAAAAACATATTTGATAGGTAAAATACATATGGTTAAATGTTCAAACTAAAAAAGTAATAACAGAAATCGACACTTGCCAAGTAAATTATCATCTAAAAATGCATTGTAATGCATTGTCAATATGCTGTCAAGCCCCAACACAGAAAATTAATTTCTCGGCAGTTTCATGCAGAATTTAAAAATAAATGTTTTCACTGTCTGACCTAATCATACAACAATAGATCAACAGGCTTAACAACACAGTGGACACTGGTATTGTCAAATTATATGGTGGTAAACGTAATGGTACTTATAAGTATCATCAGGGAGGAAAGGGTTAAATAATATACCGGTCGGTGGGTCTAACAAAATTTAAGGAAAGCTGTGCATTACAAACTCAAGTGAAAAATCATTTAATCTCTAACTATTTGTTATGATTTAGTAGTTTTGAGATTTCCTTCTAACCTTCTATACATTTCAGATGATGGTTTGAAGTGGCCATGATCGAAGAGATATAATTAATTCTTTCCAGGTAGGCACAAGTACGTGAACAAGAATCAAGGTGAGAAACTTTATTTTTTGGTAAATGCACAGACCAGAAGCTTCTGAAAGTGAGTGACTGTTATATTTCATTCCTGAAATATATAAGTGTTTGTAGATATTTTAAATTATTTTCTTTGTCTGGATCACTGTCTAGTTATGTATTGAAGAAAATGTTTACTTATAGAGTTACTTTCAAAAGCGATGAAGATTCGAAATTAACCTAGATCACAGTCACCAGTCTGGTTAGCTTCAGTAGTACATATAACAACTTTCAAAGTTTACAGTTACACACAATAAATTAGTGCACTTTTGCAACTTTCTTTTTATTTCATTGTCAAAGTTGTTCTTCTTAGCTACAGAAGCAAACTGCCAGACACTTCGTCTCCCAAAATTGCAGGTTCATTTACTTTTAAAGGTAGGAAAATTATTAATAATTACATTACATTTAATTCAGATTAACACTTAAGTAATCACGTCCAAAGCTGATCAACATTTCACTATAATTCACATGCCATGCATCGTCAGCGATAATCATACAATGCCTCTACTTCAGAGAGCTTATATTACCGACTTATCGATACCTGTAAGTTCTGTGAAATTAAATAAAATTACACTAAAGGCATTATGCCTGTTCTATTACATGTTCTTAGAGAAAGGAAAACCAGTGAGGATTCTAAACTTTAAAAATATGAGTGGTTTTTTCAGAAACTGTACACAATATCTTCAAACTACTGATTCCACTCGTAGAGACATCAGTATCTTCAGTTACTATGACCAGTGTCAATGGCCAATGCTTGAATATTGCAGCCCTCATAATAATTAAGAAATTTCATGAGTCAATGTTCACCTAGAATCATTCCACCTCCTTTAAACTACATCAAAACAGCTTGGTCTGTGACCAATAAATCAAATTCAAGTGTGAAAGATATATTTTAAAAAAAAAAAAAACTAAGTTTAAAAGATCTGAAATAGTTTAGAAAATAGATGATTCTGAAAAGTCCAGATTGTATCAAGCTAATGTTGTTGCAGCACAGTGTGAAGTCCATCTCTGAGATATGCACGACTGCTTTTCTAATGAACAATTATGAGCTATCACGAGGCTTATCAGTGAAGTCAATGCAAGTCCACACAAACCAAACCAAGAAATGCAAAAAAGTGACAATGTTTGTAGACAAATACAATAACATTAACACAAATGAAACTAGCATGAAAAAGTCTATTGTCAAAAAAAGTCCAATACATTATACCAATAATAATTTTTAAAAAAAATGTTTCCTTATTGTCCAATTAAATTGGCAGATCAAGTTTTACATGAATTGCAAGATAGGCTCCACAATTGTCTCAAACATTTACTGTTCTAAAAATTGCATAAAAATCTCAATAAATTTTTTGCATTGTTAGCAATGGGAATCACTAGTAATTTTTAATATGCAGGTATATTTGGCTTTGGTAGGGTATGATAAAAATTAAACACTGTATGATTCAGTAAGATCATATAGCCACAAAAATTAAGTTGATACATTTCCAGATACAGATTTGGGTAATGGAGAGAAAAATATGAAAGGCAGAGTAAGACGTTTAATGTGGAGTAGTTGTAGTGAGAAAAACTAGAGCTCATGAACCACTTCAGACTGGAAATGCTGAATCAGCTTAGAGCTACACAAACAACATGCTCTTCAAGTGAGGCAGTTTTAAGACTTTTTGTTCAGTTAGAACTGTGTTCAAAAGGGAATGAGCACACCTTTAATCACAAAATTTAATCACGTGTATGCTAAGACAGGATAAAGTATGATGGCATTACAGTCTGTGCATGAATGAATAAGATGACAGACTTTAATAGAGGAAATCTACTGTATATGAATCATAGTAAGTTTGACAGTGTCACCACAAACCTACCAAAGGTTTTCTGAAGACATAATATTAAATATGAAGTCTTATAAAAAGAAGTCAGAAGTGGGGAGAACACTCCACTGAATCAAATACAGGAGCTTGTAGATATGCAAAGTAGGGCAGGTAGATTTGTTTGTGGAAATTATTGTAGAACAGAGACAGTAACTGATAGAACAAACTAGCTGGGTTGGTAGTCACTGGAAGATAGGAAGTGGGTGAAGAGAGTGCTGGGAGTGAATAAGGCATATATTTATGATGAGGTCTAGACAGTGGTGGATCTAGGAATTTTGCAAAACGGGGCAAAAGCTGTGAGATTGTCACCCCTTCGAACATTACTTTGCCGCCCCCATTGTTGCCATCCCAAGTGTCACTACTATCATCCATTATTGCCAAATTCTATGGTTTCTTTAATAACTGATTCTTTCTTCTGGGAACAGTTATTAAAGAAGCCATAGAAATATGGCTGAATAATAACACTGTTGACAGACACACAGGTCTGTGGCTCAGTGATGCGTGGAAACTGGCTTTATCCATTCTGAGACAAATCTGCTTAACGTCTCTTAACAGCGAGGTCTTTAGAGATGGGAAAGGATGGGGGGCAAGGAATGGGAAGGAATTTGGCCATGGCCTTTTGAAGGAAGCATCCTGGCATTTTCCTGGAGTGATTTGGGAAACCTGATACAACCACATTCCATACAAAAGGATAGTAAGGTGCCACCAGAAATAAACAAAAGTACTGACTCACAGTCAAGATCGCTAGTCACTCAGCGTCATGCATGCCATATGGAGCCGTCGCCAGACCATGCGACGAAGCAGATGGATGGTAGGGTGGATCGCTAGCCACACAGCGTGACGAACACAATATTAAGCCGTTGCCCGCCCGTGCAATGGAGTGGGTGGAGGGAAGGGGGTATAAGAGCCACACTGTATAAGATGTGCTGATGCCAGATAACACCAGTGCAGCTCTGAATGTCACAGCAGTAACACCAGATCTGAATATGGCACAAGAAATCGCCACTGAAAGCTCGTCTTTCTTCAACACCCAATACCATCTGGTGGAGATCCTGTAAAGAATATATTTCTTATGGTTGTTAGCTGGTTTGTATAAACAGGCTCTTCTTGGCTGCCAGGGGACACAACATTTGATCACTAATTCTCACTCTTTAAATTTTCCCCAAATCAAAAGAGAGAATGCAATTTTCTTTATACTCTAACAACAAGATTATGTTATATAGCCATTTTTGATTTCATCAACAAGCTACAACATCAGGAAAAACAATTTTGATGCCCAAAGAATGCAACTTCTTTGTTGGCAGTGATTGTGAAACAAAATTCATATGTCTAATTTACTTCTGCCTCTTTAAAACATTTCATTTAGTAATGGTGTATCCATTTAAAACCCTCAACTAATATTTGTAATGGAACTAAATGTTGTTTCTGAATGTAACAACTCCTGATAAACTTACTCATAAGCCAACAATATTGTATCTATACCTACTGCAAAACTATAATAATTGAACATTCTCTAAGAATAACTAAATGTCCATCTAGCTTTACATTAGAGAATAAAAAAGACATTCATAAAATTACAAATGAATTGTTTATATGGTTTTCTAATGTTAATTTGGGAGACTTTCTCCATTATGCTGTAACCGCTTTCATAATAAAACTTTTCCACATCTAGTTTATATATTTTATAATATACGAATAAGTCTGATACTCACACCCAACCCAACTCTTGACAAAGGACACTATCAAGGTGGTCTGAAATGTTAACCTTACTTTTAACAGTGCAAGGATGCAACCATTTTATATATTTTTTCTCAAAGGAAAATCCCTGTTTCTATGTCAATAGCAAATATTTCTTCATAAATGACCATCCATTACAGAGGTTGGGTAACCGATTAGTGGTGAATGGTGTTTTTGATTGAAGAAAATACCTTTTTCTCCATCAATATTGAATAGTTCCCAAGTTCTTACTAAATTACCATCTGTTAGGAAATAACATTATCAAGATATCGATTTAGGCTATCAAATCCATATTTAGTGCAAATATTGATGAAAAACCTAATACTTAGCAGTAGTAATATGTTAAATAACATTTATCAAATGGGAACTACCATTAATCTTTTTACTAAAGTAAAGAATGGGGATGATATATTGTGCATTATTATTGCTTATTACTAGCTGATCCTGCACGATTGAATCACATGTCCGTTTTCCAATTGTTATAGTGATCAGAAACCTTGATCCAAATCAAGATTTAGCCAATAGTACTAGGTTGGTCACAAGTTTACAAGAATATACCATTTCGGCAAAAACTACAGACATGGGTACAACTGCCTTAATCCTAAGAATAACAATGAGACGATATGACCCCTCTACGCCATTCGTTTTACATCAGAGCTGATTTCCTACAAAAATGACTATTAACAAGTTGCATGGACGAACATTCAACCAAATCGGTATATATTTGGCTAAACCAAAATTCACACATGGACAACTGTACGTAACATTTATTATATTCAGATCAATCAATGCTGTATTTATGCATACCACATAAAACCATGTGGAAAAATTACTGAGAATGAAGGCAAAACTTTAAATATTGTTTATAAAGAGACTCTGTGATTAGACAATTGTTGACTGTGTTCATTTTTGTTCACTGTAACTATGTTAGTGATTATTGTTCATTTCGTTTTTGTGTGCCCAGATTTATAATGTATTCCCATCAAACATTTTGTGCAAATCAATGATTCCTTTGAAAAACTTCAAACTACAGAAGCAACAGCCAACTGTGCGATTCAAGCTATTAAAGTTCTAAATTACACTTCAGACAAGTGCCACAGAAATCAAAGGGGTACAGTAGGACAGATTGGTTAATTGTAACAAATCAGTACAACTACAATATTATATACAATTATACATGCAACATTTCCATATCTTCCAAGGTGAAAATGAAACTAATGGAACCTCCAACCATAATGAAATCAGTACTGACAGACAAAAAGTGTGAAGCTTTCACACAAGTCCATCCCTGTCAGGTTCCAACAGTTTTTTGTTGTTGTTGTTTTTTTTTAAATAGCCTTCATAGTGAGCACCAACAAAGCTGGAAGAGTATTGTGGAAATGTGTTTATATAACATCATACAATGAAAAACCGAAGATGACTATGTCACACTGACATGCTGGGAAAACCTCCATTCAAATATCAGGCAAGAAGTCATCTCACTAAGCTCCAAGTAGTGATTAGACATTCCTGTTTGTCAACTGAAAAAATGGTGGGGACCAGTACCACCTGAATAATCAAAACAGTAACAAAAATTGGCATCCTTGGAGTTGTGTCAGTTGATGAAGGTAACAACTAAATAAAAGATTCTGCATAAAAATTCTGATATTTTTCACCATTTACACCAAAGGAATGAATGATTCATGTTTAAAGCAATTTAATGAGTACAACAATGGATATAGATAATATGGTGGTCAAAATGTCATGTCTGACTAGTATGCACGCTCTTACCATTTCTTATTAAATACTTTCATTAGAACTGACTATTGTAAGAGCATAAAATATCATTTTCTGCACAAAGCTATACAAGTGTGCAACTATGTTTAACACACTATTCCAAATTCTGGCATTAATCTACATGGCTAAGGAAAATCTAAAAACCACTCAGTGCTGGCAGATATCTCAGCAGTGTGCAGTGTTGCTGAAGGTCATTGAGACAGGGTTTATGTAGATGGGAAGAAGCACAGGGATAGTTTTCATCTGTTCTCATTTAATGAAATCATTCAGCTGGTTTAAGCCAAATTTGAATTGAAATATATACAAAAACATATATAACAACATTTTTACAATTATTAATCTTACTGTTTTCTGGTTTTGATTTCCTTCAGCATCTAGACGATAACTGCCAACATCTACTTTTCGCCTTGGATCAACTTTGTTCACTTCATTTTCAATTTCTTCCATCACAGTTCGACATACTGGAAGTGGGGGAAAAAAACAAAGACACAATGCTTGAGACACTACAGTAAATACACATAGCATTAAAATTCATTCTTCACTCTATGTAAATCACATTTCTGAAAACACATGATGGTTCAACCCTCAGAAACAAACCCATTACTCACCCATGATACTGCTTAGAAGAAGACATGAAGGAAAATTACATGGCTTTTTAATCCAACATAAACTGTGTTGTAATAAACAATTTGATTGGTAAAATGTATAAAGTAACCAGAGGTTTAATTATGTTTAAACACTTGCACAGCAATATATTCCATCACTGTGAAGTTATCTTAAAGAAAGAAAGAGGTAAAGAATGAATACAAACCCAGGCAGCGCAGTGCCTTAGGATCAGGTCCAGTTTCTGACAAACAGTGCTGCGACATGGAGATAAGTGAAAAAAGCAAGATACATATTGCATTCATTTTGGCTACCTGAAAATAATATATTAAATTATAATCATAATTCAAGATACTAATGAAACAATAAACTGGCGGAAATTAAAAGTGCAATACCCAGAGAGAGTTGTGATAAATGAATAAAATTTGGCCCCAAATATCCCCATATGAAGAGTATTAAATGATTAAAAATTAAATGTTTTATATGTAATAGTATGAGAATTATTGGGCTATTATGCAAAATTGATATGTTTTTTTAGCATATAAGGGGTGAACAGTGTGGTGTAACATGACACTTTTTTTTTCCACAAGTTCTTGTTGACCATGTATGCCAAGGTGAAGAGTGATGACCCTCTACACCCAAA
Organism: Vandiemenella viatica; assembly: GCA_031002005.1. Lineage (NCBI taxonomy): Eukaryota > Metazoa > Arthropoda > Insecta > Orthoptera > Morabidae > Vandiemenella > Vandiemenella viatica. The sequence goes on from CM061921.1 coordinate 240,904,081, forward strand.
TGTTTGTAGGAGAGGTCAGAGGTTTGGCATGATTGAAATGGGTGCATCATATCATGAAATCTCCCGAAAGATTGGCTGTAGTGCATGCAATGTCAGTATACAGACCTGTTACACAATGGATGAAAGAAGGCTCTAGTAATCCTAGAACAGGCACAGGTCCATATAGAAGCACAACAGCAAACGAACATCACCAAATTGTGTGGGTGGCTGTCACTGGCAGATGGGTGACTGCAGGCCAGATGAAAGCAGTGGTTATAGTATGTCATCCCCCTACCCCACCCTCCAGATGATTGTAAACCAACTGCTTGAAGCTTGGTTACATACTCTGACCCCTATGCAATGCATTCCACTAACCTGATTTCATTGCCAGCAACCTCTAACCTGGTGTAATGCAAAATGCAAATGAACATGTGAATGGCTTACATTTGTGTTTAGAGATGAGTCTCAATTCTGTCTGCGATAATTAGCAAGATGTACGCGGAGAAACGGTTTACCCTACTGTGATTTCAGAACATCACACAGGTCCAGCCACTGGGGGCAATCAGTTTTTACAGCAGGACTTGGTTGTTGTTGAAGGCACAATGACAGCCCACCATTATGTGGAAGGGGTACTGCACCCTGTTGTGATACCATTCATATCCACCATCCAAATCGCACCTTCCAACAGAATAATGCCTGTCCTCATACTGTGGTGAATACAACACAAGCCTTGCAAGGGTTTACGACCACAATTTGAACCGCACAGCCCACAGATTTGTCCCCAATAGAGCATTTATGGGATACCAGGAGTAGACACATTAGATCTTAATGGTTACCCAGCACAAATTGTGCAACAACTGATTGCACAGGTGGTCAAATGGACTTCTTACTGAGAACTGTGTCTAACGGAAGTAACTTTAACCTGATCCATTTCAGTTTGTTCATTTTTTCTGGATATGTCTACAAAGTTTCCTCAGATTCCACCATTCCTGTCTGGGTATTGCACTTTTAATTTCCATCAGTGTATTTTCAGTAATAATAATCATAGTTTGCAATCAATGGCAGGCTAAGGTTTATCCAAAATAAAATTAAATCAGTAGAAAGAAAAAAACTCTCTCTATTCTAATTTGGCTACAGGACAAAACACAAATGACCTCACATTTTCCAACCAAAATTTATCTAAATCTCAGCATACAAAGTCAAAATTATTTCAAAAACAAATTCTGCTATTAAAATGAACAATATTAAAAAATGACAGTTCATCAGCAGTTGCCATGAAGTAAGTAATATGAGCTACCAGAACCTTATTCCTGCATTTGCCCAGTTTTGGACTGAGGGATTTACAGTTCATTGAGGGCAAAGTCAATATAGAAAGGATGTCCACAACTATTGACAGGGGACAGTAAGGAATTTGGTCAGTGTATTTATTTATAAAGGAAGAATCCTAACATGTGCCTGAAATGATTACAAGGAAACATTGATCAAATTCTGAATAGGCTGGATGTGATCAGATGTGGGCTGTACCAAATGCCAAAGTCACTAGTTTAATAAAGCAATCTTTCTACTGAAGGTCCATTAGGATAAATAATGCTGCAAATTACTTATACTAATGGCAGCCAACTCTTAATAAGCAAAACTTTAAACATGTAGCTTGCCATTGTAACATACATCAGCACACACACTGGTGAAACATTCTCCATCACTGACCACATCACCTGCAGCACACACTTCCTTCTAATGTCCTAGCTCATATATTGTCGGGTCTACTAAGCACCTGCCCACCAGAATGAATCATCACATGTAGGCAATTTATAACTAAAACCTACCAGGGACCAGTAGTCATTCCAATTTCACAAGTGAGAACAGACTCACTAACATATCCTAGACACCAGACATCCCCGAGGCCTCTATCTCTGATTATACCCTTCCTTTTTCACTACCCTTCTCTGGCAAATCAAAGACTTGTACATTTTTATGTTCTCATAATAATTTAACTCAGTTCACAAACTGAAGGTTGGTAGGATCCTCTACAAGAAGATGGAGTAAACTGGCATAGTTCACATGAACAAGGCAAAACCTAGTCACACCAGGAATTGAACCCAGGACCTTGAATTTGGAAGGCAAGCACTTTATCCACTGAACTTCCTAAATATATAATTTATTTTTTAATATTTTGTATTTATTTTAATCTATTTGGCTTCTCTGAAGTTTCCCCCCTACTGTTTGCAACTAAACTTGTTACCAGTGACATTCCTTTGTTCACATGGTAAACTTATGTAATTATGAAGAGTTAACCTGAATAGTGTTTAATTACAATGTTCATCTTAGTTTTTTGTCACAATCATCCCGGTCAGTGATTGATTTACTTTATACATCCTTGTTCAAATTCAAAATTTTCTCGAGGGATTCTTCCCCATTCCATGATTATGGTAAAAACATTTATACATGTGTGAAACTATCCAGTAGTATAGCACAATTTGTTTCCCAAGAAACTAAGGGGATCTTCATAAGCATGCATTGATTCTTCCCACAACTACAGAATGTTTGGAATTCCACATAGTGCCAAATGACTATATCAGTTGTATGAATATCAAGGTGATACCTAAGTGGAAACTATTCAGAATAACAAAATACACTTACTTTAATAAAATTAATTTCAAGGAAAGGGAAAATGACTCATCACTCACCAAAGTTGAAGGCAGCGACGAGAGAAGAACATATATAACGAACACACAAATAAATAAACTCAATATTTCGGTAGTTAACCTTATTCATGACATAGAAAATGAGTCATGCGCCTCGGGAGGTGTGCACACACCGTTTGAGTTTAATCATTTGTGTGTTCGTTACATATGTTCTTCTCTCGTCGCTGCCTTCAACTTTGGTGAGTGATGAGTCATTTTCCCTTTCCTTGCAATTATATTGCCTAAAGCAGTTTCCTTTTTCCTTAGTTTAATTACTTTAATAAAAACCACACATTAACAGAAAGCAGACCACGTTCCAATATTGCTTTTGGCCTTACTCCTCGTTGAGGTCATTGGAGGCAGGAAAGGACTGGGGGCAAGGAATTCAGCCATAGCCTTCTGAAGGAACTGTCCGGCATTCGCTTGGATTGATTTGGGGAAACCATGGAAACCCAAATATGGATGACCAAATGGGGATTCAAACCTGTATCCTCCCAAATGTGAGGCCAGAGCATTACCATGGAACTTAGTGGCAGTCCAATATATATAATCTTGAACTAGCTATATACACTGTTCAGCCAGAACATTATGACCTACCTACAATTCATATAAACCAGTCCAGGCGATAGCATTACCATCTGACAAGGAATGACTGCTTGTCAGACACACGCATGTTGCATGTAGTATCAGTAAGCATGCTATCAGAACTTAGAACTGGGAAGGCCCGTGCTCTATATGAGTTTGACCGAGGGCAGATTGTGATGGCCCAGAGGCTTGACACGAGCATTTTGGAAAATGTAAGACTTGTCAGGTGCTCAAGGAGTGATGTGGTGAGTGTCTTCAATAAGTGGAGAAACCAAGGTGAAACCACGTCCATACATCAAGGAGTTGGGCGGCCACCCCTCATTACAGATGTCGGACGTCATAGGCTGGGTAGACTGATAAAATAGGACAGATGGCGAACTGTGGTGCAACTAACATCAGACTAATGTTGGGCAGAGTACAAGAGTGTCTGAACACACAGTGCACCGAACACTCCTAATGATGGGCCTCCGCAGCCAACGACCCATGTACAAATGCAACATCAGCAGCTACAACTTAAAAGGTCACATGACCATCATTGAACATTGGCACAGTGGCAGAGCATTGCATGGTGTGAAGAATCCTGATACCATCTTCATCATGCTGATGGGAGGGTGTGAATCTGTCATTTTGCAGGAGAACAACTTGACACCTGTACTGTGGGATGGTGATAAGCCTGCAGCGGCTCAGTTACGCTTTGGGGAACATTCATGTGGGCATCCATGGGTCCAATGGACCTGGTGCAAGGCACCATGACAGCCAATAAGTATCATACACTGGTTGCATACCATGTAGACCCCTTCATAAAGACCAACGGCAGTGGCATTTTTCAACAAGATAATGTGCCATGTCACAAGGCCAGGAGTGTAATGGAGTGGTTCAAGGAACACAGTGGCAAGCTGCAATTGATGTGCATTCTAGGATCACACTATGGGGACTTCAGGTCATAGCTGGTAGTGATTGAGGGAACTATGATGGCACAACAACACATCACGAACATCCTGCATTCTCATGTGTTACCTCTCATGTGACAGTATGGTGGTGCCAATGCTCGTCCACTCAAGGCACTTGTCTCTATGAACTGTCTGCATGATGTTGAGGTAGTCTTGTGGCCAACAAGATCCCCAGAGCTGTTCCCAAATAGAACATGTGACCAGCGTGGTCATCAACTCCATACCAGCGCCAGTATCCAGGATATCAGGTATCACTTATAAGAGTTGTTTGCCAGCTTGCCTAAGCAGAGGATACCACTGCTTTAATGATGCCCTTCACAACCTGATCAGTACAGGCTGGAAGGGATACAGTGTCATACTGATATGCGGGCTCATACTGCAATGTTCTTTGTAAATTTTACCTGATTTTGTAATAACTGAAATAATATCACATACCCTCTCAACTTGTGAAGTTTTATTTCATTTCCTCTCCTCCTTCGGTGTGCTTTACATTGTCAGGCAGTGTAATTCATGTTGCAGATCTTTTTAATCTACTATAATCTAACAGTAAAAGGTTTCAAATGTAACTAGCTTTGTATTTTACACCAATAAGTTTTCTACATAATTAATGTGTGTTATTTAAATGTAGCATTCTGGTCATGCTGTACTTGGCAATTAATATCTTATCAACTTTATAATAATTAAATGATTTAAAAGTGGATATCCAAAGTTTCTGAGCCAGACATTAAAAAAATAATTTCTTCCAAGAAAAATGAAAGAGGAACATATTAACCCAGCGATTCATAAAACTCTGTGATATGCAAACCATAAATGTAAATGTGTTTGATTAGCGTACACTTGGGATTCCTCAAGGAGGAAATCCTGCAGATGAAAATGCAGCACACGAGCACCCCAACATCCATACATTTTTATGCCTGATGACATTAGACGGGATATAACATCCATCCCAACAACGAAGTAAGTTACAGTGCTATACATTAGCCGAAGTATCCATCAACACCTCACAACAACAGCTTAGAGATATGTCTGCCCTCTCATAGCAATCTGGTGGCTTAGTTGATTTAAGGGGGGTATTTTCATCGAAAAGTGGGGACCTAAAAAAAAAAAAAAAGCCCCAAATATTACTGAGCTAGTGAACCGTTCAAAAGAACTAGTTCTTTTCGTAACGTGATCAAATGAACACCGCTCTTTTTAGTGAATCACTTTGCCCACCTCTACTCCAGAGGGAAAAAACAAAGTTTAGTATTATAAGCAGTTTTTATAATAAATTTAACAGCCATTACAATTGGACATCCTTGAGCATGTAAGGCAAACATATCCATACTGTTGATCTAAATAAAAACAATATCGCCAAGCTCAAGTCAAAGAATCAGCAAGGAATTCCTCTTCGCCTCCCAGGCTAAAAAACTGGGTTAAGTAGGCTGTCACAGGTGGGGTGATTTTTTTCACTATGCAACAAACCAATCAAACAGAATAAAACATCAGAGCTTTCATCTCCAGCCCTGGGCAATGCCAGGTAGGTCAGCTAGTTTAACTATATTGAGAACTGTTCTTTGTTCTTTTGCACTGTTTAGTGCCAAATTAACCAATTATGAAATAGTTTGAAGTCTTGATTTTCATTGACTTTTGTTTAGCAGTTGGATCAACATCTGAAGGCTTGAAAATGGCTTTTTTTTTTTTTTTTGAACAAACAATCTTACTTTTACAAACAGCACTATCAATATTTGACATGAATCTTATTAAAACAAGAGTGTCATTCTTCCATGAACAAAAATGCTACAAAGATCAGCTAAAGGTTATTTGAGAGGATTTGTCATTTCCTTTTTATTTCAAGTGTACAGCACAAATAAGTTGAACATATATTTTTAAACTTTCTTTTATAAAATGGTTGTTTGAAAATCTCAAAAACATTCTGTTTAGTTTTTTTAAATTTATAAATATATATGTACATCTCTATGTTCACATAAAACCAACAATGACTTCACTTTAACAGCTGCCATCGGTCACACCCTTACTCATGGCCCAGCCATCTGTGGCAGACCATTTATTCCAATAAAGAATATCTCTCGAGACACACCAAAAAAAGCTGTCCCAAGTTATTATCTCCCACAGCTACCCCACGACCTAGTACACAAACAAATCTGTTGTTGTTGTTGTTATTGTGGCTTTAGGGCGCGTCGACAACGAGGTCATTAGCGCCCTAAAAAGACCAGCAAATGCTGTGGTTAAAATTATGATAAAAATACTGTCTGCATGGTCGACTGTAAAGGGGTCGACCATACAGACAGCAAATAAAATAAATCACAAAAATAAGATGTAGCCTTAAAAGGGCCACCAGGACCTAAGACCGTTGTACACCTGGGTGGCTGTAGAGGAGCCAAACAGGTTCACAGGAGACTTGAAAACATTGCATGTCTCGCTGGTTGTAAAAAGACCAGCACGACAGGAATTAAAACAATATAAAAAATTAGAACAATGCACATGGATGGTTGGCTGTAAAGGGACCTCCCATCAATTCTAAAACTAGGCCGACCTACCTAAAATTTTAGATATCAAGCCGGCAGATACACAGAACTTTAAAACCTTGGCCAAATTGCTGGTCTCATTATTTAAAATCAGGTGCAGATTGTTGGACAGGCCAACATCTGCTCTGTAGTCTATAAACAATACACCATCTATTAAAATGTGGCGCACCGTCAGAGGTACGCCACAAGCATCACATTCGGGTGGGTCCTCCCGGCGGAAAAGAAAACTATGCGTCAGAGGACAGTGCCCTATACGGAGGCGAATAAGGAGAACCTCATCCCTCCTCACCCGCTGAAAGGAGCTGCTCCACGGCTGAAAGGTCGATTTGACCAGCTGGAGCTTATTACGCTTTACATCCAGCCACAGCCTCTGCCAAACGTCAAAAACAAATCTTTTCCCTGCCGAGGCCAGGTCAGACTTTGGGACCGGATCAAAGTCAGCTTTGACCTTGTTGCAGGCTAACTTGGCAGCTTCATCAGCTGCCTCGTTCCCATATGACCAGGCACCCAGCAGAATACGACCTCCTTTCCAGAAGATTGGAGGGATCGGAGGGTGTCCTGTATGTCTTGGACAAGACGATCTGCTGGGTACATGCTTCCCAAGGCCTGAATGCAGCTGAGGGAATCACAGCATATGATGTACTTTTGGCCCCGACTTACTCTCATATGCTGGAGCGACTTTAACACTGTGTAACACTCTGCAGCGTATACGCTGCAAATGCTGTGTAATTTGAATGTGTACGTCGCTCGAGGGAACACTACGGAGCAGCCAACTCCGTTAGCCTGCTTAGAACTACTGTAAATACCGGTGTAAAATTGCAATGCTCGTTAAAAACATCGTTAAAAAGACTAATAAATAACCTATCAGCGGTAAACAGCTTTCTGTACCATGACAGGTCTAAAATCATTCTGGGCCTCTTTAAAAGCCAGGGAGGAGATTTATACTCCAACCCTGGTGTACAAGAGAGGGAATCTCAAACCCATATTCCTCTAATATAGCCTTTTTACAGTAGCTGAACGGTTTGGTTGCTCTGACGGTTGGTGTAAAGCGGTTCAAAATTAGGGTGAATTACCGCGTCGTACACGGGACTGCCAGGGGTTGTGGCAATATGTGTATAGTGTCGCACCATGAGGAGACGCCAGCGGATGGATAGCGTAGGCTCGCCCGACTCAGCACAAATGATGGGTATCGGACTGGTGCGGTATGCACCTGTGGCGAGACGCACTCCTGCATGGTGGACACTATCCAGTATACAGAGATTACTGTCCCGTGCCGAACTGTAGACAATGCAACCGTACTCCAACCGTGACCGTACAAAGGCTCTGTAAAATTGTAGCAAGCAGAAGCGGTCAGCACCCCATTACCTGCCACAAAGGCACTTTAAAATGTTTAGCGTTTTTAAGGCTTTGGCTTTCACATCTTTGAGATGTGGTAGCCAGCTTAACTTATTGTCAAATATGAGGCCCAGAAAACGATTATTTTCATTAAAACTCAAAACGGTGTTCCTCAGGGTAAGACGAGGTTCTGGTAAAAGGCTACGAGATGGAGTAAAAATTATGCACTGGGTTTTCTCAGCAGAAAAACGAAAACCAGTACGCACTGACCATTCAACCAGCCTGTTCAGCGCAAGCTGCAGCTGCTGCTCAATGCTTCTCAGGCTAGATGAGGCACAGAAAATTAAAAAATCATCAACATATAAGGAGTACCGTATCAGACTCCTTATTGCAGTTGAAATGCTGATAATCGCAAAAGCGAAAAAAATAACACTTAAAATTGAAACCTGAAAAACACCATTTTCCTGGATAAAAACGTCTGACACTTCTCTACCGACTCGGTACCGGAAGACGCTGAGATAAAAAAGACTGTATAAAACGGGGCAGGTATCCCCTGAAGCCCCAGTCATGGAGTTGTTTTAAAATACCCTACCGCCAGGTAGTATAGTAGGCCTTGTCTATGTCAAAAAACACGCCGACAAGATGTTGGTTGTGAATAAAGGCGTCCTGTATTGCCACTTCCAGTAGGATCAGGTTGTCCAAGGTGGAACAGAACTTCCTAAATCCATACTGAAAGTGACTAAATAGGTTTCGGGATTTGAGACACCAGACAAGGCGGCGGCTGACCATCCGCTCTAGTGTCTTCCCGACGCAGCTTGTTAAGTCGATGCTACAATAACTACCTGGCAACATTTTGTCTTTCCCTGGTTTTAAAATGGGTATTAGTGTTACTTCTTTCCACGAGTCAGGGAAGTGTCCTCCGGTCCACATGTTGTTAAAAATACCTAGAAGCTACTCTTTAGCATCTCTGCTAAGATGCCTCAGCATCTGGTACTGGATCAGGTCGGGTCCTGGCGCGGTGTTCTTGGTGCCGTTTAAGGTGGACTCCAACTCCCAAAATGTAAACGGGATGTTGTACGTCTGAAATTCCATCAAGTCAAAGCTAAGAATATGTCTTTCAACAGCAGTTCTTCGTTGCTGAAACCTGGGTTCCAGTCTGGCAGACGAAGTAATAGCAGCGAACAACTCTGCCATCAGCTGCGCTATGCCTCGCTCGTCGGTGATTATACACCCCTGATCCAGTAATCCAGCTACTGGCGATTGATAGTACCTTCCAGATATATGGCGGATGGACTCCCATACTTTGATGATGTGGAACGATTGATTGTGCTCACAAAGGCCTGCCAAGACCTTCTCTCGCTCTCCTTAATGACTCGGTGCTCCTTGGCTCTAGCAACACTGAACGCCGTGAGGTTGTCAGGTGTTGGGTGCAACCTGAAACGGCACAGGGCCCGTCTGCGTCCCTGAATGGCGGAACGACATTCCTCAGTTCACCATGGAACTGGCGTTCTTCGCAGCGCTCCTGAGCTACTAGGTAAGGAGATATCAGCTGCGTGGTGAATCACTTCTGTAGAATGTTTTTCACTCTCCTCGATGGTCTGGTGGTATTGGAGTGTGATTGAATGACGGTAGAGCTGCCAGTCAGTTCTGCTGATATTCCACCCTCGGTGGGTGGTTCTTTGTACACGTTCCAACTCTATGTGAAAGTCGCGATCCACCTCCCAATGCACAGAGTCCGTAACTGAAGGAGAGCAAAAAGAAAGGTCAATGGAAGAGGACGTACTGGAAGCAGTCGTGAAGTGGGTCATTTGACCGGTATTAAGGATACAAATCTCCTCTCGCTTCAACAATCTACAAATTTCCCGATCTCTGGGGCAATCGGTCGTCGAACCCCACAGCGCATTGTCCTCAACAGGAGGAAGGGTCAAGAAATTTGCCGCAATAAATCAGCAAGTTCGTTGAAATCAACTGGTGATCCCGGCGGTAGATATAAGGAGCATACTGTAAATTGTACCGGTCCATGTATTCTTACTGCTACTGCTTGCAAGGGAGAGGTGAGAGCTACAGGTTTGGAGTGGACAGTGTTCTGGACCACCACAGCCACTCCGCCCATTGCTCGATCACCCTCGGTATCGTCCTTCCGGAATATGTTATAACCTCTTAGCACAGGTTGATGCGTTGGTCTAAAATGTGTATCTTGGAGACAGAGACACAATGGATTAGCCCGTGCTAAGAGTTGTAACTCCTCTTTGTGAGCCGTAAATCCATTGACGTTCCACTGAAGTATGGGAGCCATCTGGCTGTTTTAATATTACCCGCCCGGTAGGTCCAGGTGCATCTCTTGCTGAGGAACGGAACCAGGCTCGTCCACCAGCATTTCGGTCTCCTCAGGCTCCGAAGATGAGGCTGAACTCTCCGACTCATTGTTTTCCTCCAAGCCTTGTGTACATTTCTTCTTTCGCTGCCTCTTCCCCTTCTTCTCCCTATTAGTTGATGGTCTGGGAGGGTACGAAGAGGGCGATTTGACAAACTGAGTTGGGTCCGTATATTTAAATTTTGGACCACGGAGCCTCTGGTCACCTTTTCCACCGGTAGCAAGTGGTATTGCTACTGGGGTCATGGTACATGGTGGAATAGGAGGAGCAGTTACCTTGACTGTTACTGCTGGTGGGGCCTTTGAATCTGCTGCTGGAGTGATCGAGGTCGCAGACGTGTTACTACCAACGTCCGCGGTCTTGGATGTTATGACCTTGTCGGCTTTTGCGCCACATTTGCACTGACAAGAGCATGTTGTGCTTGTGCTCATGTCTGCAACGGACGTCTGTGTAGCAACACTTTGATTCCTGACGGGAGCTGAAGCCTTGTTGTTGTTGTTGTTGTTGTTGTTGTTATTAGGGCTTAAGGGCATGTCAACGACGGGATCATTAGCGCCCTAGCAACAACCGGCTTAGCAGTGTGGCTAGTTAGGAATATAACCATCTGCATGGCCGACTGTAGAGGGATCGGCCATACAGACAGCTAACCAAAGTAAAACCAAAACATGACGTGGCTGTAAAAATGCCACCAGCGTTGAACAGGTTTGTAAATGAATTAAAAATCATTCTCACCTCATTGGCTGTATAATGGCCAGAGAGATGAGAATTATTACAATATAAAAAGTAAAAGCAATACACATGAACGGGAAGCTGTAGAGGGGCCTCCCATCCATCTTAAAACTTATGCCGATCTGCCCAAACTTTTTGGGGTCCAGACCGGCTAATACACAGAATTTTAAAACTTTTGCCACACTGCTGCTATCATTGTCTAAGATGAGGGACAGATAGTTGGCAAGGCCAACGTCTGCCCTTAAGTATAAAAACATCATACATTCAGTTAAAATGTGGCGCACCATCAAAGGTACGCCACAGACATCACATTCCCGAAGGTCCTCTCGGCGGAGAAGGAAACCGTGGGTCAGAGGACAGTGCCCTATGCGGAGGCGAGTGAGGAGAACCTCATCCCTCCTCGCCTGCTGGAAGGAGCTGCTCCACAGCTGAACGGTCGGTTTGACCAGCCGGAGCTTATTATGCTCTACCTCCAGCCACTGCCTCTGCCATACGTCGGAAACAAATCTTTTCACCGCCGAGGGAAGGTCAGACTTTGGGACCGGATCAAAGTCAATTCTGACCTTGTTGCAAGCTAACTTGGCAGCTTCATCAGCTGCCTCGTTCCCCCTGATTCCCACATGTCCAGGTACCCAGCAGTATATGACCTCCTTTCCAGAAGATTGGAGGGATCGGAGGGTGTCCTGTATGTCCTGGACAAGACGATCTGCTGGGTACATGCTTCCCATGGCCTGGATGCAGCTGAGGGAATCACAGCATATGATGTACTTCATGCTGTGACTTACTTTCATATGCTGGAGCGACTTTCACATAGCGTAACACTCTGCAGTGTATACACTGCAACAGCTATTCAGTTTGTAGTTATATGTCGCTTGAGGGAACACTATGGAGCAGCCTACTTCGTTAGCCTGCTTAGACCCATCCGTATACACCAGGGTAAAATCCAGATACTGGTTTAAAATGTCACTAAAAACTCTGGTAAAAACACTGTCAGCGGTAGACAGCTTGTTGAACCTTGACGTTTCTAAAATCGCTCTGGGCCTCTTTAAAAGCCAGGGAGGAGATTTACTCCAACCCTGGTGATAAAAGAAGGGCAATTCAAACCCATACTCTTCTAAAATAGCCTTTGTACGGTGGCTAAACGGTTTGGTCGCTCTGTGGCGATTAACATATAGCCATTCGAAATTAGGTGACATCACTTTTTTTTTTTAATCTGCTTTACGTCTCTCAACAGCGAGGTCTTTAGAGACGGGAAAGGATGGGGGGCAAGGAATGGGAAGGAATTCGGCCATGGCCTTTTTAAGGAAGCATCCAGGCATTTGCCTGGAGTGATTTGGGAAACCATGGAAAACCCAAATCTAGATGCCCGGACAGGGATTCGAATTGCCGTCCTCTCGAATGCGAGGCCAGAACGCCATCCGTTACACCACCACGCTCGGTGTGACATTACTACGACGTGCACGGGACTACCAGGAGTTGTGGCAATATGTACATAGTGTCGCACCATGAGGATATGCCGCCGGGTGGAAAGAGGTGGCTCGCCAGACTCAGCACAAATGCTGGGTATTGGGCTAGTGCGATAGGCACCCGTGGCGAGCCGAATTCCTGCATGGTGGACACTATCAAATATCGAAAGATAGCTGTCCCGTGCCGAACCGTATACAATGCACCCGTATTCCAACCGTGACCATACAAAGGCTCGATAAAACTGTAGCAGGCAGGAGCGGTCGGCGTCCCACGACCTGCCACAGAGACATTTTAAAACGTTTAAAGCTTTCAAGGCTCTGGCTTTTACATCTTTAAGATGTGGCAGCCAGCTGAGCCTTGTGTCTAGAATGAGGCCCAGAAAACGAACAGTATCAGTAAAATGTAAAACGGTGTTCCTAAGAGTAAGGTGAGGTTCTGCTAAAAGACTTCTGCTACAAGTAAAAAGTACACACCGGGTTTTCTCAGCAGAGAAACGAAAACCGGTGTGCACTGAACATTCATCCAGCCTGTTCAGCGCGAGTTGCAACTGCCACTCTGCGGTTCTCAGGCTGGACGATGTAATAAAAATTAAAAAGTCATCCACGTATAAGGAGTACTGAATGGGACTACTTATAACAATAGAGATACTGTTCATAGCGATAGCAAATAGGGTAACGCTTAACACTGACCCTAGAGGAACACCGTTTTCCTGAATAAAAAGATCAGACACTTCACTAACGACTCGGTACCGGAAGCAACGACCAGATAAAAATGATTTTAAAAAACGGGGTAGGTTTTCCCTAAAACCCCATACATGCAACTGTTTTAAAATAACATGCCGCCAGGTAGTATCGTAGGCCTTTTCAAGATTGAAAAAGACACCCACAAGGTGTTGGTTGCGGAATAACGCATCCTGTATTGCCGCCTCCAGGAGGATTAGGTTGTCCAAGGTGGAACGTGACTTCCTGAATCCACACTGAAAGCGGCTCAGCAGATTACGGGATTAAAGACACCAGACGATGCGGCGATTGACCATCCTCTCCAGTGTCTTCCCCACGCAGCTAGTCAAGGCAATACTGCGATAACTACGTGGCAACAATTTGTCTTTCCCAGGTTTTAAAATGGGAATTAATATTGCTTCTTTCCACAAGTCGGGGAAGTGTCCTCCAGTCCATATATCGTTAAAATTATCTAGAAGGTACTCTTTAGCATCCTTACTGAGATGCCTCAGCATCTGGTACTGGATCAGATCAGGCCCTATAGAAGTGTCTTTTGCACTGTTTAACGCTAACTCCAGTTCCCAAGATGTAAATGGGCAGTTGTAGGTCTCTGTACTCAACGAATCGAAGCACAGCAGGCACCTCTCGGCAGTGACTCTATGTCGCTGAAACCGAGGGTCAAAGTTAGCGGACGATGTGATGGCGGCGAAATACTCTGCCATCAACTGCGCAGTGCTTCGCTCGTCGGTGACTACACGCCCCTGATCCAGTAATCCAGATACTGGTGATCAGAGTACCTCCCGGATATACGGCTGATTGACTCCCATACTTTTGTTGATGGTGTGGGACAGTTAATGGTGCTCACAAAGTTCTGACACGATCTCTTTTTGCTCTCCTTAATCAAATGATGCGCCTTAGCTCTAGCAACTCGGAACGCTGCGAGGTTGTCAGGTGCAACCTAAAGCGGCACAAGGCCCGTCTCCAACCCTGAATAGCGGAACGACATTCATCGTTCCACCAAGGCACAGGCGTTTTGCGCAGCGCCCAAGAATTGCTAGGCATGGATATATCGGCTGCCCGATGAACCACTTCTGTGAAGTGTTTTACCTTGTCATCAGTGGTCTGGCGATGTTGGAGTATGACTAACCAGCTATAAAGTTGCCAGTCAGCTCTGCCGATATTCCATTTCCGTGTTGTTATTGTTTCGCCCCGTTCACACTCTATATGTAACCAAATTGGGAAGTGGTCGCTTACATGGAGATCACAATCCACCTCCCAATGTATGGAGTCGGCAATCGATGGAGAGCAAAGAGAGAGATCAATGGCAGAGGTCGAACCGGAAGCAGTAGTGAAGTGTGTCATCTGACCGGTATTTAGGATGCACAGATCCTCCTGCTCCAATAATCTACAAATCACTCGACCTCTGGGGCAATTGGTGGTCGAACCCCACAACGCATTGTGCGCATTAAAGTCTCCCAATAGGAGAAAAGGCTGAGAGAGTTGCCGAGTGATGTCAACCAGCTGACCGCAATCAACTGGTGACTCCGGCGGCAGATATATTGAGTACCGGTTCATGTAGTTTAACCGCTACTGCTTGTAAATGAGAGGTGAGAGCTACAGGTTCGGAGTGGACAGTGTTCTGTACAAACACAGCCACTCCCCCTTTTGCTCGATCACCCTTGGTATTGTTCTTTCGGTAAACATCAAAACCTCTTAGCACAGATTGATGTGTTGGTCTAAAGTGTGTCTCTTAGAGACAGAGACACAAAGGATCAGACCGTGCTAAGAGCTATAACTCCTCTTTGTGAGCCATAAAACCGTTGATGTTCCACTGGAGTTTGGGAGCCATCCTACCAATTTAATTTCCCCTGCCCCGGTTCGGGTGGGTCTTCAGTCTCCGTCTGCTGAGGAACGGGAAAAGTCTCGACCACCAGCATTGCAGATTCCTCAGCCTCCGAAGATTCAGACGTCTCCGACTCAGAGTCCTCATCCACTACCTCCTTTACCTTCTTTTTCCTCGATCTCTTTTCCTTCTTCTCCCTTCCAGTAGGTAGTCTAGAAGGGGACGAAGAGGGAGATTTGAAAAAATGAGTCGGCTCCATGCGCCTAAACTTCGGGCCCCAGATCTTCTGATTGCCTCCATTAATAGATGTAGCAGATGGTAATGCTACAACTGTCAAAGTGCGGGGTGGAATTGGAGGTCGCGCTACTTTGACAGCTGCTGATGGTGGTGGACTTTTAGTGACTGCTGCTGATGTAGTCAAGGTCGTACTACTACCGACGACCACGGTCTTCGATGTTACGACCTTTGCGGGTTTAGCACCACATTTGCATTGAGATGAGCACGAAGTGCTGGTGCTAATGTCTGCAACGGACATCTGGGTAGCAGTACTTTGTTTCCTGACGGGAGTTGAAGCCATCTTAGCGAAGCTAGTTCCAAAAATTGGAGCGGCGAGCGACTTGGCCTTCTTCCTTGCTTCTGCATAAGGGATCCGCTCTTTTGTCTTCAACTCCTGTATCTTGCGCTCTACAAGATACACTTGACACTCCCTACTCCAGGCTGGGTGCAATCCGGAGCAGTTGACGCACACCTGTGGTAGCGTGCAACTTACTCCCTGCTCATGTGCCCCCTTGCCGCACTTACCGCAGGTGGAATTGCCCTTACATGACGCCATCGTATGTCCGAACCGCTGACACTGAAAACAGCACATCGGGTCCGGAACATATGGACGGACGTTCAGGTTGATGAACCCTGCTTTGATGTTCTTCGGCAGGACTGGAGTGTCAACGTCAGGACGAAGGTGGCAGTCTCTTCAATACTGCCATAACCCTTCATGTGATATGACGTACCTTGACCACTTTCTGTTCCTTCCACTCCTTAACGAGTTCCTCAGGTCCCTATGTCTATCAAGTCATCGCAGGTGACAATGCCTTTTTAACTATTCAGGGATTTGTGGAGTTCGCTTCTCACAGTTAAGGAGTTGGGTAGCTCGCCTACTGGTTGTAGTTTCCAACAGTAGCGTCCCGTACCTCAGCTTTTTCACCGAAATTAGCGTCCCTACCAGACCCTATAGCCCCTTTGAGATATAAAAAGGTGACTTTTTCTAAGGTTCCTTCCACCCTTTGCATCAATATAAAAGCGTTCACAAGCGAACAAACTTTTCTGTCACTATTGCCATCAGAAGTGGGGGAGCTATCAACCCTCACCCGCTTCTTAGAACTGGGTGTATTTATTTTAGCCTGCGGCACACCCCTACCAGAGGGTTTTATGGTTTTTGTGGTAGACTTAATTTTGGTCCCACGAGTAAAACCAATTTAAAAAGAAGCGCTAATACAACAGGGGTGCGCTAGGTGCCCCTGAGGTTACACGTTAGCGAGTGATCTGCCTCTCACCCATGCACCTCCTCGGCACGTGTCCGACCTTGAGGTTAAGGGTTTTTTTTTTTTTATAGAGGTTTGTACCGTCCTCGCGATTAAGCCAAGATCCCCATTCTCCTAGGCACACATTCCACCATCATGCCCTACGGTGGTCGTTGAAGCATGGTAGGAGTTTACGGTGTGGGAAACTTGCGGCACTCCCAAGTTTCCAGCTCGAGCACTGCGGGTTCGCCAAACCCGTACCTGAAGCCATCTTAGCAAAGCTAGTTGTGAAGACGGCAGCGGCTAGCAACTTGGCCTCCTCCTTTGCTTCCCCATAAGGAATCCTCTCTTTGGTCTTCAGCTCCTGTATCTTGCACTCTTCAAGATACACTTGACACTCCCTACTCCATGAAGGGTGCGAACCGGAGCAGTTGACACATACTGATGGCAACTAACACATGGTTCATGTGCACCCTTGCCGCACTTACCACAAGTGGGGTTGCCCTTACATTACGCAGTCGTTTGCCCGAACCTCTAGCATTGGAAGCACTGCATTGGGTCCGGGACATACAGACGGACGTTCAGGTTTAGGTATCCGGCCTTGATATTCTTGGGCAATACTGGAGTGTCAAATGCCAGGACGAAGGTGGCAGTCTTTTCAAGATTGCCATTCACCCTTCGTGTGATCTGACGTACCTCGATCACTTTCTGAGATTTCCATTCGTTAAGAAGCTCGTCTATCCATGACATCATGGCAGGTGACTACGCCTTTACTGGAATTTAGGGAGTTGTGGAGTTCGCATTTTACAGCGAAACTCCCCGAGCTTCTCGCAATTCAGGAGTTTGGTAGCCTGCTGACTGTTGGTCGTTTCCAGCAGAAGTGTCCTATTCCTCAACTTCTTAATAGACCTTAATGATTCTACTAGGCACTCTAGTCCTTTCGATATATAAAAAGGTGACACTTTCTCAAATGATCCTTCTACTCTATCCCTAATAACAAAAGCGTTCGCGCGCGAACTAACTTTTCTGTTGCTTTCACTTTCAGAAGCGGGGGGGGGGGGGGGCTATCAACCCTCACCCTGTTCTTAGAATTAGGTGTATTTAGCTTAGTCTGTGGCACACCCGTACCACAGGGTTTTTTGGTTTTGGTGGAAAACTGAATTTTGGTCCCACGAGTAAAAACCATTTAAAAAGGAAGTGCTAATACAACAGGGGTGCGCAGGTGCCCCTGAGGTTGCACGTTAGCGAGTGATTTGCATCTCGCCCATGCACCTCCTCGGCACATGGCTGACCTTGAGGTTGAGGTTTTTTTTTATAGAGGTTTCATCCGCCTCGCGATCCAGGCGATGAAGCCAAGATCCCCGTTCTCCTAGGCACACAACGTTCCACCACCATGCCCTACAGTGGTCATTGAAGCATGGTAGGAGTTTACGGTGTGGGAAACTTACGGCGCTCACAAGTTTCCAGCTTGGGCACCACGGGTTCGCCAAACCCGTACCTGGCACTTGCGTACCAGGCCCCTGCGGAGACAAACAAATCTCTCGTGCTACTACCCATCCTCTGCACAACTACTCCGATGCCATACCTCTTGAAACTGACTAGAGCCTTCCTTTCATCACCAAGTTTTTTTCCTGGTCTAGAGTCCATTAATTTAATACTTCATGATGGGCATGACTTCTTACATGCAAACCATTCTCCAAGAAGTCCTGTCCGCTGCCCTACAAACATACTTCAGCAGACTAAAGAATATATTGGTTCATAAATACTCACCTTGTAATCCCATCAACCTTTCCCACCAACCTTTCACACAGATCATTCCCACATAGCGGACCCTGCTGAAAAATGAGCAGCATGCTCACATTACTATCGCCATTCACCAAGCGGACATTGGCGTACGCAAATCTGACCCCGCCAAGTATCTTACCTACCTACAAGAATAAGGTTCAACACACTTGTGTTCATCCTCTTTGTATTCATTGTACCCAGTAGAAGTCATCTCTGGTGTTTCGTCTTATTTTCCTATCCTTCCTTAGTATATAAATATATACAATGAGAAGAAAAATACTTCAAGGCAGTGGAAATAAGGAAGGATACAGAAAATTAACCCAATACTTACCATATATGAAGGCAGCCAGGTATCAACAAACAATATTTCAGTGCAGGCATTCTCCATTACTAGCCCTGCAAACCTTGCTTCATTACCTTGGTTACCCATTTACTTGGCAGGCATCACTGTGATCACATCACATATCCTCGCCATGTGTCTCATCTACTTGCAAGGATAAGGTTCAACAGTTAATTTTGTGTTCGTCGATACCTAGCTGTCTTCACCTATGGCAAGTGCTGGGGTATACTTTCCTAATCCTTCCTTATAAGTATCATAATCAGCAATTTCATTCTTCCAAGCAATATGGCTGGCCCACTGCCACTTCAAAGAGGCACTCTTCTCCAAGATGTCTGTGATCCTTGTAGCTTACAATGTCAGTTGCTCTTTTCTTGTCTTTTCTAGTTATATAATGTCTAGTTGACATTTTCATAGCTCTTTGGGCCATTCTAAGTTTACCTTTCCTAAATTCATTTGGTGTCCAGGTCTTACAGCCATATGGCGGCACAGGAAAAATGCACTGGTTGTAAACTATTTTCCTTAGATTTGAGGATAATGCAATTCCTCCCAAAAGTTTGCCGTCCCAGTTTGATGTGACAGAAAATTTCAGGTCTAACACCTCCTCTCTTATTTACAAGCCGACATTTTCTAAACACAAATTTTTTAGTTGCACATTCCCCTTTCTGGCCCATTTGTTAGACATAACTTTTGTTTTTTGAAAGATTAAGCCAACCGTTAAATATAAAGAACCCATTAAACCCCAGTTATTTATTCTCATTAAACCTCAATCGATGTCACTATCAGCAAATCCCAAGTTGTTAAGTCTCCTGGCACTGATTCTAATTCCTTTTTTCTGCCCATTCTAGCCTTGACATTTCACACATCTCCAATACAGCAGAAAATAATTTTTGAGAGATGAGATCAACTTGCTTAATACCTCTTTCAATGTGGAAATCTTTAGTTGGTTTTCTAACACTGACAAAGGCTGAGAAGGTACCATGGAAGTTAAGGAGCTTTCTGATATAAGCTGCCATTTTCAGCTAAGGTTTGCAGGACAGCCTCATGGTATACTAAATCAAATGCCTTTTTTGAAATCTACAAAGTCTACACAAAAATACATCTGGTATTTGTTTGTATGGCTAATTAGTTCTCGCAGGGCAATTGTTAATTGTTCAAAAGCTGCTGTAGAATCCTGCTTGTTTAATGGATTGGGCAGAATGGAAGGTGAAACTGGTTCAGTTCAATAAGATCTCTGTAAAGAACAGACAGCAAGCATATAGGTCAATAGTTTTGAATGTTGTGTATACCTCCTTTCTTGTGTAGCAGAATGATTTTAGCTTTATTCCATGTTAGCAGAGTTCCCGGCATTGCCCGGTATGATCTAAATTGATTTGCACACACAGTGATTATTGAAGCTCATAAAAGAGATAAGTTTCTTGGAGATTCTACGATAACCGTGAAGCTGCAGTTTGATGATGGAATCCTATGTAATTCGATGAGTCAAATTGAAAGTAAAGAATAAATTTTTTGATATCTCACTTAGTTCTCGAGATATTGCATCACCAAACCACTATATCTACAAGGTGGAAATGCACTACAGGTGTTTTATTTTCTTCCTAGTGGTTGTTGTTTGGTTGAAATACAGCCTGGACCAGAAAAACATCACCAAAAGCACAAGGAACTATAACTGATATTTGACATGTTAAATCTCGAAAACCAAGTAGATATCTAAAAATGTTATTCTTTGTTTTAGATTTTTTTTTCACCGAGTTCTATAAGAAATTAACACCAGATTTTGGCGCCACGATATGATAGAACTGCGTTTTTTGCAATTGTGAATTAAATTTCATGTCAGTCACTCCATTTTTCTATACGTATTTAAAGGGCCAACCCTTGTGTAGCAGAAAAGAGATGGTGTTGTGGTTGATTTATTACTGCAATTCGTGCAGCAATAGAAACAATGTTTTTTTTTTTTTTTTTTTCTTCAGGAAATGTAGTAAAGACAGAATCGCTCATCAATAAATTACAAAAAAAAGTAACACTATGTCAACACTAAAGGTTTTAAACCATTCAATTTCATGTTTAAAGCCATCAGTAGTTCATTACTTACAATTAACAGTGAGAATTTAATTTGCATCCAAACATTAAAGATAGTAGCTGTGCGGCCAGAGACCTTGATTTCAAAAAGCAACAAATTTCTCGTAAAGTTCTTCACTAAAGGTTTTAAACAGCTCGCTTTCAAGTTAAAACCCGTCAAATATGCATTACTAAACACAGCCATTAAAATTTCACAACATCAGAGATTCTAGCAGTGCGGCCTCAGATAGTAACATCAAGAAACAAAGAAGATATGGAAAGATTTTTTTCATTGTATTATTAAAATTAATTTAAATATTTTCCACTTTACTTAGTTTCCTCTTCGCATTCGAAATATCTATGTATGGGGTTTAAAGACTAAAAACCAAAATTTAAGAAAGTAAACGTTACATGCGATAACATGGCTATAATTTATTTACGATGTATTACGTAAGCAACGTATTTTTTTTATTTTTAGTTTCAGGCTTTACGTTAAGATTTTCATTTACCACTCCGGCGTTATATTACGTTGGAGCATAAGACATAACAAACACTTCAATTGTGGTCTAATCTTTAAAACGGTTAAAACCCCATCAAAATCTGCTCTGTAGTTTCAGAGTTTTTATACTTCAAATATATCTGGTTTTCGTTTTATAGATATAGATAAAGTGGTTGCTGTATTGTGTATGCAGGAAGAGAAGACTTTAGCCAAGTGATTGATAGTTTCCTCGCCAACTAGCTGCAGAATATCAATAGAGATACTGTCCATAGTCATCAGCAGCATCTATAGCATAACTGATTTTAGAGGAGAGTATATTGGGCACTGTGCATACATTAGAGAGGGTGGAGAATATCGGAGTTTCTTCTAAGCAACCATACAGATTACCATAAAAAAATTCAATAAATTCTAAAGTTTCATCTTTGTCAGTAATTCGGCAATTTCCATCCATTTTTACCAAGTATAAGCTTTCACTTTGCTCCCGTTAAACCTGTTTTTTTTTCTCTGGACTATCCCTTATGATGTTTTCATTGTACAACTTCATATCAGCCCTCATGTTCTTCTCAAAGTTCTACAAAGCTCAGAATATTCTATCAAGTCATAATTTGACAGAATCTTCATTTCCCTCCTCCTGTTTAGTGGGTCTTTTGTTTAATCGCTGAATTTATTATTTTGTTACAACAGAAGCCAAATTCTTGTGCACTCGTGACTAACACTGCTGGCAGGTATTCATCATTGGCTTTAAGACGCTTTCCCTGGAGCATCCACTGAAATTCATCTTTACTATCCTCCATGTTTTTAAGAATAATACTTTTGGTCTTGTTTCTTATGAGTATATTTCTTTCTGCATTTATATTAATTTCAATTTTTGCTCTTACTAGTTGATAGTCGCCGCCGATGTTAAACTTGTTAAGAACTGAGACATCTTTAGCAATGTGGGGAACATAAGAGGGAACAAAATCTATCTCATTTTTAACACTGAAGTTTGGGTTTCTCCATGTCAACTTTATGGAAGGGTGCTTCTTGAAAAATGTTTTCATGAAAGGCAGTTTTTAGTATTTGGAGAAATGTACCAGTCTCTCCTCTGTCATTTCTATCATCGTATAACTGCCCACATCTGAGTCATATTGTTTACTTGGGACAACCTTGGCATTAAAGTCACCAATATCCAGTTTCAAGTGAAAGTCTCTTTTTTTCTCACAAGTTTCCTTAGGATTTTCATAAAATTCCTCAAGCTCTTCATCTGAATGGCTTGGAATATGTAGTTCATATATTTTTAACATTTAGAACCAGATGAGCTATTCTGCTGGATGTTTCTCCAAGCAGAGATATCTTGTCAGTGATGTTTATTATTAATCCAACTACATTCAATTTACCTTCAGGTTCATCACAGAAGTAAAACAGATTGCCAAAATTTAGAAGGAAACAGTCTTCACATTTGCAGCAAACTTCACTCAGACTGACAATGATCCAATTGATCCTACTCCATTTCTTCAAGTCATTTCCCAAAAATGAATGGTAGTTATAGGTACAGACTTCCAATGTTAGTTTTCTACTGTTGGCATAACTACATGTTTGAGACATCAAAGCTGCTCTCACCTGGAGTTCCAATTGTGGGGCTATTTTAAAAAATTTAACCTTAATGTCATTCATCAAGAACTCTTAAGTGTGAAGCTTAATCGCCACATCTGCTTCAATGACAGATTGGCAGCTCCCAGCACCGATTTTCTCACCGACCGAATTTCCTGCTGGGTTTGGATACAGCAACCTTCCATTGGGTTGCTTGGCTTAACAGGCACACCTCTTGTAGGTTATGTGCTTTGAGCTGGAGTGAGAGAGGCTACAGGACTCAAACTTGGCAAGTCTGTATGTTACTGTTCTTATATGGTTGTAACAAAGCATCTCACTTCTATTAGGCTCCCCCCCCCCCCATATATATAATCATTCATTTTCAATTATCTTAAGTGGCCTCATGGTCATGAATACTGATCATGAATCTTTAAGGATATGAACTTAATCAAGATGCCTGCTTTAGTGGCAGACGGCGACACACTCACTTGCTAGAAGGAACCTATTATAAGGGTGGAAGTTTAAGCATATCCATCTGTCAGTAACTTATGTTCTCTATGATAGATGTATTTTTGTTTGTGAAATGTATAATTTATGAGGTGGAGATTGGGAAACGTTCCAGCATTCACCTAGGTGATTGCGGAAAACTGCCTAAAATCTGCAGTCAGTATGGCTGGTACATGGTGGCCAGGACTCAAACCTGATCCCATTTTACACCCCCCCCCCCTTAAATCCAGTGTGTTGGCATCTAAATGAATGCAGCTACACTAGCGGGTACATACCTGCATATATACCTATAAGTGCAAAAATGCAAAAGGGAAGAAATAATATGTGGAAAGATAAAACAGACCCAACACTCATCAAGGTTGAAGGAAGGAGTGCATCAGTGACAAAAAACACTTCACAAACACAAGAAACTCAATGTTTCAGGCTACGCCCTTACTAAAGAAAACAGAAACGTGGCTGAGCTTGCACAGATAACTGTGTTGACCACAGGTGAGTGTGCAATCTCAGCCACATGTTTCTATTTTCAGAAGCGAGGGCATAGCACGAAATATTCTGTTTGTGGAGTGTACTTTGTTGCTGCTGCCCTCCTTTCTTCAGTCTACTTTATCTTTCTCCCCATATTATATACAATGTTAATAATGAGACGGAAAATGCTTTAAGGAAGTGAAAATAAAGAAGAACTGGAAAAGTTAACTCAACACTTACCATTGATAAAGGTAGCAAGGAAGCAATGAATGAAGAAAAAAAAGGATAATCATGCCTAACACAATATTTCTTGTAAGTAGCTAAGACCTGAGAAGGAATCCAAGATGCTCATATTGGCACCTGTCATGTTCATAAGGAACCAAGAGAGCAGTGGTGGCAGAAGAATGGGAAAGAATTATTATTATTTTTTTTTTCCTTATTGCTTTACGCCTCGTCGATGGCTAAGGTCATTAGAGGCAGGATGGAACTGGGACAAGGGACAGGAAGGAATTCAGCCATGGCTTTTTTGAAGGAAGCATCCCGGCATTTGCCTGGAGTGATTTGGGGAAACCATGGAAAACCCAAATCTGGATGCCTGGACGGGGATTCAAACCTGCGTTCCTCCCGAATATGGGAAAGAAAAATATTAACTCTTGGGGATGGGGAGAACATCTAAAAAGTAATAATACTTACTAGGTATACTAGAAGGGTCTTATTGTAGGTTGAGGCCAGGGGGATGCCTAGTATCAAAGATAGTTTGGTAAGATAGTTTGTAACACATCTTAGAATTTCGCATAATGAAATTAATTTCCAGGATAGCGGGTTCAATTGAAGTATATGGTATCACCGTCTTAAAGCCATTTTTACAGTTAATTTTGATAATAATCCCAAGTAAGATGTCCAATATAAGCAATAATTCAAGTATGAACAGTAAATTCAATAGTTAAATTCATTTAAACAGCTGTTGAGAAACTTAACCTCAGATTTGAACATGTAATATCTGACTTTCATATAACTTTGCTAAATGAGTATATTTCTTTAGTTCAAAAGATGTTTAGGTAAATAAATAGCCAGAAGATGAGAAAGTTTGTTGTTAGAAAATCTTACTTAGAGTCTAAATATGTTTAAAAGCGATTTGCTGGTTTAGAATTTTGTCACGTAATTTTCCACTCTAAAATCGAAGTATTCAGTCATTAGAAAACAGTTAAGAAGTCAATTGAGAGATAGAAAGTAGCGTAATTTTGGTTGAAACAACATATTAAAATTTTGGAAAGCTTCATGCATTTGAAAGATCATTTTTAAATATAATTTGGTATAACAAGACATATGCTTCTTGAAAAAGTTAAATATTTCAGTCCTATTCGGGAATTCATGAGAAGAAATTATGTTCAGAGTAAAGTTTAATTAAATATAAAGGTTTTTGGAAAAGTTTTATTTCAAGATATTAAAGCATTTGATTGTAATAAAGTAAAATAGGTTTTGGTGCTAGAAACGCTTGGACGAGATGGCTCGAAATCGAACTGCATTCGGGAGGATCAGTATTTCGAAAATTCTTAATAAATAAAGGAATATACTTAGTGATTCCAAATTTTTACAGTAACAGTTTTCAAACATGGAAATTTGTTTGAAGCCATTTTCAATTTGATATTCTGAATAGTTCAAGTAGTCAAATTTTGTTTTCGGACTTTATCCCACTTTCAAAATTAGGTAAAATACTTTATTTGATATCAGATGATAGATGAGCAATAGGAGAATAGAATGGAATGTGTTTCGGCTTGATAGGAGTAATATTTCAAAAGTTATGGCAATCACATCTTAATGACTCTTTTCTGGCAAAACTATTAAAGTTACAAACATTTTTATAACAACTTAATTTAACGTTTGTAATAATATCTTGCAACTCCCAAAATTTCAGAGAGATAGGATTATTTTTGTTGTCAAGGTCAAATTGTATGGCAAAAGTATCGTCAGAAACTAATCAGTTATCTGATAAGTTTCGTGGGAACTGCAGGAAAAGGTTCATCCCACGGCTCACGCAGCAACGATCCTATAAATACCCCCCTCCAGAACGTTGTCTCGCCCCAGTCTAACAGCAGCCGTCTAAGTGTGCAGTACCAGCTATGTAGTACGGTAGCTAGTTTGGGCTCGTGGCGCGGCATAGTACAAACTTGCGCGGAAACGGTTGAATTTTGAAGTCATGGGTGAAAATCACTGTAAATACATCATGTAGCTAAGTAGCTGTGGGAGCGGGAGGTTGGTCTAGCTCGAATGGTTGGTCGGATCTGTAAAATGTTCTTCGAAAAATTGTTTGATTGCCTGTGCAGTTTTCTGACATGTAAAATTTGAAGAATATATTTATCTAACAAGAATGAACTAGTCATCATCATTGAACTTTTACCTTTCCATAGTTTTTGGGTTAAAAGCTGTGTGGCGGCCAAGTTATTAAATAAGTCAGAACTGTAACTTCCTAGGCTACACACTTGTTCCTCACAAGTTCCCATATGTAGAGTTTAGAGGAGATTGTGGTTTCTGGAAAGACAGTTGTGAGCAAACTGTTTACATCAGCTAGACCATCCAGAGGCAGTCCATGTCAGTTCCCACAATTTGAACAACTTAAAAAAATTGCTTTATATAGTTTGGGCTGTCAGAGTTTTCCCAGAAACCATGACCCTCTCTGAAATCTGAAGATAGTTACTACCTTACCAAATTATTATTGCTACCAGGTGCCCCCCTGGCCTCAACCTCCAATAAGACCTTTCCAGAAGACCCAGCACTTATTATTATTAATTCACACTAATGTAATTGGTAAATCTTTAGTAGCATTCTCCTAATTTACTAATCATATTAGTTTTTGTTATGTTCTCCCACTTTCAGAGATAAAATTTCCCACAGTTATTGATTCAATATTATTCCGTCAACATCTACTGTCACCCCTGGTTTGTTTTCTTGTTTCCTCATTCATATGGCAGGCTTCTGTGTGATCACTTAGGATCTCGTTGCCATGTGTCTCAGCTTCTAACAAGACTAAGGTTCACCACCAAAATAAGTGTTGCACATGTTCATTCTTTTTGTGTTTGTTGCTGTCCTGCTAACACAAGTCGCCTGTACTTGTGAAAAGTTTTAAATGATGGAAACATAATAATTTGTTACATAGGAAAGAAAGGATATTTGTTAGATAATAATACCAAACATACATAGTAAGACTGATATTAATCATAGCAGAGGGTGTGCTGTCATAGAAATAAATATACACACACAAATGCATAAAGTTGTGGGTGAAGCCCTTTGTTAGCAGGAGGGATGGTTGGTTACATTACTGCAGTGACAGTGATGTAGCCCTGTGACCATCACTCTTGATTAAGAATGACTTTGCCTGAAATTAGACATATTTGTTGTAGGTGCTACGTGGATACATGTGGGACGTGAGACTGTGAATAAAGCGTCTGTTCTGGAAAATTTCTCACCATAACACTTCTGTTGTATACCACCATTAGATACCAAGTTTTTAAACATCATTTCATATCTGAATTGTTATAAATTTATGAGAAAGCAAATTAGAGAAACGACCTCACACAGCATATGCTTAACGCCTATTTATATTGCAAAGCTGCTGGGAGTAGTGTACTTCGTTTACACATTTTTAATTATTTTTTAAAGAGAAATATCATTTCCATTCAATACAAATGCGTTTACTTTAGATCTATTTATCATTCCCACGAATGATATGGGTAAAAACTGCAAGAGTTTCACATTTTATAGGTTGTAAATTACAAAAATTGGAAAAACCATGAAATACTCCCACAGAGCAGTTCCTAAAAGTATCTGGCCTATCTTACTGCCAGAGTCGCTGAGGGCTTAAAGGAAGGTGCCATATCCAGCCCAAATCACGACTGCTATGGCTAAAAGTGTGAGATTCCAGCATAAAAGGTATTGTAGATACAATACGACAAGGATGAAAATGCAGCCTCAGGCAAGCCTCACGTTGTTCACAAGTCCATATCAATAATCCTCAAAAATGACATGAAATCGCATACCGTAGTGAGAGTGGAAGTCCCTATTATGTGGATGTGAACAATCCTGACTTATCACAGGGTTTTACTGTAAATAGCACTAATGTTTGTATATTTTTCTTATGGCCAAACCAATGGAGCCCTAGGTGACCGAGAAGAGGCTGTATTATCTTGTTTCTCTGGGTGGAGCGAGTCAATTTATCAAAACCTGACATTTTAGCCATCGTGCCATGGCTCTGATGAAAGCCACAGCACGATGGCTAAAACGTCAGGTTTTAATAAATGGACACAGTTCCACCTGGAGAACTGAGATAATACGTACAATGAGAAGAAAAAGATTGGTGAAGAGGATGACGCACAGATGATGAGGATGGCTTGGTTTGAAAGTAGTAGACAGATCACTTTGACTTGAATTCTGGCTCAGGGTGTTTAGAGCTAGCCAAGTAATCCTCTCGGGCCATAGTCTTCCTTTCTGGTGAAACATTGGTAGCCTATGGAGATATAACAAATTAAGTGACCTGGAGAGGCGATCCACACACACACAGTGGACAAGGCACAGAGGCAGTTCTGGTTATGGAGCTGGTTCCTGAAGACACCACCTTTGTTACTGTGATAATATATTCAGCATCAAAAGCAAAATGACTTGACTACTGAAACAATTCAATCTGTGCCCAATGCCCGAGATTTAGTGTGTGTGTGTGTGTGTGTGTGTGTGTGTGTGTGTGTGTGTGTGTGTGTG
>CM061921.1:240933757-240957767 GCA_031002005.1 Vandiemenella viatica
CTGTTCCCTCCACTAACAAATTAACCAATCCAGCTTGTCTCAAAATATGACCTATCAGCCTGTCTCTTCTTTCTGTAAGCTTTTTCCACAAACTTCTTTCCTCACCCATTATCTCCAAAACTCGTTCATTTCGTACTTTGTCTGTCCATTTAATTTTCAGCATTCTTTTGTATCACTACATTTCAAATGCTTCAATTTTCTTTCTTTCTAGTATTCCTAAATTCCATGCTTTGCTATCAGAAAGTGCTGTGCTCCATACATAGAGTTTTCAGAAGTTCTTTTAAAGTACTATATTTGAAACTAAAAGATTTCTCTTTTTCATGAAGGCTGTTTTTGCTAGTGCTATTGTGCTTTTAACATCATTCTTGCTTCGGCCATCTGTTCTAATTTTGCTTCCCAAGTATCAGAATTCACTTCTATTGCATCCGATCCTATTTTTATATTTAATCTGCTGTGATTGGTATTATTTCTGCTACATTTCATCACTTTTGTATTGCTTTGATTTATATTCAGTCCAAAATCATCCTTCAGTATCTTGTTCATGATACTCAGTAACTTCTCAATATCCTCAGCTCGTTCTGCTAACAAGACAATGTCATCAGCAAATAGTAGCATACTGTTTTTTTCTCCCTGAACACTTATGCCACATGAAATTTTTCCTTTTATTTCCTTTATTGCTTCTTCTAGATAAGGAAGCTGAAACATGGGAGCAGAAAAAATTTATACCTAAGCGCTTTCAACTGAACTACTAAAACACTTCTATAATTGCCTCCGCCAGAAGTTACAGAACAATCCGTGATTTAGGACAGCGTAGATCACTACATCATTCTAATGCCATTTACATCAACGGAATTAAATAAAAATATTAAAATCTCCACTCCAAGTCTAGAAGAGATTCACTGTAAAATATGATTACTCATTCCGCAAGAATGAAAGCTTCTATTACACAAATGTGAAGTATGGTCAGGAGCTTAGCCAATCTTGAGGGTAAACAAATGAAAATCTGCGACACAGTTACTTTTGTTGCTTTAATTTATTTTGTGCATGTAAACCTACTTATAGTGCGTTTGAAAATGGGAATAAATTCCCGAAACGCGTCATGCACAAAATAAATTAAAGCAACAAAAGTAACTGTGTCGCAGATTTTCATTTGTTTACCCTCAATTTGAAACAGTTGCAGACTTTCACTAATCCATTTTGTTATGGATAAAGTTAAGATATTAGCCAATCTTATTTTTGATTTGGTCTTAACATCCTGTCGACATGTGAGTAACACGAATGTTGTCTCTCTGCAGAGCATGAAGGCGTATGTTTATGTGTTATTTTATGTCGTTCATATGTTGGATACCTTTCACTTATTAATATTAAATTATGAATGAAATACTGATGAGAAATTCCTGCAGCCCTAGCTTTTATACATATCACTGTGGAAGCCCATCACGTGCCATTCATTTCCCTTAGTTCTCTGATCTCCAATAATTCTCAACATTGAAACTTAGAAGTCACTTGTGACATTCTAGATGTAAAACACTGTAATATAAGGTTAAGCAGGATCACTGTGTAAACATGCCAAGGATACCTACCACCCCCCACTCAAAAAGTGATCTCATGGAATCAATGTGCCCTTATTGTTTAATTCAGGAACAGCGGGACTAAAATTTAGTGTCTGGAAATTTAAAAAAACATTTATCCAGACTGACTGTGTAAGCAACGTCTGTATGTGATTGTGGAGAAGTAAAAGACCCTATCTTATTTTCTTCAGTGAGGGAGAAAAAAAGTACTTCTGAGAAAAGCCCTCAGTTGCAAAATACTTTGAAATTTATAATGTACACGAATTCCTGGTAACACCAGACGTAAATTTATAAGCAATAAATACTAGTAACCATTAGGCCTAATGTTAATCATCTGTATCATTACAATGATTTGTCTGTAAGGAAGTCACCAAAAAAATAAGAAAGAAAACCTGGCTAAAATTTATAGTTTCGCTGTAAGGCTGCATCAAGAACACTTCAACTTAACATGTTTCAGTTTTTAACTCATTCGATTTGAGTATAAATACTCAATGTAAATCCCTCGTAAAATGCTGCATCAAAACCAATTTCATTTACACGCTCTGAGGGTGTAGTAGCTGATATGTTATTACAACATAAAGCAGAATCATTGTTCAAAAGTAGATTGTGTTCGAGCAGTCGTAATTATGAGCTGTGTTGGGCTGGAAGACTTTCAGAAGTTTGTTACAGCTGCGGAACATGGCGGAATACCTCGAACAATCACCAAGACCGGGGTGGGGGGGGGGGGCAGTTAACTCGTTTAAGCTGGCCGTGTGTAGTGATAAAATCGCCGTCGGACCAACCAGAATTCGATTTTCCATGGTTTTCAGAAATCACTCCAGGGAAATGTTGGAATGGCAGGTTCCCTTTCCATAGCTTGCCGTAAGTTCTTTTCTGCCTCTTTTATGACCTAGACATTGAATACGCGCCAAAACTCTAAAAATGTGAGGAAGACAAGTTGTACAGACATATGGCTATGTTTTTCCTTAAATTCCGACTTCACAACTCGCTTACTACTAGAGAATTACGGACTATGGACAGAAAGGGCAGGAAAGGGCAGGAAAGGGCAGGAAAGGGCAGGAAAGGGCAGGAAAGGGCAGGAAAGGGCAGGAAAGGGCAGGAAAGGGATCATTGGAAAACAGACATCTAGATAATCGGACCGGAAATCGAATCTGCGACCTACCGAATTCCTGGATAAAGGTTATCGCTCATTCATCGTCAACAGAATGTAACGATTGACAACAAGAAAATAAGCATGTAAATTTATTTTACAGGTAGCCACTTTGAATCAAGAAGGGGTAAGGGCGGGACCCAGCGTAGTTATAACAAGACTTTAATCTGGAGTGTTTATGGCAGGGGTAGAATTTTTCTGTCGCCATGTCTGTGAAACGTGTGATTTATGTTTAGTATGACGAGATATTTGTGAAATATTTTGGCGCCGTCCCAGCATTCGCCTTCCTGATCAGGAATGCAGAAGTGGTACCTGGTCCCATTGTCGCCAGATTATAATTATTAAAGTTTTAATTTTTATCTTTTAATAGCAACAGCTGTTGTAATGGGGAAAATGCTGTCCAGCTAATTATGTGTACTAGTTTTGAACACTATCTGATTTTCTAATATTTATTATAGAATGATTAAAATTATACTGTAACATATGGCTCATATTAGGCACAAATTTGACTTCTCTAGAGCCCTTTGGAGATTAATTTCAATTTCCCTGCTTACCACTCTAGAAACTTCGCAAATAGAGCAGAAACTGGGAGGAAATATATCCTGCGTTAAGTAGCCTTCCTTGCATACGTAACTGGGAACACAAACACATTTTCCATTTGATATTCACGCCCTGCTGACATGTGAGTCAAGGGCGATGTGAACTGATGAAGCATAAATTGCCAGTATTTTCAAACCATGAAGTTGTGTACTAAAGGGAGACTGGCTGTTTACTAAAAGCCTGTGGTAGTGCCATAGGAATATCGATACATAAACGGATGGTTAAAAAAATATGGGAGTGAAAATTGCGGGCCAGTTAATTTTACCTCAGTAGTAGGTAAGTTGATTGAGAAATTCATATGCAGCCACATCAGAAATCAAACCGGCTTTCAAGACGGCAACAGGGATTTAGGGGAGGATATTCACGTGATTTTCAGTTAACTATGCCAAATGTTTCGCATTAAGTGGACAAGGGAGGTCATGTTATTTGTTTGGCAATATGTTCCTAAAAATGCATTTAACAGAGTGAGCAGTAAAACGATGATAAATAGGGTAAAATCCATTTGAGTGAATGTAAAAGTTATTTTGTGGAAGAGAAATTTTTAAAAGGTAGAAGCCAAGTAGATTGGTAGTAAATACACTATCAAAAGAATTAGAATTGAAACCGAGAATGACCCTGCGTAGGGTATTCGGACCATTAACATTAATTATTAATTATAATTAATGTCAGTGTTAGTGGTTTAGTCAGAGTCAGGTTGTTTGTTGATGATGAATTTATAAAATTCAGTTTAAACGGGAAATGACTGAACAGCTACAGAGAGCTGGATAGGTTATTTAGCTGAATGGGTCGACATTGAATGAAGAAAAATGCCAAAGAGTCGCTTGTTAGGTACACAGAGAAAGGATTTTTATGATTAGACAGGAGGAGGATTTGCTTCTTGAAGACCTTTAATGTAAGTACCTTCGCACTACATCTGATAGTCAATTGAATTTAGCAGGACGCAATTGGCAGGTGGTTGGGAAAGGTTTCAAAATCTCTTCAATTATTGTAAATGGTCTCTAACAGATGTGCCAGGGAAGGGAGGGAATTCATTTACAAAAAGTTGGTGAAACTGCTGCTTGAATTTAGTGTGGTATGACATTTTGAGCATCGATACAGGAATTGGTAAGGTTGGAGAGGAGGATAAACAGATTCGTTCACGGAATTTGCTACAATTCACTATCGGTAATTGATAGCGTTCCGATTTGACAGTCACTGGAGGATAGGTGAGTAACGAGCGTGCTTGTAGTGTAAAGCCTATATTAGGAAAGTGGCTTCAATAGATATTGGTGGACGAATTAGGAGTTGTACAATAAGGGAAGAAATGACGACTACAAGCTGACGATTTCAGGGGTAGCGAAGTTTTTTTTTTTTTTTTTTTTTTTTTTTTTTTTTTTTTTTTGTAAATTTTTGGAGTTGTTTGTAGATTGGAGTAAATTACGAAGGGAAATGTTGAACACAAGAAAAACTGGAAGAATTAAAAATTATCCATGGGCAAAAGTAGGGGGTTGCCGATATTTCATTGCCAACAGGAATAACATGAAATGAGTAAGTATTGTAATACCTACCGGTATTCTACTGTTATTATAATGAATTCTTTATTAGTAAAATTACTGAAATATAATAAAAAATGTTTGAAAAATTATAAAGTGTAATCAGGTTTATTTTACTCTATATTACAATCAAAACATCAAGATGGCAATTATAAAATCCAGATATAATTCCTACAAAATATTCAATTAATGTATTACAAAAAAAGGACATTTACTAAATAAATTGCAAAACATGAGCCCCCGATAGAAACAGTACTTGTTTTTAATTGATGCTGCACCGACTAGTCTCAGTTCATTTATCGTTGGAGCAGAGCGTTAGCTCAAAAGGGACGCAACGGGTTTTATCAACACCTTCAGATATGCAGTGTTCACGAACAACAAGAGAAAACATGTTCTGAGCATTTACCGTCTTTTGTTGGCTAGATCCACCCTGCAGCCGCAACCACAAAATGGCCACACTCGCAAAACACTGGTACTCTCCCCGGAGTACAAAAACCACTTTCACTCACACCCACGGACCGCTGTGTCCGCCGTCTTTCTTCCTCCACCTGTCCGTGGCGAGTCCTCGAGTGCCCGTCAGCCCTCGGAATGCAGGCCACGCAAATCCTCCCTCCAGCGACCACCAACAGCGTTGCCAAAAGGGAGCACATCCCTCCAGTGGGCACACTCGGCGTCGCGGGTACATAAAAGGAAATGTAATAACATATAGTCTGGTTAAAATACCATTTACGCTACAGTGGCTGTCCATACATCTCCACGCTCATAAATTCTCACGCTGCTTTTCTTGTCGTCATATTAAGAGAATGTAGTACACCCATTATGCGAGTGTACTACATTAGCCGCCTCCCTTTACTAATTTTTATAAGTCGGGGCTTAGAAAAATTCTTTACTCTTTGCAGATAGTCCCTATTTTGACTCCCTTACGATAATTCACCAAAACACTCGCTTCACTATATCGACAAGTCCAATAAGGGCTCATGTTCCGTTACAAATAGGTGTTAGAACCTTTATTATGAAATACCCTGATATAGTTTAACATTAACAATTACTGTGCAATAATTTTTCAACTTTACAATAATTTTACTGCTTATATTTGAGGAAACTACATTCCTATGCAACCTAAATTTATTACATTATCCTAATATTTATTGCCCAAATTATCTAATTGAACCCAACCATCTTAGTCGACCTTCATAGCATCTCCTTAAGCGTTTCAGCTGATGATGGTACAAATTCAATCATCCATCCTCATTCATTCACAGCCATATTATAAACATCTTAATCTAAACACAAACATATCTCTATGCAAAGGTCACATTGTAAAACAAATACTTAATTGTGCGTAAACAAACACAGAGGACTTAAACAGTTCCTTTTCTCATTCATGAAATAATGTGGTCTGGCTGTCCAACATGAGAGCGCCATAATTTCATATCAATTATTTAAACATAAAAAAGTTCAGATAAAAACATAGATAATACAAAAACTTCAGGCTTCAAAACTATAAATTGCCAACATATTTCATGACAGCGGTTTCCACCAAAGTATGGAATTGATCATCCCGCAATATCATTCTCGTTCACAAAAGGATTTCAAATATATCTCATCACTTAAAACTTCTCAATATTAGAGATAGGCTAACGACTTCCTCGTTTTTCAAAAGCTATTCCAAGCAGGACCATTCAGAATAATTAATCCAAATACTCCCTCAATACGTTTCCTTCTAAAATATAATCTAAACTAACACTCATGAAATATTTATAATAGAGTATATATATTATCTTGAAATTTCTGTACAGTTACCTCTAGCATTGTTTGATCAAGCTCCCTTCATGTCGATTCTTGAACTCATATTATTAGGAAATTTCGGTTAACCCCTTTTCATTTTACATCACCTTCTGCCGATCTGTTATTGTAAGTAGTTTCATTTATTAAAATGTTCTTTAAAACCTTTCATAACACCAACGATCTTTTCAACTAACCAAAACGCGATATCAAACAGTTACTTCCACAAAACCTTATTGGGACCTACTCCGTGTATTACTGGTGAGGGTGTCTCTTCAATTTTAGATTTGGATTGAGTGTAATATTCTCCGGGTTGTCTGCTACTTAAAATCGATGATACCGCCGCAAACATAGTAATTAAATGTTGTTGCCCTCTAAGGTGCACACAATAAACAAAAGTTACATCACGGCTCCTGCTTCTTATAGCCAAGGGTTACCGGAATAACTTTATAAAACTCCCAGTTTTCACGACGACTTTGTTTTTAACTTTAAAAACAATACTATTACATTTTACGACGACTCCATAATTCGTCATCTCTACTTACTCTTCAAATAAGCAGCTACAACCCCTTGACATAAATACATTCTTTCTACATCTCTTAACACTCTCAACTGAACCAGTATCATACAAACTTCACAAACTCACCCATACACCTTCGTAATCCCGAATTAATTTGCTCATGAAAATACTGCTCCTTGGTTGTAAACTTGTTTTATAAAGTTCCTTTGATGTAAACTGATGTTTTAAATTATAAATATCAAGAACTACTAAATCGCCACTCACATAATCGTTAATTCATTGGCTTTCCGTCTTTCTCCACTAATTTAAAGAATAAAATTCATGACAGTGCATCTTAATCCGAAATACGTTACATGATGGTTGTCTGAACACCAAGGGGTTACCTATTCCTTCAACATAGTTGTATTTCCGCTTGATATGATCAAATTCTCTAGAAGCCCTACTAACTTAAATCCAATAATTTAAATTAAACTATCTTTATACAAAAATCCCTTACTATCTAATCTGACAAACTATCATTTGCAAAATTACAACCTAGCTAGTTGTAACCTTCCGCGTAAGAAGCTGGCGAATCAATTACAGATTCCTTTAATTTTCCACGCGTTTTCCTTGCCAAAATAAACTTTCTGCAGTGTTGCAAACATACAGAACTTGACCGAATTAATTCCCACTTCCCATACAGAAAATATCCTACAACATCTCGAATGCGTCCCCCACATTCGGTACTCAACAAGATTTTTAGTTTACACTTCCCGTAACAAAAATATCCTTTAACACCTCGAATGCGTCCTCCCCATTCTGTACTCAACAACATTTCTTTCCAAACAAATGCTTTGACACTAGGCACTGCTGTCTTGTTCCTGCACAAATTCGCCAGCTCACAGCCGAAAACTGGTTCATTGTTATTGTTAGGTGGTGCGCCAGGCATTTCGCAGAACGCGCCCACTACCTGCGTGCAAGGGTCAAGATTGGAATTCTGTTTTCCGAGAAAAGCTCGGGTCCACCCCAGCGTAACAGCTGAGACTTTAGCCTGCAGGAACCGAATGTACTGTGAGTCTTTTGTTTCTGAGCCCGTAAGAGAAACTTTTGGTTTATATGCGGATCGTACCAGATCACCTGACCTTATTTCAGCCAACTTTCGCTGTATTAAAATTAGCTCTGTGACAAGAACTTCGCTCACATCTTCTGTTACTTTAACTCTATTGCGTGAATCTTCATCAAACTCATCTAGCACATCTACCAAGCAATTATCTACGGGTGCTTCCTGTGTGTTGGCAATGTTTAAATCTGTGTTTTCATTATTAATGTTTGGCTCCAAAGTTTCAATCTGTGTATCTGTGTGCTTTTGTTCCAAATTCTCAATGACAGTTTCCGTTGCGTCCAGTCGGTTACGGGTTTCGGCACTACTTTCTGTTAGTGTTTTGCAAGTACCTGTAAAGTGCATGGTGACTTCTGTTAAACTGGATACCTCCGATTGTATATTTTTCTGGAGCAATTTTATCTCCCTATTGATGTCGTCTTGAACCCTGGATAATTTTGCATCAAAATTTTTGTAATGATCGTCTTGTCTTTTTTCCAATGAGTCAATTCTCCCATTTGTGTCATTAATTTGTTTCGACAAACTATCGATAACGTCTTTCTGCCCCTCTTTCATATCTGTCTTTAACTTTTCCTGTCCCTCTTTCAGACTCATCATTACATTTAGCAATATACTGAAGTCTATTGGAGGTTGTGTTTCCGTGGATGCTGTATGTATTTGAAACTCTCTTGCGGTGGGTTGGTATGTAGTTTGATCTGTTTCCCCTGCCGCGTTATTACTGTTCCGCGAAATTTCGAGTTCCATCGCCCCCTGCTCGATTGTGCAATTTGAACTGTACCCCTGATTATCCATATTAGTTGTGTTATCTACCGGTTCTTCCGTGTTTCTGAAACTCGTCAGGTTTTCGGCTGTTTCCTTGCACGGATTACCTTTTTCCATGTTGTCGCCGAACTTAAATCCTGATCTCAGAATCATAAACTACTCAGCTGACTACTAACCTAACCACAAATTCCCGCGATAAACTCCACAACACCAGTCAACACATATTAAAAGATATGACCACTAGAGCAACGCTGTTTGAACGGCAAATCATTCGACACTTCAAATGGATGAACCATATGACGTGCAGTACCAAAACAACAAAATATTCAGACAAGATTTAAAGTATTTGCACACTAATCCACAAGTAATGCCGTGTGTTTGGAACTTTAAACATGAACCTTTCACTCCAAACATCAGATAGATGAACCATATGACGTCAAATAAAACATCAAAAGACAAGATTTTTACGCACAAAAACCACATGTTCTACCCATCTATTTTTGAAATCTAAAAAAAATACTTTATACGTACATCCTACATAAACTTTGCATTACCGGTCTCAGAAACATAAACTCTGATCTTTCACTGCCTTCGAATTCACGAATGCCGACGGATTTTAGTAATCAAATGTAAAATAAATCAAAACTTTGCTTAAGTCCGCATAACATTGTCCCTTCAATAAATAAAATTCAGTCAATTGAAAAATTACCAACAGAACAACACTAGGCAACGCTTGTCTGAACACATGCCACGAGAAAGAAATATTACACCAACAAAATCAACCTCCAATGAAATATCACATATGTGAAATTCAACAAAAAAATAAGACATTCTCCTCTGAAAATTAATTTTTTATAAACATTGCACATATCATTAAATATTTAAAAGAGCTGTAAATTAAATTGTATCATTATCAGTGGCTGCCTTTCGTCCACACCTCCAACAAATGCTGCAAGACACAATTATATTCATGAGATATAGTCTATTTGCACTAAAATCCTTGCTCTCATCAGCAACTGAAATATTCAGAGAGTACCAAAAATATCGATAAAATGATTGTGTCCACTGCATACCACTTTTAATTTTGATTGATAAATCGAAACGCCTACCACGTTTGGGGCCATTGTAATACCTACCGGTATTCTACTGTTATTATAATGAATTCTTTATTAGTAAAATTACTGAAATATAATAAAACTGTTTGATTGTTTGAAAAATTATAAAGTGTAATCAGGTTTATTTTACTCTATATTACAATCAAAACATCAAGATGGCAATTATAAAATCCAGATATAATTCCTACAAAATATTCAATTAATGTATTACAAAAAAAGGACATTTACTAAATAAATTGCAAAACATGAGCCCCCGATAGAAACAGTACTTGTTTTTAATTGATGCTGCACCGACTAGTCTCAGTTCATTTATCGTTGGAGCAGAGCGTTAGCTCAAAAGGGACGCAACGGGTTTTATCAACACCTTCAGATATGCAGTGTTCACGAACAACAAGAGAAAACATGTTCTGAGCATTTACCGTCTTTTGTTGGCTAGATCCACCCTGCAGCCGCAACCACAAAATGGCCACACTCGCAAAACACTGGTACTCTCCCCGGAGTACAAAAACCACTTTCACTCACACCCAACGGACCGCTGTGTCCGCCGTCTTTCTTCCTCCACCTGTCCGTGGCGAGTCCTCGAGTGCCCGTCAGCCCTCGGAATGCAGGCCACGCAAATCCTCCCTCCAGCGACCACCAACAGCGTTGCCAAAAGGGAGCACATCCCTCCAGTGGGCACACTCGGCGTCGCGGGTACATAAAAGGAAATGTAATAACATATAGTCTGGTTAAAATACCATTTACGCTACAGTGGCTGTCCATACATCTCCACGCTCATAAATTCTCACGCTGCTTTTCTTGTCGTCATATTAAGAGAATGTAGTACACCCATTATGCGAGTGTACTACAGTATAGAAACTATATATATAGGGAAATTTCCACCGAAGAACGAGATCCATTGCTGTTAAATTGGGCTCCGTATGTGTAACTAAAAACATACATTCTGCCATGAAAGTGACCTTCGGATCAAGCAATGACAGGAATATCTATCCTTTAGCTGCTACATTTGTTCAGAAAGGGATACATATCTTCAATAATTTCCCAACACATCTTAAATGTAAACAGGGAATAATACTATATTCCAGAAAATAATAAAAAGAATTTTAAATTTATAGCTCCTACTTTTACATAATAATTGCCTGTTTCTGGTAAAAATTTAATTTATATTATTTGTATTTATTTCTTGTCAGAAACCTAAATTTACACTATAACAAACATCAAATTGTACTAGACGGAAACTTGGCCACTTCCAGTGCATTTTCAGATTACTCATAATAAGTAAACTTCCGTCTAAGGGGTTGGACACAGTCGACACTGGAACGTGTGTTGAACAGTGATATGCGCAGTCGCACTTGATGTTATCGACCTTAGCATAGCTCAATCTTGCTAGGTTAACTTTGAACCTGCCCATTGCTGATCTCAGCCGATTTAGAGACTTCCATATCAGCCACACCTTGTCATAGCCAGGTAGTAAAATTTTCGACACTCTTCCCCAGCCAGGAGGGAGAGGGGTCTTAACTTTCCACAATTCTAATCTGGGAAACTTTTCCTGGACTTCAATCATTGCATATGCACTAGATACCGATTTAATGGAGTTCTTTCAAGATCCACTTTCTTTGGTTGTTGGATGGTGTTTCTCTTCGAACTGAAGTTGGTGCTTTTCCTGCAAGGGCTTGGAGTCGTTTGACTGGAGTAGATTTTAAACAGCCTGTTATGATTCTGCAGATGACGTTGAGAGCTACGTTCATCTGTTTGGCACGAGTTGAGTTGTACCATAAAGGACAGGCATACTCTGCAGCCAAACACAGTACTAAGAAGTTCCGATGGTTCCAGGTAGGCTACCACACTGTGATCCAGCCAGTTTTCTCAGGAGATTATTCCTTTCGCTCTAAGTTGATTCCTTTCCCCCCACACGTAGTCCCATATTGGGATCTATGGAAAATGAATGTATTGTGTTTTATTATTACACTTTTAGAAGTCAGAATTATTAACAAAGATAATAAGAACCAACAATATTTCATATACAGATTTTTAGTATTGATGTTCTTACGCGTTTAATTGCACCCGGAATAATCTGAAATTGTAGATGAGAAAAATTTGATTATTTTAATTAATTTTAGAATCTGGTACCGGTATAGGGATGACGATGAAAAATTGCATCGGAGCTTAAGTTTTCTCGAACCGAAAACCTTTGTTTACTCACTAATTTTCAATTCCTTGTAGTTTTGATAGGGTGTAGTAACACTTCATCTAAACTGTGAATAATTAAGTTCATGACCTGTGTAGCCTTATGGTACCTTTAATATTTAATAAATCGTCCGCCACGTATTCGTATTATAAACCCAAATACGAAGGGTGTAATGAAATAAGTTCACTTAACACAGTTTTTGGATCACACAATAGTTATATCCTTG
The DNA here is from genome assembly GCA_031002005.1 of Vandiemenella viatica. Lineage (NCBI taxonomy): Eukaryota > Metazoa > Arthropoda > Insecta > Orthoptera > Morabidae > Vandiemenella > Vandiemenella viatica. The sequence goes on from CM061921.1 coordinate 240,946,306, forward strand.
ATAAAGTTCACTTTTACACTGTCGGTATCAGAATTATAGATAAGACATCTGACAAAGTTCCATTTGAAGATTGACAGGTTAAGCACATTCATACGAGAAGACAAACTCACCAAGTCCCCTTAACATTAGCGAGTAACCGTTACGGCATGTTGGCGTGTGCTGCAACTTTACCGCGTGGAGCCATTCGCTCCGCTAACTGAGGCGAAGTTAACTGTTTGATTTCTGGCGAAAGAATGACCAAATTCACGATGGCTGCATGTACTTTTATAAGCTCCCAAAGGCCTATGACGTCAGTAACTGTTTTCATTAATTAATATCTCCCAACATACTAAATAGTTTGACTTGCAATTAATACTAAGATTTCCTATGATCACATTCTGTTTTAATTTACTTTAGCATTCAAAAGGGTTTCTATAAGCTCAACGTTGAAGTCTCTTACGTCACCGGTTAGGCGCGATTTTACGCGCTTCAACAACAATTAAGGACAATATCTTCCAAATCTTAATTATCTAACAAATGCTTAAACTTTTTACCTAAACCATTATATATTCGTAATACTCTTAATTTAGGCTATCGACTGATATAAATTTCTCAACTGTATTCCTTTTAGTTAAAAAGTATTTTTTTCTCTTAATTAAAACCACTGATTTAACTTTGCCAAATTAATTAATTTTACTATCAAAATATTCGAAACAGTGCTGATAAAAGATCAGCTGTAGCTTTAATCGATTCAAGATATTTCAAATCTTAAATATTAGTTTTCCTAATCGCGTAATTCAGAACCTCAACAATCCCAATTATCTCTTAAAATAAATTTTTCATATATAATTAATACACTTTAAAATAATTCTTATGGTGAGTTTTCACCGTAGAAATTAATGCAGGAAAATCTCCTCAATTTGACAATTACCTTACATGATATTTCTAAGTCCAACATAAGTGCCTTCAAAATAGAACTATAAAATATGTTACTGCGGGGGATAGCTAGTGGTAGTGCTTTTGGCGAACTAAATGGTAACTTACACTGTGTAATAAGTCAGGACATCGAAAATATTAAAAATTTAATTTAACGGTATTAAATAATGTTCGAGAGTGATTTGGGTATTTCGCAAGAACGGACTCTACCGTGCTAGCAAGAGACTAGTTCCTTAGGCAGCCGTCCTTTCGAGAAGTTAACTCGGCCAGAGAAAGAAGGCGTCTATAGATGAGGCATTGACAACCGTGCTAGTGGAGATTTTTTCCGAGAGATCACTGTGAGCACAAGTGCGTGTATTTTGTATAAGTCAACGGATCTAGCGTGTCGACAGTAATATATTTGGAGATGTAGTTAAAAAAAAAAATGCATTTTGTTTGAAATATCTCAGTGCACGAGAAGACTTGCTTTTGGGAGGCGACTTTTTGAATCGACAGTTTTACCACAATTGGAAGAAACATGCTCAGTTCTTAGAAATAAGTAGGAAGCATGATTTCGATAATCAATAAGAAAAGGGTGTTAGAGAAGAGTGGGGTAGCCGTTAACTAATTAGGAAACGGATGCTTATTAATAGTTCCATGTTTTTAATTTACCGTTTTCCATGGTAGATCGTCTCTGGTTGTTCCTGAGGCATGTCAGTGGCGTATGTGCAATGGGCATTGCTAAAGGCTTTCCTCGGAGCATGAAGACGGAGTGGAGAAGCTGCATGGCGAGTGCTCGCTTCCTACACACTGGTGCTTATGGTGCAGCTGCACAGACAACACACGCCCTAGCTAGTACTTCCGACAGTGTACACTGGCACATGTGTATTGCTTCTCAACTACTCACTGCTGTAGATGCAGAGTTCAAGGCGCTGTACCGAGGTCGACAATGGATGATGGTTCCACTGTACATATTCATTTGTCTCCAGTCTTCAACAATATGATAATGTAAAATTGGCTACCATCGTCTACTGGAAAAAGAAATTTTACCCCGAACACCCTGTTGGTTAATGTCATCTGATACTCACATCGCTCTAAACTTTACAAATATTATGACCTGCTGACGGAATGTTAATTTGTTTCACCATTTTAAAATAGTTTCATTAAATAAATATTCATTCGCATTTTTGTTTAGAAGCTCTTAAACTGTGAGATAAGTTTACTCCATTCCTTTATTTTATAACGTTGATACATATTTGTAAATGATTAATACTTAACACTTAAGTTTGGTAATAACCCTATCGTGGACAATTAATTATTATATTATTTTATAACTAACTAGCTTATACCCGCCACTTCGTACGAGTGGATTACGAATTTCTAACTAACTAGCTTATACCCGCCACTTCGTACGCGTGGATTACGAATTTCTTTGCCAGAATTGAATATAGAAAGATTTTGGTAACGAAGGATTGGTCCCAAACAACACCGAGTCGGCATAATATGACAGGAAAGCTATCACTATATCATTCTACCGTCGAACCTGTCTCTTGAAGAGAATCAATTTTCAACATATTTCTGTCACCATTCGATAAGTTCTCAAAATTTCGTGACTACAACTGTTAATCATACCAAAAAAATGTCCTGTTCCCTACCTACAGATACATAGTATTTCGTTGACAAATTCCATCAATATCGGTATAGCCATTCAGTCGTCAAAACGTAACAAAAAGAGACTTACTTCCGCATTTATTGTATTAGTGCATGATCACACACACACTGACCACGAACAACCCCTGAGGAATCATTATAACGTAAAAAAGTGTACACCTACAGCATTGCACTGACTACCTACGATTTGCCTCGCATTGAACCCCTAAATTTGTGATATCTACAGTTTAACATTCAATCCGAATAACCGACGGTTCAGGCATGACTCTTACGATCAAAAACAATTTTTAAAAACCTTTAGCCTGCACGGAGATTTGAACCGGAGACCACGATCCAAACAGCAGTAAGCAAGCGCTTTAAGCACTGAGCTACCAGACCACTAAGACAGTACTGAGACCTACACATCCTATGCGTCTATCACCGCTCAGTAATTTTTCGAAATTATAAGACAACATGTATTATTTATACATAAAATTTTTCAACCAAATGTAGACAGTACTTTTCTCCTTGTTTCAAAGGATAAACTTTGTGCAAACTTTCATCGAAATCTGATGAAAACTGTGGATTTGTATGAAGAACAAACAAAACAACAAACAAAAACATACATTCATCTTTATATATATAGATAATAATTTGGTGGAAAGTTAACTATCGTTCCAGCAACATGGAATGATACAACTGTAAAACTAAAAAGTATGTTTACCTGATGTAAGATATCCTTCCTATTTTTTAGAGACATGTCGTCCGGACGATCGTAGATCCCTATGCCGGATGAGAAGTCGCATGTCTGGCGCGAAGGGATGTACCTATCACCACACACCCTCTTCTCACTCGGACAGCAAACAAGCTGCAAATTTAAAATACGAACGTTAATCACTAACATTGAGACAATCTGTAATCGAACCCGTAGTGTTCATTGCCACCCGATTTTCTCAATCTCGAAAATAAATTTTTAGTACTATTAGACAATTCAGGGCTACTGAAGACTGGAAAAAATTCCACAACTTTTCTGTTTTTACCGGCAGTTGGTAGTTGGTAGTTTTTGGATCAGTAAGGGAAAATCGGAATAAAACGAATGCGTGTGTTAGGTCCGCAACTCGGAAGTTGGTTGAATCCTGCCGCATGACCCGCAACAGGCTATAGGTCGGCAACGGTAGAGCGGCCAGTTACTTTTCTTACTAGATTCTATGTGGTGTTTTTTTTTAAATTTTAGGTTATGGCTTAATGCTTCATCCACATTGAGGTAATTTCAGGTGCGAATGTTCCAGGGAACAAGGAACGGGAAGGTGTTCGGTCATGGTCAGTTTTCTTTTTGAAGTAACCATCACGACACTCGCCGGGAGCGATTTTTGGAAACCATGTAAAACCGAAACCTGCATAGCTTGACGGGAATTCAGATCTGCGTCTTTCGGAATGCCATGCTAAAACGTTAACCTTCACGCACTAAGCTCAGATGGTGGTTTTATGTTGGGTATAGGAAGTTGAAGGCATAGGGGAAAGGAAGCCCAATCGACTGTGTTGAATGCCCGCAGTCAACACCATGCACTGAGTAGAGGTATGATATTTAACACAGGGCATTTTTACATAATCAGGTGGTTAAGAAAAACACCATCTCTTCTAACCTGCTGGCCAAGAACCGATAAGTATATATATATATGAAACTAGACGAATTAGAGTGATCTGAAAGAACAGCTAGAGAGGATGAACTAGGAAAAACGGGCAACTGCGAGTCAGAGATATGACGGTTTTCGACGTTATTTCAACTTCGTTCGATAAACGGCAGATTAAGTTGCTTTAAGTGAAAAGTGAGCGGTCTGGTAGCTCAGTGGTCAAGACGCTTGCTTTTAAAAGTTCGGGGTCCTATCCCGGATCAGATACCGGTTAGATTTTTAAGAGATTTGTTTAATCATATGAGCTATGTCAGGACGTTCCGTGGTTTGGATTCCACGTTGAAGTATAGAGCCCAGAGGAAAGGAACTGACCCTCCTACCTCTGATACAAGGTCTTATTATGTCTCCTTCGGGAGGATTCAAACAACCTTCGGCTTGTGGAATAATTTTTTTTTTTTTTTAAACAGTTTAACGTCCCTTTTTAACAACGTGGTCTTTAGAGACGGGAAAGGATGGGGGCAAGGAATGGGAAGGAATTCGGCCATGGCCTTTTGAAGGAAGCATCCCGGCATTCACCTGGAGTGATTTGGGGAAACCATGGAAAACCCAAATCTGGATGCCCGGACGGGGATTCGAACCGCCGTCCTCCCGAATGCGAGGCCAGAACGCTATCCGTTACACCACCACGCTCGGTTTGTGGAATAAGCTTTTAGTGCAAGGTAATGCGCACAACGAATAAGATACCATCTGCTCGTGTATACAAAGTAAGCGGTTCAATTATTAAGAATGTCGAATCTGAATTTAACAATACAAAGAAACATGAAATGGGTTCAGCACAACATTGGTGGTTGGCAGCTAAAGCTAATCCTAGACTGCAATTCATAGGTAGAATTTTGAACAGTTGTCGCATCTGCAAATGAATTAGCGTACAAGTCTCTTGTATATACTCTATGTTGGAACTCGTATCTCAAGCTACTGATTAGCAGTATCGAAATTTTTTTTTTTTTTTTTTTTTTTTTTTTGCTTATTGCTTATTGCTTTACGCCTTGTCATCGTCGAGGTCATTAGAGGCAGAATAGGATTGGGGGTTAGGAGCTGGAAGGAATTAAGCCATGGCCTTTTAAAGAATGCGTAGAAATGAGCCATGCGATTTGTAACGACTAGGCGTAGTCGTTGCAAAAGTGTCACGGTATTGATGCAGATATGGGGCTGCGGTACTGGTATTCTACTTAATTTCCGCATAAATTTATAAACATTTTAATAACTTCTGCGACTGACGAATGCAGTTGAGGTAAGTGCATCTATTGACGACACCTTAAGGATATCTTTTTCCTATTTCGAAGACACTGACCATACTGTTTAATAACTATGTATTATAAAGCCATTTTCTGCATCCAGAATATTTCTATTATATTATGTATAACAATTGTAGGTAAACTGTAACTGCAAACGTATAAAATTGAAAAACCTCGGCGTTTGCTCCTATAGTCGACACTTTGAAATAGATGATCCCCTAAATTACATTTTGTACCTATAGAAGACACCCTTTCCACAACCCTTAAATAGCATCAGCGTCAGACAGATCAAGAGCTGACATCGATAGGAAAGTCGACAGCAGGGGGCCTGACCCAAGTGGAAGCGATTCCAGCCTCGGGTGAGGTCCCACGAGTTGTGAGCCCCTAGGGGATGAAGGAACTATACAGTAGCAAATCCCCTCGTAAAATAATAATAAAAAAAATGAGTCAGATTTTCTTTTGCGATACCCGCCGGTTTTACAATTAGCAAGTGATGGATTTCACTATCAGCCTATGAAATACGTGAAGACACACCGAGCGTGGTGGGTGGGTGGTAAAGCTCTGGCCTCGCATTCTAGTTCAGTCAAATAGTGTTTTTACCAGGAAAGTTTTGGGGTAGTTTTGATTTCTTCCATTCTATATGTTTTTTGGGGTGCTGAATCTGAATATGAGGTTTGCTAACAAAATTTCGTGACGGAACATTGGAAAAATTGCAAAAAAGGGGCCAAAAATCTCATTTTTTGGGTTGATTTTTGCTTGTAATTCTAAAGCTATTAACATTTCGTAAATAACCTTTATATTCAAAATGAAAGTACATAAAATTTCCTACAAATTTCACCATTAAAGTTTTTTTTTTTTTTTTTCTCGGAAGAAGCGTTCAGGCTCAAGTGCTAGTTGAAAATTGGCGTATTTTGCTAATCTCCGCAAAAATTCACTTATTTCACTCCAAAACTCAAATTTATTATTAAAAAGGCTGTCAATATTAGAGAATTTCTCACAGTTCGCTGTACATATCTTACTTAGATCATATATTATGTAAAGGTATAGGTCATTTTTCAAAAATTACATAATGTTAACATTTTTTAAAGGCATCCGAAATTGTTCAAACTCAAATACGTAATATTTTTTGAAAAAATTCCAACAAAGTTCTTTAAAAATTGTCATATGTTTTAATAATTAATTGTGTTACATACTATGATGAACATAGACCTTTGCCGTTTAGAAGGTAGTGGTTGAGGTTCTTTGAAGGTGGATGGTATTGGCTTAGGTGCCGGTATTTGTTTTAACAATGTCGTGGCTTGATCATCTATAAAATGAAAGAGGTGGTGAGAAAACATTAACTTGTCACCATACCTCAAGGAGAGATGAACGATTACGAAATAGACTGAGATTATACATACCTTCCATATCGTGTAAGTGTCCTTCTTCAGTCTGTTCTCAGTTTCTTTCTTGAGTCTCTTCTTCGTCCATGTCAATGCTGACATCCGGAGGCTCGACGTTTTCACAAAGACCTTCGCATGATGTCCAGATCGGGGAAAAATGTAGGTCTGCATTCCTGCATCCACAATTTCGTTGGAAGCCTTTTTTACATTTGCAAGAAATGTAACGGAGTATTGAGTCTGGTGCAGGGGTCTTAAGTGGTATGTTTTTTGCCAGCCTCATTCGTTCGGGTCTCTATGTTGCTCATCGAGAGTGGTTCGACTGGATAACCACTACTGCACCTGAAAGTAAACACTTAGTGAATGTTGTCGTGCAGCAGCTTCAGTGGGGGGTAAAGAGGTAAAGTTGAGTTTGCTCTTGTACGATGATGATACGTATTACCTGAATCTTAAATCGTTCAAGCTAGCTTCTGATCTTTTCCCATACAGAGCCATGAGAAACATGTTTCCTGCTTCGGACAATGTCGTCCTGATGTTCATGAGGGTCTTTGAAAGCATCAATAACTCGTATCAAGTCATGGTTCTTCTGCAGGACTTTTAGAAATTTCAATTTATCCTCATTGAACAAAGCAGAAGTGGTGTCACAATCACTCGTCGCGTGCAGGAACAATATATGGTTCGATATGGTTTTGTCAGTAAGATGAGGATTGTAAATGGCCTGAGATTCCTTTTTTTCCTGGTTTCATAAATAAGATATTCTTTATGTTATGGCTACGCAGGCAAATCAAAATCACAAAAAGATCGATATCTTCCCCAACCACTGTCACAGATCATTCAAAGAGGCCAACTTTAGAGCTGTTGTGATAATCAGGATATTAGCATCCCCCACTGCTTGTTGTGAAACAATTTTTGATTCCTCAAATTTTTTCTATTATCATATTTATTAATCGGCTCTTGTTTTTGGAGTTTTCAAGAAAACTCTGTTGTGAGACAGTGGGGACCATCGATTCACTAAATGATATCGCAGCACTTTGTTTTATTTGCGCTCTTCTCAATCTTTCTAGGCACTTGGCACTTCCAAGAGCTTCGTGAGCGTACCCATCGAAAATGACAATGGCATTTTGTTTATAGTGTGACTTAACATATGAGATATAACTGCTGCAAATTTCTGCATATGTTTTGGCCTTGTTGCCTTGACTATGTATTATAAACCTCCGTCAATAACATATTTTATGTTACTCAGTCAGACTGTTCAGTTTGCAACAAAACCCCTGTATAAGCTCCATTTCGTTCCTTCCTTATTCCATGCTCATCAAAAATGAGAGGGAGGGTTATGGGCTAAGTTCTTAACCCAGAAACTTTCTCCGCTCTTCATCTGAAGTTTCACGATGATGATTCGTTGAAAAGTCTGATTGATTGATAAATGCAGCCCTGAACTTGAACAGAGCTATTCATGACCGTAAGAGAATGCATTCTTTTGATTCGTTTGATCTTTACAGCGCGAAAATCACCACCAACAATCCGATGTATTCCTTTCATGCCCATCTCGGGGCGGTGGCAGCAATCTTATAGTTTTTTCCCGGGTTCGGAAAATTCCTAGATACTCCACTGATGGAGAGAGGCAGATGAGTGGGAATGACCCCTCGTGAGCCCTTCTCAGCCGCCTGCGCACGTGCCTGCTCATCAGTGCTGCCTCATTTACAGGATTAAATAATAATGAATGAATTATTCTGTGATAACTTATAGAAAGTATAAGGGTGTCGTATGTTAGATAAGAAGATCAAGATATTGAATAAACACGTTAGATGTAATAGTAGAATAGGTGGTTACAGCCCCACAATTAGACCTCGGAACTGAACCCGTAAACATCGACCTCTTTGATTTTTTTTTTTTTTATAAAAAAATGATTTTAGAAAAAAAAAAACTAGACTACATTGTATTCAACATAAAACTAGCAGAAATCACTAATATTGACAGCTTTTGATAATAAATTTGAGTTCTGGAGTGGAATAATGTTCTTTTGCGGAGATAAGCAAAATATCCAATTTTCAACTAGCGCTTGAGCCCGAACGCTTCTTCCGAGAAAAAACTTTAACGATGAAATTTGTAGGAAATTTTATATACTTTTTTTTGAATAGGGAGATTACTTACAAAAAGTTGATAGGTTTAGAATTATAAACAAAAAACCGTAAAAAATGATATTTTCGGCCATTTTTTTGCAATTTATTCAATGTTCCGTCATGAATTTTTTTTAGCAAACCTCAGATTCGGATTCAGCACCCCAAAAAACATGAAATTGAAGAAATCAAAACTACCCCAAAACTTTCCAGCTAAGGGCCCTTTTGAGCACCTATTGACTAGACTTTTCGGAAGGACGCGGGTTTGAATCACCGTCCTGCTATCCAGATTAGGGTAGTCAATGGTTTCCCCAAATCACGCCAGGTCAATTCCGGGATGCTACCTTCATAAAGCTATAGCCGAATTACTTCCTGTTCCTAGTCCCCAATCCCATCCTGCCTCTAATGACCTCGACTTCGACGAGGCGTAAAGCCATAAGAAAAAGAACCGTAAATATTGGCTCCTAAACATAACATCCTATGTCAGAGCAGGATTAAATCAGCGCGGGGCACGTAGCAAGTGTGAAAAAAAGGCACGGGGCCCCAGAGGCGCGAGGCCCGTAGCATTTGCTAACTCTTGCTGCGTGGCTAATCCGGTACTGTCCTATGTACCAAAGACCAACACTATGTGTCAATTATAGATTTTTAGTGCTGCACCTTAGCTTATTAAAAATCGTATTGTTGTAAAAGGCACAACGGTTAAGTCTGTTTATGGTAAAAGCAAAATTTTGATGGCGTATAGAAACAATTTCGACACTTTTGTCGATTTAAGTAGCACGCAAGAGTTTAGGTACCTATATTCGACACAGAGGTTATTTATATTGCAAATATTCTTCTCATTTAAGCTAATAATGCATACGCTTATTTATTTCATCGTGATCACATTACATATTCACGTTAAGTAGACAGTAAAGCAAACCTACATTAACTTAAGTGCTCCCCAACGTTGTGATTTTTCTAACAAGGGGGCGTCCATAAACTACGTGGTCCGGCCTAGGGAGGGGAGGGGTTGGCTAGAAGGCTACGCTGAACTACGTGGAAAGGGGAGGGGGTTCCGAGCCAGACCACGTAGCTTTCCATTCATATTATTTTTCACAGTTAAAATGAGGTACAGAACACACAACAGCATGTGAATATTTATTTCCTTCCACTATTTATCTCCATACATAATTTAAAATAGTCTGACAAGAGAAAACAGTACAAAATGACTTCTGAAATCAAAAGGGGGGAAAAAGCTACGTGCTACGTGAGGGAGGGGGGGGGACGGTTAGAGGCAAAAGTTACGTCGGACTACGTGGGGGGAGGGGGGTTCACAGGAGGCCAAAATGGAGCTACGTGGTTTATGGACGCTCCGCATGGTACGCGATTCCGACTACAGTAAAGCAAAGCGTGGAATGCGCGACTGTTTCAATTTGCCGCGCATTCCCCTCTGTCGTGACAGGACCTACAGTTTAACGTGGAATCTGTACCACGGAACGTCCTAGCGTGACTTATATGATCAAACACCTATACCACGCTGAAAACACCGATGCTTGTCGGGCTATGGTAAGCACACGCTATACAAAAACTGTTCACCAATGAGAAGGGAGACCACCACCGAACATGTGGACCCGACCAGATTGACGCGTAAGCCTGACAGTGTTGCTGGTTTTATGCACATTTTTCTGGATCATCCTATTTCCTTAAATTCGAACTTGATATAATTTTATGTCGACTATAGGTGCCGTCATGTTACTGTCAATACTTCTCCGACGAATGTTTCTGGATCGCAAGGGCAGGATAGATGAGATCGGGGGAGGGGGGGGGGAGGTACCGTATTGAAGCGTGTATGAATTCTTTCTTTCCTCGTGGCGTTAGGGACTGGAAAGCGCTGAACACAGAATAGCTTTGGTGCAAAACACCCTTCACCACCCAAAATTTTCTTTGTCTTGTATAGTGCTAATCTTAGTATTTATTGCAGGAACACTCTAGTATTAAGGTCAGGAAATAGGAATGAATGTTTCAATCCGCTCTTACATTCATACAGCTAAAGGATTTGTTAAGCACTGCAACTCGTCAGTTAATTGAGGGAAGGAAATTGTCAAAGAAATACTTTGAACCTGATGAATACTATCAATAGCGGCCTCACTTATTCGGAAAAACAACGCAGGACACATAAGAATGAATACATAAAATCCAAACTTCGCTGATGGACTAATGAAGATGGTTGCCATACTGTAGATGAGAAAATAGCTATTTAAAGACTGAGGTTTTGCGAATCGTTTTACAATGCTGAGAGAACGGAATGTGATCGCAATAGCAACATGCAAAATGTGAAAAGACCTACAATACTGTAGAGGGATAAAAGCAGCAAGCAAACACCTGAATAACCACTGCAAATCGTATTGTTGTAAAAGGCACAACCGTTCAATCGGTTTAAGGTTAAAGCTAAATTTTGATTGTGTATAGAAACAATTTTGACACCTCTGTCGATTTAAGGAGCACGCAAGAGTTTTA